>CM057168.1:0-24750 GCA_029962745.1 Echinometra lucunter | reverse complement strand
CCCCTGACTCCAGATATCCTCTGATTTCTGTATCCCAACTTTTAGTTTATTTCGTTACCCCGTATTATTGCACGTCATCAAAATTATATCCTTATTACAATCATGTATACAAATTTAGAAAAAAATGAGAACATGAACTTCGAAATTAAGCCTTTGCATGCACTTAGGAATTTTATCCGGAGACCGAAAAAATACGTCTATCTTTAATTTTTTTCTGCTTTTTTAATGTTGTTTGAGGGTGTGCGCGTGTGCGTGTGTGTGTTTTAGTAAGAGGAAATAAAGCGACTGGGCTGCTCAGAAGGGCGTTTTTGCATTTTTAATATTTAAATGAAAACATCTGATGCATACTTTGGGTGGATTTTTTGGAAATTTCTCAATAAGAAAAGGTAGGCTTGAAAAATTATGGGGGGGGGGGCAACTCCTCCCCGCCCCTTCCGCCCCGTGCGGCCCATCCCTCCACAAGAACATATTATATATACACAAATTTACATTACTGCAAGCTTAAACAGCAAAATCACTCACTGAAAATGAAATCAGGATTATTTTTTCAATGTGATCTTTGGGAATGCATTTGATGGACAAGTCGAGTGGTGTTATTGTCGTTAATGTTATTGCTATAGTAACTCTTCATGGAATACTGGATTTTGATTGGCTTTTTAGCAACATGCCATGCTCAGCAGCCAATCAAAATCCAGTATTCTATGAAGAGTTATACTATAATAGCAAAGTTACTATCATAGTAAGTTTTATATGCAACGGGCCCAGGTAGTAGGCACCTATCACAGATATGGTAAGTTTGTTTTATTCACTATTTCATTTAGGAAACTTTAGGAAACAAATGCCTTGAATGTAATCATATTGATTTTCATGTCTTCATTTCAGTACATGTAGTAAATTAGGTTGGTCTTTTTTCTTTGCATTCTCTACTGTTTGTTGCAGACTGTATCTCAAACAAGGAACGAAACATTCACTCAGTTGCCCTGTTTATAGTAAGCACTAGCGTAAATCCCGGGGGGGGGGGGGGGGGGATGGGGGGATATATCCCCTCTACTTTTTGGAGAGGGGGGGGGGATGGCGTGTACAAATATCCCCCCCCCCCCACACTTTTTAAGAAAGAAAATACATTTTAATTAATCCGTTAGTAAAATCTTTGAATATCTGTCATAAACAACCATCATATTTTAGAATTTCTATTTAAAAATGCGATTGAAAACCCCAAAAGTGGTTATTTTTGGCTCGCTCGCTTCGCTCGCTCGCAAAACAAATATTAAAATGTGTGTAGGGGGGTCTGTGGGGGTTAGTGAGGGTGTGTGCTTATAAATAAGTGTGAGATCGACAGAAAAAAAATCGTCAAAAAAGTCAACCATCCCCCCCCCCCCACTCCGCCGGTGATAGTAAGGAAACTAAACTGATTTAAGGTGAACCTGATACCTTTCACAAACGTTATGTGGATCACATACAGGGCAATTCCATGATTAGTAACGTTACACTTAAGCAAATTTTGATACTTTTGATACCGCTAAATCAATAGCTATTTCATCTGAAGTCCTAATCTTGTAAATATATATTCGCCCTCCCCAGTTCTACAATACATTAAAAAATCAAAAGGAATTGAATAATATCAGAGATGTTATGAGTACGTTTGACCAAGATTAGTAACGTTACAAAAAAGGACATGAGAAAAAAAACAAAGTTTTTGAAAAAATATTCCTCCTTACTGTAACGTACCTCAAACTTCGAGCCATATCAGTATTACTTCTTAAATGATGACTAATGTTTACCCTAGTTTTTTAAAGAGTTTACCTCTCTATTTTTAAAGAAGAGACTAAAATCTTGGTTAATAGTAACGTTACGGTTAGTCATGTTACAATTTGTCTAGCACCACATATATAGGAAGGATAGAAGAAAAGATGAATAAAAATGAAAATGGACAGGAAGGCAGATAAAAACAAAAAGAAAAATGTAATTGAAATAAAGAAAAAGGTCTACATAGGTAGGATGGAAAAAAAGGTGAAAGAAAATTAAGGAAGACAGAGAGGAAGATAAAAACAAAGACAAGCATAAAGGAACGACAGAACATTAAGATAGAAAAACAATATTAGCCTTCATACGGAAAAAAGAAGAAAGATAAAGGAGAAGGAAAGGAAAATTAAAGGCGACAAAGAATGAAATGAGGAAAGACAGAGAATTAAGAAAACAAGAAATAGGTCTATATACATCAGGGAAAGACAAAAGAAACTGGTGAAATAAGCGAAAAATAAAGGAAACATGAGGAAAGAACAATAACAGATTGAAAGGTGATATCAAAGAATAAAACGTAAAAATAAAGGGTGACAGAAAGGAAGTGACAAGAAGGAATAATGTGAGGAAATTAAGACACAGAAGAGAAAAATAGACCAATAAAATATTATGGCACTTATTACGACACTAACGATGTGGCAATGAATTCATATTCAATTTTTCCTCTTTCGTTTCAACTACCAATCAGTTTACTTACACTTACATCCTTCTAACGTGTCCGAACTTGAGAATCGTTCAGTGATACATTTTCAAACAAATGGATCTTTAGCAAAATAATGTCAAGCATGAAATTTTCCACGGGTCCTTGCTGCTAAAATAAGAAGAGGAAGAAAAAGAAGAAGAAGAAGAAGAAGAAGAAGAAGAAGAAGAAGAAGAAGAAGAAGAAGAAGGAGGAGGAGGAGGAGGAGGAGGAGGAGGAGGAGGAGGAGAAGGAGAAAAAGAAGAGTAGTAGTAGTAGAAGAAGAAGAAGAAGGAGAAGAAGGAGAAGAATAAGAAGAAGAAGAAGGAGAAGAAGGAGAAGAAGGAGAAGAATAAGAAGAAGAAGAAGAAGAAGAAGGAGAAGGAGAAGGAGAAGCAGAATAAGGTCATTATACTGATGATTATAATCAGCATTCATGTATTCAGCAGATCATAAACCTAAGTTCAGTTCCAAAATTTTATTTTTAAAACCCCAAATGCACGGGAACATTGATTCGCGGGACCCAAACACGCTAGTTATACATTAAAGCCGCATGACCAGATGACCGTGCCCTCTGGCTCTTATAGCTAGACGTAGATAGAGTGGAGGTATAGTCGGGGCGGTGATACGGGCAGAGGCATGCGGCCATGTCCTTATGTTTTTTTAATTCATAAGAAAGAGAATAATAATAATATATACTTTAACTCTTACAGTGCCAATGGCAGGTTTATGTGCCCAATACCGCTTTCACATCAAGGTACGGTCGCTGGGGTACGGTCGCAGAGACCGTACCCAGCGACCGATCGGACGTGCTTTCACACCGCCGTCAAGATTTGGTCAGGCCCAGAGCGATCGGTCGCTGTATAGCTGACCTAGCCGGAAGCGGAAGTAGAGATAGTGCGTGGGCATGTATGGGGGTCATTGCATTTCGCTGAGTACGATGTGCTTTCACACCAAGGTACGGTCGCAGGGTACGGTCGCTGAAATACCTCTTAGGTCGGACTCAGCGACCGATCGTTTTTGACGAAACGATCGGTCGCTGAGTACGATGAAATGTCTTCACACCATGGTTTCATCGGTCGCTGGGTTCGGTCTCTGCGACCGTATCCAGCGACTGTACCTTGGTGTGAAAGCAGTACAAGAGACTTAAATTTTTTAATTGACCATCACTCCACTTAGAATAATGGCTATGGTCATGAAAATATGTCAAAGTTTAGAGGGTAAATATAGTATTTAGAATATCCATCAGTTTCTAAATGCTACCATAGTATATTTTTTGAAAACTGCGGAGTTTGGAAATGATCCATTCTTATTCTAGCATAAAACAATAGCAAACAAATGAGAAATGAAAACGGAAAGGTCAAGAGGGAACTTCATTGTATTTCCAAATAATTTACATGCAAGACATTGAATTAATGGAAATATTTGGTATCTTTTGAAAGGATAATAAATTTTCTACAACTTTTGTGTACAATTATATCTGTATATAAATTACTGTTGAAAACTTACTGGCATTTGAAAAGCAAGCATTGTTCATTATTTTGTAGAATTTGGGAACAAGCAAAACCCCTTGGCACCGTAAGAGTTAAATCATGTTCAAGATGTATAAGCTAGGCTTATATTCTGTACGCCTATGAACACCACAGCACTATAAACTACAAATGAGCATCGAGAACAGCTGATGATCTATATTTGGAATAGGTCTAGAAACCCTGTTAGAGGGAGGCTGTAATAATTCAATCATAATTATTATGCAAATAAGAGATTATGGACTTTGTACTGCCATATATTTGTGCGTAACATGCTGTGTATCGGCGGTAATGGTTCGTGCATGCTGTACGTACTTCCTGCTTTTCGGAAGCTAATATTTCACCGTTTTCTCAAGGATTTTAGGTTTCCCCTATCCATTAATTTGTCAAATAAGTTTTCACTTGTTAGGACGTTTGTGAGCGCTCGTTGATACGAGGATTGTCCTGATCAGGAAGACTAAAACTGCATTTACAATAATACAAACTGATATCGTGATATATTGGTATATGCCCGGTATTGTGGTAGTGCTTCATATGCTGTGCCTGACATCATACAAGCCTCTTCAACATGGTGTGATATCTTGCCAACAAACTGTTCTACAGCCACAGTGACACAATTCAACTGCAATATCAATGAGGTATGTGAATTGACCAAACAACATGAATAGTATTTGCTATGTGTATCGAAAAAAACATGTCTGAAAAAGTTTGAACTCGTAATTAGTTACGGTATCCATGGTCAAGCATAACTGAACACTATTGTCTTTAAAGCTTTTCCTTATAACGAAAACAAAATTATGGTTCTTTTTGAATGTGAGTCTCATCTAAAGTCGACGGATTTCATCTCCAGGATTAGGGGCGTAAAAGAAGCTGCACTTGAGAGAGACAGAGAGAGAGAGAGAGAAAGAGAGAGAGAGAGGCGAGGTTTAGTCCATAGCATATGTGATAAAACTGTGAGAAATAATTAAAAGCAAGAATGAAAAGTTAATTCATAATTTCCATTGGTACATATATCATGTATATTGTCGAGTAGTTTCAAACTCTTGACTGGACACGCGAGAAGCGGGGGTTTCATCCCTGGCACGGCATTTATGACCTTAAAGGCATTGGCTAACTTTGTGAGCAGCTGATTTAAAAAATTCTCAAACTAAGATGAAACATGTGTATGAGTACTTGTATTTATACTCAAAAACCCTGAAACCAACCATAATTTCGAAGGAAAAGCTGTAAGTTAGACGCAAACCGCGATTTTATTAGCTTTCGTCTCGAGAGACACTGAACTAAGAGGACCGTTTGCGCGAATTCAAAAATACCGTTACTTGCCTTCCGCCGCGTGATACGTCAATACACACAGTGCGGTCCGTTGAGTCATGTGCGCATGCGCACTCCTTACGTTGGGTCTATGCAACCGACCCTCGTATATTTTTCAAACATTGGTTCACATTTCTGATATTTAGAAATACTTCCCGTGGATATTATGCTCTGAAACTTTCACACTGGTATTTTTACACTATAACCCTAATGTTTATCCCATTTTTAAGTAACAAAATGAGATTTTTTTTAAAATCAGAACAATGTTAGCCAATGCCTTTAAAGAAAGCATGTTATCTACATTACTCCTTGATCACATATCAAATGAAATAATGTGCTACCTAGCTACAGGCGTCCCCCAGTGTGGCCTTATGCAGCATTTGCAAAGGTTAAACATTTGAAAGAAATCTAACATCTAATAAGGGCGGCAACTCGAGGGGCGCAAAATAACGCAAAAGAAAAAAGGAGAAAATGAAGAAAAATCATAACCGTTTCGTACATAGGAATCCGTGTCTGGTTTCAGGTTCAGGTTTAAAAATACCGGCAGATCTTTGCTTGCTCATTGCCGTAAATCCGGAAAGGGGGGGGGGGGGGGGGGGGGATAAGGGATATATACCTCACTTTTTGGAATTGTGGGATGGCGTGTACAACTATCCCCAACTTTTCAAGGAAGAAATGATATTCTAATTAATCAGCTAGTAAAATTTTTAATAATCTTTCATAAACGACCATTATATTTTAGAATTTCTGTTTGAAAATGAGATTTAAAACCAGGAAGTGGTTATTTTTGGCTTCCTCACTTGGCACTTCACACGCTCGCAAAATAAATATTGAAATGTGTGTAAGCGGGTCTGTGCGGATGGGTGAGGTGTGCGTTTATACTGTAGTGTGAGTTCGACAAAAAAGAAAAATCGGCAAAAGCGTCAATCGACCCCCCCCCCCAACTCTTCAAAGTGGATTTACGCCGGTAAAGAAACATGTGATACACAACATGTGATATGAAGGTTTGGTCTGATCTTTCTAGCTCTTACTTTTCCTATAAAATTGTACAGTTTGCAAACAAAAAATAATGATAATAAAAATAAATAAATAAATAAATAAATAAAAAAGGTGAGCCTTTAAGTATCAATTATGAAAGAAATCAGTTTGCAATATTAAATGTCGTTTTAGATTATGAAGCTACAACCATTCCTCTACCAGTCAGTGAAGAAACAGTCTGATTCTGTCCAGTAGTCACAAAGAAATACAGATTTTTGAAACGGACGTCATAGGTCCTTCCCGTCCAAGTTTGGTCACATGAAGAACTCAAAGCACAGTAGACGACCCCACTATCCTTTTGAATAGTTTACAAAGGAAATCACTGTTTGTTTTGATGTGCTATGATTGTTATTACAATGGTGTATCATTAGAAGTAATAATTCTGTAGTCCTATAATCAAAGGATCACAGAGTTTAGTAAAGCGCGTCATTGCTGGTGACTTTACTCCATATTTGAGCAATAATGTCCTTGGCATCCACAAAATGAACATGTCTTGTTCACATGAGACAAGTTTACAAATTAATTCAAATTAATTTTGTACATATTATTTCGACCAAGATAGCTCCCGATATGGAATAGTTTCATGATTGTTATTTTTTTTTTTAAATATGTATATAATCACTGAATTTTATTACTTACCAAATGACAAACATCTTAAAAACTCTGAAAATACTTATCTTTTCTCCTTCGTGATTTATTTTGTTATGGAAAACATCCACATTCCCTTCATTCGCAACAACAACAGCAACAATAAAATAACACCAAGAACGATAACTATGACGAAAAAATAAATTGTATTCATCACAACCGAAGTACAAATAAAAAGTAAGTGGTGTTTTCCTTTGCAAACAATTAAAAAATGAGTTTGATTTGTCCATAATGATTCGGGGGTCCCCTTTGTTCAAACTTAGAGAGCAGTTGGGAGTTATGACATTGTTTACAAAGAAAATCCCTGTTTCTTTGTGACTACTGGACCGAATCAGACGGGGTCTTCAAGTCTTCACTGGTTGGTAGAGAACTAGTTATGGGTTCATAATCTACCGTGACTTTTTCATATTGCAAACTGATTTCTTTCATAACTGATATTTATAGGCTCACCTTTTTTTTTTTTTTGTTGTTGTTGTTGTTGTTTTTTTTTTTTTTGGGGGGGGGGGGGGGGCAAACTGTATATTGAGGAGCCGATCTCTGCTTGCACTCAGTCATCATTGCTCATGCACACAGACATATGTGATTTGGTACGATCTTTTAGCGTTTACCTTTCATACAAAAATGTAAATGATAAATGGAGCATTATTTCTAAGCAGAGAATAGCCCGTTCAGGGAATTTTAAAAGTACAATAAAATTCATGGAGCAGGAGGAGGGGGAGGTAGGACTATTAGCTTTAGAGCATGAGAGCTGTTCATTTAATCGGGAGAAAGGGGCAGGAGGGACATATGAGTATCCCTCCCACAACCACTGACAACTCAAAATCCCCCACTATACCTTTGCTACCACTTCCCCGCCATTAAACCATCAAACGAGTAACCTAGCCCTCCCCACCTTCTTCGCCTTCACCCCACTCTACCTGTTTTGTTTCGTTTTTTAAAGGGTAATTGTTTCATGAGTGCTTTTATCAAGCTGTGATATAGCCTATATTTTAGCTTTGATTACAGGATGTGTGATATACCTTGGAATATGATAATGAGTGATGAAACCAATTTTAAAAAGCGTCTATCTTACGGTGAAAATGAAATCTTGTAGGCGTTTATATTTATTAGCAAGCTAAAAATTATCAAATTTCAAAACAAATATGATGGGTTCAGAGCGTGTTGTTCAATACACTTTTGACCGAGAGAAGGTCAATTCAGAATGATTTTAATAGGCCATTTAGATGAATGTAATATTGTCAGTAGTTATTTGTCTTTTCTCAGCCATGAACGAATTCGAGTTCTGTCTGAAGTAAAAAGCGTAGAGCTACATTATCTAAAACCCATATTTTAGATTCCTGGGTAGAACACAAAGTTATGCACAAGCCGAATTATCACCGTAAAAGATAATCTCCTTCGTTTCTTCTTCTTGGAATTCGGCACTCAAAGTTTTGTTTTCTGAAGTTGCAAATAAAGGTATGATTTGAAGACTGGTGCGCCTTGAGCATCTCTTACGCGATGGATATGGAGCCTAAGAAATTGCATATATTATTATTATTATTATTATTATTATTATTATTATTATTATTAAGACAATATAGAGTGATGTAACATTTCGTTAGTCATGCAGTTAAAGGAAAATATTGATTAGATTTCTATGCAACATTTTCTTAATCTTTCTCTTCTGATGAAAAATGAGCAAAGCTGACTTATAAATTTAGTTATAACTGTCCTTTATACTCTAACTGCAGTATCCATATCATGCTATGAGCGATCCGTTATGTAATATCGATTAGGTTTTCGTTGAAAGAGGAGCAAGTACTTTTACAAAAAAATGCCGCACTGGAAAGAATGGTGCATTGATCCATCTCAGGAAAATACCCAACATTTTCTGGTAAAACAATTATTCAGACTAAGGATACGTTTCGAAAAGTTATATTGTTTCGAAAAGTATTAGCACTTCAAAAACAGTATGTTATCATGATTATCGATTATGCTTTCATATGCATGCTGTTACCGTATGAAGGTTCCCCTATCCCCGCCATACGCATTTGTTTCTTACCAAGCATGCAGTTTTGCAAGTACATACCATCCCTTTAATTTGCAGGCCCCAAATATTAATTTACTTCCTATCATTTCTGTGATCAATTGATTCTAAAAACTACAGAACTTATTCCTATAGGAGAGTGGAGGAGATATGTTCCGTGCCATGCTTGCAGATAACCTTTGGTTTTCATTTCCTGTTCGATGGATCACTTCCTCTTTCTAACAGAGTTACTGAAGTACGTGCTTCCCATAGAGATAGTATGCATCTTGACGGTGCTTCCTGAGTGATGGTGGGCTTTTAAGTGGTTTCAGATATATTTCGTCCCCACCATGCCTACCTTTTCATATAGCAATTAATGATCCGCGTAAAAAAAAATTTCTCCTCATAGGCGCTGAAGATGTCAAGCCCACTGGCGTAATGAGCCAATATATATATATATATATATATATATATATATATATATATATATATATATATATATATATATATATATATATAAAATGTGAAAGTGCTTGGGCCACGTAAGTGATGGGTGCTGCATCGTATGTGAAAATTATAGTTGTGACAGAAGAAGGAGGCAGCGGGACTTTGCTAGCATGTTCACTCTGCCTTTATTAAGCCGAGCTTTCGACCCTGTGACAGGTCTTCCTCAGGGCTTGAGATACAAAACAGAAATTAACCACTTGCAAGCATGCAACAAAACAACGAAATGAAAACAGCATTTTAACACAAATATAAACGTAAAAACGGTGTTAGCAATTGCACAGGCTTTTTAAGTTACAGTTAAATTAAAACATACTAGCAACGTCCCGCCGCCTCCTTCTTCTGTCACAACTATATATATATATATATATATATATATATATTTTTTTTTTTTTTGGGGGGGGGCTCAATCTTTGCGAGGAGCGAAGCGACCGATCCTGAGAGGGTGTGTGCATAGCGACCGAGCTGGGGGTACCCTCCCCCATCCCCCCCCCCTCACGATACGGAGCTTTTTCATTTTTTCGAATTAAAAATGTGCAGTCTGCAAAACCTGGAAAGGAAATTCCAACTTCATTTCAGTTTATTTTTTTCTCATTTCCAACAAAAGAAGTAAATATGAAAAATAAACATTTGAAGTAGAATACATGCAATATGAAACATCAGATTTGATGACATAAGTACTATTATGGATAAGCGTGTCATGAATCAACTGACGGGAAAAGGATTTTTTTTTCATGAATTTGGAAACATGATTATGAAAAACATGCAGCCCAAATAATCTTCGCAAGTTTCAAACAAATGCCAGCGTTACACAAAATACTTTATTACTTATGATAATAATACAGACAAAGACACTATGAAATAAAAGGGACGAGCATGGAGAGGGTGTGATGCGATGGGGTACCAGGGTTTCACTCCCACAGTGGTGTAGCTAGGATTTCATTTTAGGGGGCTGTAGTAAGCACGCGAAGCGTCATGTGAATCACTTACTGAGCTCGCGAAGCGCGCTCCCTAGGGGGTAGGGTGCAGGGAGTTTTTGTTGGCGTTTTTGAGGGGAGGGGGGCGACCGCCCCCATTGGCCCTCCTTGGCTACACGGGTGCACTCCCATGGTAAAAGAGCTTTTTGCAATATTGATGGTTTGCAACTCTGTAAAAGAACACTATTTGGGACTACAAGCCCGTGTCTAGTTTTGGTAAATCTAAGAATATTCATTATCAAAGTTTGAATCCATTGTCAGATAAACAGATAAAACCAAGTATTATATCATAAAACACATGCTAATGCGTGTTTTCTGCCTTGCTATCCATGCTATTTGGGAAATTGTGAATGCGTTACTTAACAGAGGAAAGGGAGTCTAGGGAGAAATAATGAAATTCGCGTGATATCACTAATGTAAAATTGAAAATAAACCATGGTTGAAATTTATGGGGGAGGGGGGGGGGGCTGACGCCCCAACCCCCCCCCCCCCCTCCACTACGCCAGTGGTCAAGCCATATCTCACTGAGGCCTGCATGTATAGGCCTACATCATCAGCGTTCATGAATATACGGGGAAAGGGCACCATTCGGGCTCGTAGCGCTCGTTAACATGTTTGGATGCTGGACGATTTCCCTGATCAAAACTACTCCTTCTTCGATCTTCATTTATACTTTATAGTGCTTTTCTGGGGTGCTTTCCAGAAGGTTATGTACACGGTTGTAAGACGACAATTGTTGCGGCACAAACTGTCACCGCTGCACAACTTGTCGCCGCTTATACAAATTTTCGCCGGCGTCATCTGTGTACAGCGCTGGCAGCAAAGATTGTCGCCATACATAAAAACGAATCGAATAATTAAGGGAAGCATTCTCAGTGTAGTTTTTGAGACCGGTCTTGATCTTGATCGGGTCCAGTCATCCCTGTTAAGTCTAATGATTGCGAACCTTTGTCAGAATCCTTATGATTAGTAAAAGATTACTGGACAACCACAGAGCTAACCGGTTGACTCATCGGAGGGGGGGGGGGGGGGGGGGGGGGGGTGGGGAGCAGTGAAATACATGTAGGCCTATAGATTGGTAGACAGGCCTTGTGGCCGTAAATCGGCATTATTATGGCGCCAACTTGGGGAAACAGTGAAGCTGCATCCCCCCGGCATCCCCCCTCCCGAGTGCCCAAACGTTTCTACATTTATGTAGGTACAAGCGAGGGAGCGAAGCGAACAAGAGGCGATATTTTTCAGCCGGTAAAAACGCAGTGTTTTAAGCATTTTACCCATGAAATTTGGCAATTGACCAGTGAAATTCTTTCAAATGCTTGACCTTCAGCTTCTTTGCAAATGCTGTAGGCCTAATAGACCAGGCCTACACTTGACAATTAATTTTGTTTTCAGTTCAATAATGTTCTTTATTTAAAAAAAAAAAGCTTGCAGCCGAAGGCTTAATAACGCATGTTTTACATCACTGTGTACATTATTTCACATTAAAACATACAACCATTATAGTATCAGAATAATACTGGTGATGACAATTCAGTCATGTACTTTATAAAATAAGCCTCCAAACATATAAACAGTTGCAAGAGCATTTAAACGTTGTTTGTACAGGTCCCCCCCCCCCCCCCCCCCCCCCCCATCAAAACAGCGAAACCTCCTGAGTGGACCCTAAAAGGGAAAGCTCACCCGAGAGGCCTTACTGCTCCAGCAAAAGCAGCCGAATCCAAACAGCACTCAAAAAAAGAAGAAGAAGAAAGAGAAGAAGAAGTAGAAGAAGAAGAAGAAGAAGAAGAAGAAGAAGAAGAAGAAGAAGAAGAAGAAGAAAAAAGAAAGAAGAAATGAGCAGAATACGTCAAAGAAATGAAACTACACCCATCCACACCCCAGCAAATCACTCCCGGCCCCGGAAATCGGCACTACCGACGACACCACCGCGAGCAGTTTCCCACCACTCCATATACATAAACCCACACCCCAACCATGCCAACTCTCCCGGAATTCGAACATCCTCCCATCCCCACAGCAGAAGAATGAAAGAACGAAATTTTTCGAACTCACATCGACCATGGGGACCAGAAAACATCGAAGAAAATTGAGAAAATGTGAAACCCCATGCACAGAGTGTATGGAGAACCGTCCGCACATGATGACATCGGTGCAGCAAACCCGCAGAGCCGAGAGAAACCTACCAGACAATGTAAATGAGTGCAACCCCCCCCCCTCCCCGACCGACCCCGCGCACTTCTCCTTCAAAACGCTGCCCAAAATCATCCCGAGATGCCCCCCCCCCCCCTCCACCCAAACACTTTGGCAGGCACACCACTGCTCGTGGTCATTTTTTCCTTAAAACACATTAATCCCCCCACAGATCGTGGTCAAATCCTCGGTCATATCAAATTTGAAACATCGAAACGGGCGACAATCTGTGCAGGTAGGTTTTATTTCATCGCACAAATTGTCGCCAACTGGGAGAAAACGGGACTCTGCACGAGCGGAACAGATTGACGCCGGCGACAGCTTGTGTAAGCGGCGACAATCTGTGCAGTGTGTTTTTTCGAAAAATTCTGCACAGATTGATGCTTGCGACAATATATAATATTAATATTTGAATTAATCAGTTAATAGCATTTTTCATAATCTGTCATAAACAACCATCATATTTTAGAATTCTTGTTTGAAAATGCGAGTGAAAACCAGAAAAGTGGTTATTTTTGGTTCGCTTGCTTTGCTCGCTCATCATATTATAGAATTTCTATTTGAAAATGCGATTGAAAATCAGAAAAATGGTAATATTTTGCTCGCTCGCAAGATAATCAAAATGTGTGTAAGGGGGTCTGTGCAGGTGGGTGAGGGCGTGTGTTTATACTTAAAGGCATTGGCTAACTTTGTGAGTAGCTGATTTTAAAAATTCTCAAACTAAGATGAAACATGTGTGTGAGTACTTGTATTTGTACTCAAAAACCCTGATACCAACCATAATTTGGATTGAAAATGTGTAAGTTAGACGCAAACGGCGATTTTATTATCATTCGTCTCACGAGACAATCACTAAGAGGACCACTTTGCTTGAATTTGAAAATGCCGTTATGTGCCTCCCTCCGCGTGATACGCCAATACATACAGTACGGTAAAGTGAGTCATACGCGCATGCGCACTCCTTATGTCTATTCTGTGCAACCGACCCTAGTATATTTTTCATACAATGGTTCACATTTCTGATATTTAGAAAATACTTCCCTGTGGATATTATACTTTGAAACTTTCAGACTGGTATTTTTACACTATAACCCTTATGTTTACCCCATTTTCAAGTAACAAAACAATTCTTTTAAAATCATGACAATGTTAACCAATGTCTTTAAGTGTGAGTTCGACAGAAAAAAAAATCGGCAAAAAAGTCGATCTTCCGACCCCCACCCCACTTGGGTTTATGTGTGCGGATGTGTGTTTGCGTGTGTGTGTGTGTATCTGTATACGAAATTGATCCTCGATTTCTCGTGAACGGCATATCATCCCCCCCCCCCCCCCCCGGTGTAAGAACCTGTCTACGCCACTGGTTCATACCACCCCGTATTTGGATAAAGATTTGTCACTTATACCATAAAAAATAGATTTTTTCCTCGCTCGCTGCGCTCGCTCGTATAATATTAAGATTTAGAATGGTCTTTGAAACCTAATGAATCAGGCCAGACAGCAGCTAACCAATTTTATAATTTAGATATCTTCAAGCCCATCACGTAGTTTGATGAAGAACGATCACTTAAGTACGAAAGAGAATGTTTATTTTTCCTCGCTCGTTGCGTTCGGTCGTATGATATTTAGATACAGGATGTTTTCGGAAAACAAACACATTCGACAAGTGAGGTGAACAAGTATATAATTCAAAAGGAAAATGTGATAGAGGCGCACAATTGAACAAGCCTCAATGGGCTTTATACGGTTGAATTCATCGGGGTGGTCATCGGCAATCGGTGGCATTATTTGTCGGCAATCTGGCCTCTACACCTCCCCCCCCCCCCATTCAAAAAAGTCTAGTGACGCCCCTGAACAAAATCTCAATTGACTTGTTGCAAAAAATGTACTTTGTAATAAAGATATTAATATCAATTTCATCTGCATATTTCACTTTTAGCTGATGCAATTTATAGTGACTGAGAATCCATTCGCTATACTTGCTATATTCAAGTCGTTCGTAAAGCCATTCGTAACTTAACGAACAGCTTTATGAAACACAGCCCTTGAAACATATCATTATTATGTCCGGAGTCCGGACGGGTAAAGACATAGCCCATATCATAACAGAATATCTAAAAGTTTTGATTTCCTTTCTTTAACCGCCCAGTATATTTTTAAAGTCATTAATTCTGGAAGTCGAAATTATCTTCCACCCTGAAGGCCCAAGTTTGAGTAAGCTTTAAAGTCGATGGAGTGGCAAATTCCTGAGAGCGAGAGAGAGAAAGAGAGAGAGAGAGAGAGAGAGAGAGAGAGAGCAAGAGGGGCATAGTCAGCATATGTTAAATGATAATACCCAGAGGGGAAAAAAATATCTTGGATCCAAATAGGGAAAATGGATTAATATGCAAATTTCCTTTAAAAATCCGTTTCTATTTTGATGATATCAGTCATGATAGTATTAGTCGATCTTTGCTTGCATTGAACGCAGAAATTTTAACTATTAAAACACATTTGACATCAAGGTTTGGTATAAGTTTTTTATTTTTCAGATCTTACTATTATGGAATGATAAATAGTGCATTTAAATTATATGATAATTATGTGACTACCGGTGCTATCAATCAGAGGTTAACGATATCAATTCTTCGTATTTCCTTTATAGCCTTTCTTGCCAATGACTTGCAATTTGGCCAGGATCAGCTTCTGCAGAAGCCGATCATCATACACTATGTGTGGATTCTATAAACTCTACCTACCAATGATGCTCCTAATGAGAGCTGGTGATATCGAAACCAATCCAGGACCAATCATACCCGAGAGGTATGTCTATATATTAATTGTTGAAAGGATATCATATTTCAAATCACATTCTTTCTTGTTTATCCATGTTATTTTTTAATAATCCTTAGAATACGCAGTTGTTGGTTGTTTTCATGTTTATGAACCAAACATTATTTCAAACTTTCAAGCATTGAGCATTTGAGCATAGATGAATGAAATGCCTTTGAATAAGACAACGCGACTGTACGCACAAGAGAATCTTTATTTCTGTCGAGTTAGTATTATTTAGGTTTATTTCATAAACGTTAATTTAGTCTTCCTGGAGTATCATAATCATTCTTGTTTGTCCATGTTCTTCTATATACAAGTTTTAAAGAGGGTTTAAACATGTTTAATAATATAATTATCTAATACAAATTTTCAAAATGTTTTCCACTAAAAGGGAAGGGTCTAAATGCAGACATTTTATTCAATTTTCTTCTCATGCAGTCACATCAGTGAACTAGAGATTGTACAGCTCTCAAAGGAAATCAACCCTGCTTACTATCATTCTCTGGGAACATCCCTAGGAATAAAGATGGAACAGCTCCATGACAACCGTAATGCTTTCCTTGCTGTTCTGATGGAGTGGAATGCCCGCCAGCAATCCCCAGACATAACCAAAGGGAACTTCTAGCAGACAACTTACAGAGGATTGGCCTGGGTGACCTATCAGACAAACTACGAAGTGGAAGTTTCATTCAGACTGCTCCATGTAAGATACTCTAATAGGGGTGGTGGTGGTAGTTTATGAGCGGTATATGTTTGTAATTAATTATTGACACTGAACACTACTTAACAGTGCGTTTGTTCGTAGAAAGGAAGAAGAAGAAAAAAAAAGAGTTCACGTATCATAATATAAAGTCACTTCTGGTTTTCAGAATGGATGAGTTCCTGCAAACATTAAAGCTTGAGTGATTATCGTAGAATTATCTTTCTGTATGGATGATAGTTCGTATTTTACATTTCACAGACACACCTGCTGATCTGTCTGAATCAACCGTAGAACCCCTGTCACGTGAGCTCATAGAGCGTTGCAGGAAAGACTTCATGCTCAAGTACAAAACAACTCTCTGTCGAATCAGATCTGATCCTCTAAATCCCGATTCACTCGTTCAGCTTCAAGAAATATACACAAGTCTTGTCTTGGAAGAAGAAAATGGACGTGGGAACCAAAATTTAGACTACAATGATCTCCTCGAACTTGAAGTTAATGGCGAGAAACCCCGAAGATTGCTAGTTCAGGGAGAGGCCGGTGCTGGGAAGACAACACTTTGTGCCAAGATTGCTTGGGACTGGATAAATGGAACACATTACAAACAGTTTGCCTGGCTCCTCATTGTCCCTCTCAGAGAATCCGAAGACTACACTATGGGTGAGATAGCGAAATCATACCTCCACGAAGACAATCCAACTACGGCTGCTCAGCTTACACATTACATCCGTTCCAACCCCGACAATGTGCTCACAGTGTATGACGGCTTAGACGAGTTCAAAGGAAAACTTAGGAAGAAGAGGAGAAATGAGGCAAAGGGTGATTCCTTCCCTCAAAAGCCAAGGAAACAGAGGCCCACTCGGCATGCAGGAACTGACACAAGAAAGGAATACTCTCGACCTCCAGTATCGCACACTCAAGAACCACGTCTTGACACCCATCCCGATGGTTTCAACAAGGAGTCAAGCGCACAGCAGACAGTTGGAAAAACCGAAACGCAAAGGCATGAACGTCAAGAGCTTGGTGGAGTCACCCATCATCCAGGTAGTTTCACCCTGGATACTGGTGGTGATTTCATTCAAAAGACAGATGATTATACAGAACAAGCAGATGACTCAGAAGCTTCCAAGCAGCCAAAGGGTTATTCAGAGGGGCAGATCAAGAGTATTCACTCTCATCAGCAAGCTGGTTCCAGGGAAGTTCCAGGACCCTCTACTGTTCACAATACCCTTCACACTAAGAATCAATTTGGTTACACTCTACATCATGACCCCAAATGTGAGAAATGCGAACTTGGCATAGAGGATATAATTAGTTGTAATCAGCTAAATACATCTGTTGTCCTGATCACGACTCGGCCATGGAAAGCAAAGGAAATCAGGGAGGACACTAATATCCGGAAGGAATATGTCTTCATTAGGGTAGATGGCTTCAGCGAAGAAAATATGTCAACCTACATTCACAAACATTTTGCGACAGATGAATCAAGAGCAAATGAGCTCATCGAGTTCATCAAGGACAATGACGTTGTTTCGGAGAACATGGCACGCTATCCTATCTTTGTTGCCATGTTGTGTTTGATGTGGAAAGAAATCAAAGTGGAAAAGAAAGAGACAATCAAATCTCTTCAAACGTATTCTCAGTTCTTTGGAGAGATGTTCATGTTCCTGAAAGAGCATTACGTCCAAAAGATCACCGATGACTTAAGTCCTTCTTCATTGGATAGGCTCATAAACGAGACATCAGTACTCCTAAAACCAATTGCGGAGCTTGCCTTCACTGGACTCCTGGAGAACACACTCATATTCAAAGAAGAGCATTTCCATGGCTGCCAGGATTCAAAGACAGCTGCTTGCAGGGTCGGAGTTTTATCTCAGGAGAACAGAATTGCACCAATGATAGGCAGAGGGGAGCGAAAACCTCATGCTCAATCAACAGTATTTTTCCCACACAAACTGTTTCAGGAGTATATGGCCGGTGTTTATCTTGCTTCCCTGCATGACTCAGATCACATTGGGTATACCAAGTTGATGAAAGAAGTAATTCTTCCTAGAAAGGAAGCCTTCAGGTATCTCCTGTACTTCACTGCATCACAAAACAAGACTGTAGGCATTAGTGTTATGACGCACATTGTACAGGGATTCAAAGAAAGAACCGACTTTCTCGTTGATGTAGCTTTGGAGTGTAATGACCCGGATGCAGTGGCTGTCGTACAACACAATACCACGCCCACCATGAAGACTTTGGTAATTTATGAACGGATTACGTCACACACTATTGCTGGTTACGCCTCCGTTGGAGTTGACGTGGTGAGTGACATTAAAATACAGGTAGGACCAATTTATATGCGTCGTACACAACTATCCGAGGGCATGGCTTGGGGGGGGGGGGCGAGATTGAGAGAACGATATTGTAAAATTGTTTTGTATAATGTTAGCTGCTTTCATTTTGGGATTCTTTTTTTCTTCTATGTATTACGGAAGTTTCACAATTGTTCAATAAACGTGGTATTTGGAATCAAGAAAATGTATGTTTTTTAACAGTTAAGAAAAGGGGATATTGACGCGTTAATGCATAACTAAGAGACTCATACTACCCACCGTGTTCCTACTTAATCATGTCAATTGTTGTTTTATGGTATCTTTTTCCCCTCTTATTATTTATGTGTGTTTTATATTTGGCCTTCAGGGTGACCTTCGCATTTCTAGATCGTGTGGCAGGACTGTGTCACGTGATGCTGAACGAATCGTCTGCTCATCACCATCTCTCAATTCACTTGTAATCGAATCAGAGATGCATGATGACTTTTATGCTTTTCTTGCCAAGGACAGCCCAAACATCAAGGTAGTTTTCTTGAAAAGAAATCATGTTTTCTTGTGTTTAAAATTTTTCTTATATCTCTTTTAAACAGTACGGAGGTGACTTCCATCTGCTTTAGATGTAAAATCGGGAGAAAAATACCAGGGTTGAGTGCGCCAAGTTGTCACCTTCTTTTCGAACATAAAAACGTCCATCCTGTTTATGGACTCCTATTACACTTTCTGATACGATGTTTCGTCCCACAAGTGGTAAATAAATAAATAAATGAATAAAAAAATAAAATAAAATAAACTTAAAAGAAATTTTAAAAATATCAGTGAATTATTGATTTCTTTTATTTCATTTTTTTTTTTTTTTTTTTGGGGGGGGGGGGGGGGTCATGAATGATAAATCGAGAGCAGTTTAAGAACAAGATGGGTATTTGCATTATCTGTAATGCAGCCTGCATCTAATATCATCAATTATCACGACTGATTCATGTTTTCATGCGTGGGTAGCGGACTAAGACTATATACTTAGAATAAGCAAAACCCTCGAGCCAAGTATTTTTTAAATCAATGCATGGACAGAATAAACGAGATCAGCGAAAATTTGAATGAAATAGGACATAGAATGAGGAAAATATGCCTTATATCAAATTATCTGCTGTTCATAGCTATTGCTGATATTGCTTATAATTACTTGTTTGATGTGATTACTTATTTTGTTTCTTGTTATTTAGATGTTTGAAATTGTTCAAAATTTGTAATTCGGCCTTCGAGCCGCGACTGATTTTTAATCTCAATTAACGTTGCAACTCAAAATAAACCATAGCAAACCAAAGCAAACCACAGCAATCAACTCTCAATAAATTGGACACATAATGTCACAGAATTTAAAAAAAAAATCATCTTCGACATTGAGTTTGATTGTTATTGCTATGGGTCTGCAATTATTTTCGGGTGGAGGACACAAACGGGCATGTCCCCGATCTCTTACTCCCTTTTTTGTGTGTAAAACACACAAGATGTGCTCTAAATCATGATTTCTATTATCGAAAACTGGCATTATTATAAATCATCCAGTAACCTTTCACGCAGATCTTTTTTGTATGTTTTGCTAGGTCAATAAAATCACAACATGAACAGAAAAATAACAAATACAAAAAATTACATTATTTGCAAGCAATTATATAACCATTCGAGAATAAAAACGAAAAAACAAAAAACAAAAAACAAAAAATGGCGGAAAATTCATCTCAATGACTCAGACATAATATGAGAGATCTTTTACACGTTCTAAAATGGAATGTCCTGGCCCCATAATACAGTGTAACATTAGGATAATAACTGAAATTAGTGTAGCCACTGGATTTATTTCACCCACACTAAAATTACAATAAATATATGACCACTTTGAACACATTATAGGGTCAGAACCCTGGTGGCATGTATTCGTATACCCAAAGGAGTTAAGAATCACGAAGTAAACAGGATATATACATACGATAATACATAAAAACTTAGAATTCACACTTCATTTCTTAAAATGAGCAGGGAGTTTTTTTCCTTTTTTGGGGGGGGGGGGGCAAACAATCAGTTTCTTTTTGCTTCTTAAAAAATGATCTGAATGCACCAAAGTTTGGAATAAGTTTGTTGAATTTAGAAATGAAGATGAAATACTTTAACAATAAAAATAAGTAGGATATAAATTTATCATTCGGGTCAACAATTTTTTTTTGAAGTTAGACAAAGTAAAGTAATTTTGCAGTAAAATAGTTAGTAAATCTTGCCACAGGGGGACGCAGATCTTGGCTATGCAACTTTGTTTTAGGATAGGGAAAACGGTAAGCCTCAGTGCTGAAGGCACACCGTCCATCAACATAACGAGAAGTTGAAAAACGTTTTTAAACAATTGAAACAACACAACATAGAAGAATGAATACAAAAAAAAATAAAGACAATGGAATTTTTTTTTAAACAGATATGTAATAAATAAAGTGAGTCATTTAAAAATATTTACAAAAAATATCAACGTGTTTTGGATTGATTGTATACACAAAAACCGACAACCCAGATATGTAGATTTCAAAATTTTCTTGCTCGCTTCGCTCGCTCTTGGAAGCAGGATGGTTTGAGACAAGTTTAAGTTCAGGTTTTTATTTCCATATAGCACAAGATATAAAGATATCTTTGTCTTTCAAAATAGAAATATCGTGAACATAGGTCTACATCATTTTTTTCTCTTTTCATTAAACATCAAAACAAAATAACTGTCTGCTTGACACAGTGTATTAAACAAAACAAAACAAAAAAAACCAGACAGCGTGGACCAGCGAGATATACCCTATTTAATAGAGTGGTGACCTAATATACCATTTAAAAATATAGGTCTTAACTGTATATTGACGACAAAGTGATTATTTTTCTCGCTCGCAAATAATAATAATGTGTGTGTGGGTTTGCGTATGTGCCTAAAGGAAGTAAAAGAAAAAACAAATTGAAAAATAAAGCCCAAGTATTTCACTACCATCCGGCAAAAAACGAAAGGTAAAGTAATACCAAAATCGGCCAGAAAGAAAAAGAAAATGTAGATATTTGTGAGGATTTCAAAATTGTCTTGCTTGCTTCGCTCGCTCTTCATATTAGAAGCAGAATGGTTTGAGACAGCACAGACCAGCGAGATATATTGTATTTCGTTATGAGTGGTGACGAAATATATGATATAAAAAAATTATAGGTCTATAAACTGTATTTTGACGACAAAATAAAAATTGATTATTTTGGCTCGCTCGCAAAATAGTAAATACTATGTGTGTGTGTGTGTGTGAAGGGGAAGGGGCGGAGGTGCGTGTGTGTTGTGTGCGTGTTTGTATGTGCCAAAAAATTATTTTGGTGCCCCTTACAAAATTTCAAGGCCCTCCCTCAGTGCCCCCTACTAAAATCCTAGCTACGCCACTGCCAATGTCCTGTGGCAAGACGTGAATCTACATTTGCCACGCCTTTTGGAGGATGACATTAAAGGTCGGTTTTAGACTTTAAAAAAAACCAAAAACATATTTGATTAATACACGTCTGTAAAAACGTATTCAACAACATTTTTCTCGAAAATCATATGCAAAAAGTAATACGCCATGAATATTCTTGTCATATTTCCGTTTCATAATTACCCCGCCCCCACAATAAAAAAAGGGGTTAATGAAATCACTTTCTGTCTATTTTGAAATTTGGAAACAACTCTCACTGTTTTACTTCACTTCCCTCTTGTCTTATCTTTTGTCTTTTTGTCTTTGTTTTTTTTATTTCAGTCTCCTTTTCCTTCAATTCTTTTTCTTTCCCTTTCTTTTCCCTTTCTCTTTTATTTATTCTCTTCTCTCTTTTCCTTATTGCCCTTCATTTTCTTCTTGTCTTCCTCTTTTTAAATAATTTTTTTTCTTTTCTTTTTACCTTTCTTCTTCTTGTCCTTTGTCCCATTTTTTCTTTTCTTTTTCTTGCTTTTTTTCTTCTCTTGATTTCTGTTCTACCTTGACTTTCCTTTATTTTCTGTAAGATTTGGAAAGCCTCCCTTTTGTTTTGGTCTACTGGGTAGGCCTATGTATTTACAAGGTTGTAACCATTTCTCATTTTTCTTTTATACGTAATGCACCTATGGGCGTCAGAGCGCTTTTAATGTATCCTTGTCCGTTTTCTTCTCACTTTTCCTTCCTTCCCCTCTTTTCCCTCCCATCTTGTTCTCTTCTTTTTCTCATCCTCTTCTCCTTCTCTAGTTCTTTTATCCTTCTCCTTTTTCTTTCCGAACTTTTTGCTTTTTCCTTTCCTATTCGTAGTTATATTTTGTATGTACACTGTATTGTACAGATGTTAGTTATTATTTTGCGCAGGTGTGTTTTACGTTATTTTCATGTATGTAGCAATCAAACTTTTGAGTTGTAATAAAGAACACAATACCTTTCCAAAAAACAAGAATCATCATAAAATTGCATTCCAAGTATCCGTCGACGACTGATTATTTGTTTCGGCGTCAATACAGCCCTTGTTGGGATGAGTTCAGCTTTGTTCGGTTCTGTATCGGGCGAGGTGCGACTTTGTTCGGTTTTGTTTCTGGTAATAAAAATCTATTTAGTGCTCTATCGACAAGGATTCGGGGTTAGATCGGCCGACCACAACCTGACTTAACTTGGTATTGAAACCGATCACTTCCCGATTTTAATTCCGACCCGAAGTCGAACCGAGTCCGAACGCTCTGCGCTCTTCTTGACCTCTCCCCGACACGTCCCCGACAGGTCCCCAATAAATGGTCGGTTTGAGATCTTTCGAACACGCTTGAAAGATCTCACCCCGACAAATTCTGTAGCCCGACTCTAAACTGATTACAGACCGGAAATGTCGATATTAGCTCGACGTAAAACTGATAGCAGACAGATCCATGCAGATATCACGGCACAGAATTCGTATTGGAGGTCGGTTTGGGTTCGGTCTGGCGGTGTGACTGTAGTTGTTCCAGCCAGTGATTCCATGATTTAAATGGTTAAATTAGTTTAAGGTGCTTAGATATTGTAGGCAAGTAACAGGAGTGGACGAGAGCTTGCTTACAAAATCTAAGGGTTTTTTTTTTTTTTTTTTGGGGGGGGGTGTCTTTTTTTTTGGGGGGGGGGTGGTCGTAGCTTAAACTGTTATTGATTTGTCTCTCTGTCTAATGTTTTGTATTGTATGTCCTGCCTCGGCAAAAATGCGCCAGGACCTTGACTACGTTACTTCATGTTCTTTTCACTGTGTTTGTAAATGATTGTGTAACTGTTATATTTTATATGCTATATGTTTCTATTATTGAATATTGAATATGAATAATAAAGTGATACAAAAAATGTTTACCCAAACCAATGAAAGTTTTCTATATAACTGTAACACTTTTATATCGTAATCTTTCATACTCATTTATTATCTTTACCATTTTTGTTCATGAGTCTATAATCATTTTCGTTCACTCTCGTGGTTCATGTTAATGCATGATCAGGAGAGGGTACTCGTTAGCTTGGACGAGTAAATTCATTCATTTTGACAGATCACCATGATATTAATATGTTTCTCGCACTGTATAAAGTGTATTTCATTTTACTCACTTCCTGACTTAGAAAATATAAAAGATTGGCCATCTCTCACCTAAAACAAGCCCATTTTCGGTACTCGCATTTTACACATCATCGTTAGTGCATACATCTAATAGATGCACAATAAACAAATCTCCTACATCCGGCCAATCCTCCCAAGGGACAATGCTATTGTGCACTCATCGATCTGGGCAACTAACCTACTTTCCTATGACTTTCAAATCCAGAAAAATATCATTAAAACCATGATAACATCAAAAGATACAGGCCAACAAACGGATAACCAAAAACACATTTAAGAGGTGTTATATTTCAAGTGTTTTGTTTGTAACTATATAGTTGTAGCTGCTGCTAACATAGTCAGGAGCAGATTGAAAGGTTTCATTATTGCTAACTGAGGAGATACTCTATTTTCATTGATTTCATTTTGTCTTTTTTTTCCGGTAGTTTTCTAAACTCTTTTATTAACCTGTAACCGTTTGGCTTGGGCAAAATATGTCTTTTTTCCATTCAGCTCAGTGTTAACTACATGCATGACCAGGGGGGCGGGGGATATTATAGCTTGGACGAGAAGATCCATTCATTCTTCCATGTATATCGTGTTGATATGTTCTATGAATTGATTTCTTTGTAGATCACCATACTCCGT
>CM057167.1:27046994-27069191 GCA_029962745.1 Echinometra lucunter | reverse complement strand
GGAGGGAGCGTGTGTGTGTGTGTGTTTATGATTTAATCAGTGTGCAAATTGCATGCAGATGGAGTCGACCCCGACGTGGGAGTTGCGGGATGGACGGATTCGTTATTTGGTTGGCTTGTGCGCTGGTTGGCCGGTGGGTTGTCGCAGGTGCCCATCCTGTCTGCTATTTTTTTCGATACAAAATTCAAAATTTTTTGATCAGGCCTCAAATTCTTTTTCACCTCCTTCTCTGACAGAGGGTTATGTTTTGGTGGCCTATTTTCTATGTTATAAAAGATATTTACACGATCTGGTTTGTAAAGACAAGTAAAAGAAAATAAATTTTCTCTGTCAGAATGGGTAAGCTGCATTTATACAAATGTTATATACATGGTATATGTTTGATTTTGTCTCTAATTGTTCTAATCATTCATAATTGTTTGTATATATCATGATTTTGTTTATTCAATAAAACATATAAAAAGGAAAAATATGACGTGGTATCTGAGGAATACAGAGACAACCTCCTGCCTTTTGGAAGAACCGATTTAATCGGTAGGGCTGGAAGTTCCAGAGGGCCAAGCACCTAAATCAATTCGTGCTACCAGTGTGGACCCATATAAAGACGCTCTTGATCTAATTTTAGCTGAATATGGTAATGAGGGGGCAAATTATCTCACTGCACTGCTCACTTTCTTACTTTTGAGCATGAGCCCCCATCCTCCACCCCCACGCCCACACACCAGTTCCCATTTTAATTTGAAATTCAGACAAGTAAAACCAGAGGTGAACAAAGGAAAGTCTTTATATACATGTATAATCAAACCTGCTTTCAGTTATAACCAAGATGATAGCGCTTTTTTAATAAAAGAATAAAATTACTGCTTTAAAAGCAAGTATTGTGGGGAAAGAATGCGATAACGGTACAAAATAATAATAGGCTAAGAACCATACGGAGACATTTTAAAATTTTTTACAAAGATTTCTTAATTGTTTGAGAATCGTCCAATTTTAATGTTTAAATGCCTGCACTCACTCCAGTGGTTCATGCAATGCTTCTTTATTTGATAAATTTTTGCTTTGTCATAATGGCATAACAAGATAAATTATCATTCCTAATATGGTCACACAAATAAGAGACAGACAGCTGGCTTGATGTGAATGGTTGATTCCTAGTAGTCTTGGCCTTACACATAGACAAGGAAGTAACTTGTTTCGTTATTTCGCTGTGACATTTACCTGCTTACATCCAAAACAACCGGATGCCGGAGAGTTTGTGAAATCAGATCACAAATAAAACTGCGTTTTACAACTTTCAGATAGATCCCAAGCGTACACCAGTAGACCTATAATTTATTCGGTAAGATTCTCTTTCAAAGTTATCTTATAACTTGTTGCAAACTATGACCAAATTTCTATCGACACGATAATCAAATTGACTATTTTGTAACTATCAAACCTTCTACCGTGGTATCACGATGTACCACGAATTACTGAAGTTTCTCTTTTTCTTCTGCCACATCCAGATTAGAGACAGAACAGACAGATAACTTCTGACGGAATATCTTCCTGAGAGACATTTCTACCTGACTACTTTTGTTTCCTTCAACAAAGTACAAGTAAGTTATTTTTGCAATGATTGATTGATTTGTTAGAGAATATGATAGAGGCTACAAAAACATGATAGATCTTTATGAAATGGACAATTCCATGGTTACTCACGTTACATCTGGAGAAATATTGAATTACCTCTTAATTTCCTGTTCTCTGACTACAGGTGTTTAAAGATTAATGAGTTTTATTCACAACACAGGACATACATGTATATATTAGAGTAGTAAATGCAGCATCAAAACTTCAGAAGTTGGCTACCCTCGTTACACAATGTTTGAGCACCCTGTGTCATTGCCGAAATCTAACCGAAACGTTTTTATTTCACGATTAAAAGAACAAGCACAAAAATTTCCTAAGTTTGGGGGGGGGGGGAATAAGGAATGGCAAATTATTTTAACAATTGAACAACATTTGAATTTGAAACGAAATCTAAGATCACTGTAAGGGCATGGTGCTGGATTATTCCCATTTAGTGAAGAAAACATAAGGTGGAATATACAGATCAAAAAGTGAATTTAGTCTCTAATATTTTTATTTGAAGCTTTTCCAATATTATAATACCCTGTCTTTACACAGCCAAAATTGTGTAACTGATTTTATTATTATTTTCTCTCAGCATATTAGCATGACTAGCTTGACCAACTATTGGAAATTAAAAAGACTGAGATTATGCATAATTGTATATGCAAAAGTACAAAATAATAATCTTTTGAAAACATGGCTAAATTCATTTCATAAAAGTACCAGCAATATGTTTTATACACTGAACCTATTTCTTTTTAGATGAATACAAGGTTTCAGTGAAATGATACATAATGGTTTCTGTACTATTTCCATTATGTTCTACATAATTTTCCCAGTTTTCACTATTAATTGTAACAATTCCACAGTTTTTATCAATAAATAATGGCTGTTACTATTTAAATTATTTATGTAATGGTTGCAACCATCTCCGTTAATTATATATATAATGGTTTCTACAATGCACATTATTTATGAATAATGTTTTAAAAATTTTCATTATTGACAAATAATAGTGGCTACGTGTTTCGATTATATATTCATATATAATGGTTGCAACCATCTCCACTATCTATACCTAATGGTTTCTACCATCATGAGATTTTTTTTCATTATTTTACAAATAAAGGTTACAATATTATTCATAAGTGCTGTACCATTTCCATTATTTGTATAATATTTTCTATTATGTACATGTTTTTTAAATGTATATAACGTTTTAACAATATCATTGTTTCCATTATTTATGAATTATGGCAATCACCCCGGTAATAAACCTTTCCATTATTTATGAATAATACTTTTAAAATTCTTATCATTAACGAATAAAAGTTGCTTCAGTTTCCAAAAAATAATGCATATATAACCAATTCCATTAAATTATTTCCCAACATGCTTGATGAGATAGGTCCCCGGACGCCCACAATCTGAATATTTAGTGTGTTGCCGGTATGCATATTCGTCAGTTTATCATCTTGTTAGCTCAGAATACAAGAAAAAAACTGTGTGAAATGAAGATGAAATTCTAAATATGCATTCAGATAGGCAGTTGTATTGTGGCACATATGTTTTTTTCTATACTATAAGTATAACCTCAGGCAAATCGTAAATAAACTTGAGATCGGTCTCACATGCTCTCTTTCGTGTAGTGAATAAGTGACTGAGCGACTGACTTCACTCCCGTTCTTGAAATCATTACTTTTTCGGCTCAGAATCATGGTTTAACTATTAAAAAAATGCTAAAATGTAGACAATACTATAGGGAATAAAAAAAGAAAAGAATCCCAGAAATTCGTCATTCTAAGTTTCCTCCATGCAAGCTTAATTGTGGGACTGACTTAAAAACACATTTTACAGTGAGAAAATGGAGTGACCGAACCCATGATGTCATTGGCCTAAATCCCGGGGGAATGGGGGTATAATATATCCCCCTCTCACTTTTTCGAGGGGGGGGGGATGGCATGTTCAAATTTCCTCTCTCATTTTAAGGAAAAATTGATTTTTTTTAAAAGAATGTCATAAATGGCGGCCATATCGTGAAATTTTTTATCTGAAATACTCTTAAAAATCACAAAAGTGGATATTTTTCGCTCGCTCGCAATATATGTGTGTGGGGGGGTCTGCGCGGGTGAATGGGGGTGTGTGTTTGTATACTTAAGAGTGAGTTCACGTGGAAAAATCGCTTAAAAAAGGTGATCACCCCCCTCCTACTCACTCCTCAAAACGGATATACCCCGGTGCATGTTGTGTTTTTGTAGCCCCCCCCCCCTCCCCCATAGGCTAGCCGTGCATTCATCTGTTGTGCAGCCGCTGCAGCGCACCCTGAATGTGTAGTTACATTCCTCTAACATCGTCGTATGTTCTATCATTAAGCATCACGAAAATACTAAAAAAAAAATTAAACAAGTATGGGGAATAAAATAGAAAAGAACCCCAGAAATCTTTCGTTCTAAGCTTTCTCCATGCAAGCTAATGTGGGACTGGCTTAAAAGACAGTTCATAGTAAAAATGAAGTTTGGAACCATGATCTTTTCTTGATTTACTAGATCACTCACTGTAAGATGCATTACAAAACTGTTAAAATGTAAACAATTACGGGGGATAAAATGAGAATGAAATCCAGAAAGTCTTTGAACAAGCTTTATTTTGTGCAAGCTAAATTTGAGAATGGGCGAAAGAAACATATTCAGTCATATAGGCCTAATTATGAAGTTCAGAAACCCTAGTTTTGGCATACACACGTTGGCGTAGACTCTAGGTATAGCTCTAGGTAGCTAGGCACTGGATGTGGGTGGGGGGGGGGGGGGGCAGGGGCACAGTGCCCCACTTTTTCAAGCACACCCTTTTCGGCAGTGCCCCCTCACTTTAAAAGAGGCCTTGCTGCCCCTGTGAGTTGTGTGGTGTGTAAAGGTGCGTCTGAATATATGGGATGTTTGCCCCCCCCCCCTTCCCAAACTGCTTCCGGCGCGCATAGCCTGTGCATCATAACCCTTGCTTTGATATAAAATTCACCCATACAATCTACAAATCTCTGAAATATGCAGTGTGTTTGCCAACTAGGGGTTCTGAACTTCATAATTAAGTGGACATCGCCCCAAACTTGTTTTTTGCTCTATCACAAATTCCGGTCAAATATTTTGTTTAAAATTCATATAGAAGTTGTAAATGCAAAGGGGTTTCATGTTCGCCATTTTCTCCTTTTTTTTCGCTCTCTTTTTCTTTTTTTTTCTTTTGTCCCAAATGTCTCCTTATAGGAGAATCCGAACCATATGAAAAATTAGATATATGGGACTACACACAGTTTTTTTAGACTTAGATAGAAAACTGTTGTTGCTTTTGTATATTTTTCAGTTGGATAATCTGAAGGTCATAATGTCACACCAAATTAAAAGAAAATATTCAAAAATAAGTTGCGGAAAAGGTATAAAAATCTGAAATATGTAATGCGTGGACAAGATGTAACGTGACTAACCGTAACGTGACTAACCAAGATTTTGAGGTCTACTTAAAAATATAAAGAGGTAAACTGTTAAACTTATGGGTAAAAGTTTGTCATCACATAAGAGGTAAAACTGATATTTCTCTGAGTTTGAGCTACGCCACAGTAAGGAGGGATTCTTTTGTTCAAAAACGTTGATTTTTTTCTTGTGTCCTTTTTTTGTGAAGTTTCTAACCAAGGTTAAAAGTTCTCATTATAGCTCCGCATTGTGCAATTTGCTTTTTGTATTTTAGACATGGGGTGGGTAAATATGTTGTAACAAGATTAGGACCTGAAATGAAACAGATATTGAATTAACTGTATCAATAGGTATGAAAATTTCTTTCAATGTAACGTTACTAATCGTGGAATTGCCCAGGCCTATATGTTACGCTATGATATTCCTGCAGGAGGCTATTCAGTGTCCCATCATTGTGCTTTTGTCGTTTTGTTGTATTAGTACTTGTTCCACTTTCTGTGGTACTGTATCGTCTGTCTTGTTTGTTTCTTTTGATTAATTAATGTTTATGTTGGGGAACCAATACAAGCTCCGCTTTCCAAGGTTCCCCCCACAATACAGTTAGTAATAATTCTGCCTTTTACAATTTAGATGATACACATACCTGTATACCGGACCTATATTAACTATTACAATGTTCTTTTTTATATTGATATGAACTATTACAATATTCTTCATTGTTGATTTAACTAATGCTCACATAGCTTTTGTAAAATGATTATTTTTGTAGTTACTGTGGAAATAAATGAAATGAAATAACATGGTCACAATAAGCTGATCATTAATATTTTGGGAGAAGCTTGGCTGGACGCAGTCAGATATAGCAACACATTATCACGAGACCATCAATATTCAAATAACGAACAAAGTCACAGAAGGTAAACAGTGAGGTCAACAAGAGGTTACCATAACAATTGTGCTGAAAGCGCGCTTTCGCTCAAGACGTCATTGCTTCACACATTTTTCTGCCCGAAGGCAACAAATTTTATTCCCTCCCACCCAGCCCAGATTACAATGTATACATTGAATGTCATATGCAAGCGATAGGTATCTTATGCAATTTTTGTGGTGGTATATGATGGATATATATGAATACACATGCAGCTGCATGGTCACAGGCTGGGCAACATGAAGAAGCCCGATCATTATCATGAGCCAAGTTTGGTTAATATATCTAGATCAGTCCGAATCGCATAATGGCGGGATTTCTCGTTCGTTATATTGATGACCCATGTTCAGTACATTTATCTGGATTGCTCCAAATCGTGTAATGGCTGGAGGTTGTGTAAGATGGGGCAGTTTGCCTGCCACTGTAGTTACCATAATGTAGGCAGGTAAATTAACCGTTTGCAGGTCAAGTTACCATTGCCCAGCATGCTCATCATCCCGATGAGCCACGCTTAGTATATTTATCTAGTTTGCCCCAGATGATACCAGTTCACGTAACGGCGGGAGGTTGGGTAGGATGGGGCAGCTTGCCTGCCACTGTAGTTACCATGCCTTTGGTAGGTAAACCATTTGCGGGTCGAGTTATCATCGCCCAGCTCACTTGCCAATCCAGTTACCATCCCGTTGGCTGGTGCAGCGTTTGCGGGGTCAAGTTACCATTGCCCAGCTCGCTCATCATTCTGATGAGCCATGTTTGGTACATTTATCTGGATTGCTCCAAATCGTGTAATGGCTGGAGGTTGTGTAGGATGGGGCAGTTTGCCTGCCACTGTAGTTACTATCCTGTAGGCAGGTAAACCGTTGGCAGGTCAAGTTACTATTGTCCAGCTGGCTCATCATCCCGATAATAATAATAATGCATTTATATAGCGCATTTTCCATATAGCATGTTCAAATGCGCTTTACGGTGAACCTATTAATGAAACAAGTGAGTTTTTAGGTGTTTTTTGAAAACATTGAGAGATTTTTGGTTACGGAGTGTATGGGGTAGTTGATTCCACAGTTTGGGAGCAGCAGATGAAAATGCCTTGTCACCAAGTGTGGCCAGCATCTTGGACGTAGGATAGTTCAGTGTGATACCTTGTGAGGAGCGGAGGGTGTACTGAGACGGTTGACGGATATTTATGAGTTCAGATAAGTAGGAAGGAGCGAGACCATGGATGCATTTGAAAGTGAGTAGAAGTATCTTGTAGTGGATCCTGGATCTGATGGGAAGCCAGTTCAGTTGACGGAGGACTGGTTGCATGTGGGAGAATTTGGGTGTACCTGTGGCAAGTCTGGCAGCTGCATTTTGAACTCGCTGTAATTTCTCAATCTGGGTAGCAGTGGCACCATAAAGCAGACCATTACAGTAATCCAGGCGGCTGGTGATGAAAGCATGGATCATGGTGAGTAATGTCCAGATACTTGCGAATTCGACGGATGTTGTGAAGATGGAAGAAAGCTGCCTTGCATGTCATTAGGACATGCTGATCCAAGTTCAAGGTTGAATCAAAAATACAACCCAAATTCTTGACATGAGAAACCGGAACAATATCAGCTTCGCCAACCTTGATGTGGGGAATGTTAATCTTTTGCAGTTGCCGTCGTGTGCCAATGATAAGGAACTCTGTCTTATCATCGTTGATCAGCAATCTGTTCTTAACCATCCAAGTTCGAATATCACTGAGACAGGACTCCATCACTGCTACAGCTTCTCTTTCACTAACATCACCATTGGGCTTGAATGAAAAGTAAAGCTGAGTATCATCAGCATAGCAGTGGGCATATGGGAGATGTTTCTCCAGGACATCAAACAGGTCAGACGTATAGATAGAGAACAGGAGTGGCCGCAGACAGGATCCTTGCGGGACGCCGCACTGCAGGTCGAACTTCTCGGAATGGGAGCTGCGGATAATTACTCGCTGACTTCTACCAAGTAGGTATGATTGAAACCATTCCAGTGCATGTCCGGAAAGCCCTATCTTTGTTTGCCTTAGAAGGGCTTTATGGTCAACAGTGTCGAAGGCGGAGCTCAGATTCAACAACACAAGTAGAGTGACTTTCTGGGAGTTCATATTGAGAAGTATGTCATTCTTAATTTTCAGCAAAGCAGTTTCAGTGCTATGATTTTTCCTGTAAGCTGACTGGAAGAGGGGGAAATAGAGAATGATCAACCATGTGACGGTGAAGCTGGTCACATGGTTGATTATTCTCTAACCAATTTGGACAGGAAGCTCAGGTTGCTAATTGGGCGATAGTTCTTAAAGTCACACTCCATTCCATATCTCTTCAATAATGGTGTAATGAAAGCCTCCTTCCAGTCTTCAATAAATGTTCCAGACTGAAGGGATAAATTGACGATATCTGTCAAGACTGGAAGGAGCGGCTCCAGACAGCTCACAACAAGTTGAGAAGGCACTGGATCACGCTGGCAAGACTTCTTTCCACATCTCACAACAAGAGCCTTGACATCTGAAACCGATAAGGTAGAGAAGTGGTCAAGCACGATATCATCAGGAGGACATGAAGACAAAGAACTGGAAGTGGATGGAGGTGTAGTAGGACATCCGTCAGGAGTGAGTTCATTAATTTTCAGGCGAATTGTTTCAATTTTTGCATGAAGAAACTCCCAAAGTCATTTTCCAGAGCTACTGTATCTGGATTAGGAGGAAGAGGAACATCTTTGTTGCGTCCAAGTAGCTTATTGGCACACTGGAACAGTTGACGTGGATTGGACTTGTGTTGATCAATGAGAGACGTGTAGAAGTGATACCGTGCATCAATCATCACATTATTTGCAAATGTTCTCTTCTCCTTATACGTAGCAAGATCACTATCAGAACGTGTGTGTCTCCATTTACGCTCAGCTCGTCTCTTGAGCCTTTTAGCTGTCTTTTAGCTGTCTTTTAGCTGTCTTCACAGCGATGAGCCATGCTTAGTATATTTATCTAGTTTGCCCCAGATGATACCAGGTCACGTAACGGCGGGAGGTTGGGTAGGATGGGGCAGCTTGCCTGCCACTGTAGTTACCATCGGTCTGGCAGGTGAACCGATTGCTGGGTCAGGTTACCATCGCCCAGCTCGTTCATCATTTTGACGGGTCATGCTCAGTAGATTGATCTAGATTGCTCTAAATCATGTAATGGTGGGAGGTTGGGCCGGATGGGGGTAGCTCTCCTGCCCCTCTAGTTACCATCCCATTGGCAGGTAAACCGCTTGCTAGGCAAAGTTATCCTTTCCCAGCTCGCTCATCAATATCGTGATGAGTCACGCTCAATAGTTTGATCTAAATTGTGTAGATTGATAAAAACGATATGATGCTCCGAATCACGTAATGGTGGGAGATTAGGTGGAAGATATTTTTGGGGCATTAGCATCACAAGAAAGATGCGAATTGCCACTCTAGGTACCATCGTGTTGGCAGGTAAACTGCTTGCTGGGTCGAGTTACCACCGCCCAGCAATCACTTGATAAATATTTATACCAGTCCTTATGCCACTCAAAAGGCATAAAAGTGTTTACTCTGTACTTGTACGGTAATAAGTAATCATATGGTAACCGCATATTTTTGCATACTTGAAATTAGTCCAGTTACAGTGTTACTATGTTGTGAAAACGGTATTAAAACACTAACTTACATGACTGACCGTGTTCTCATCAGTTTGACACAAGACAAAGTGTCGAGTTTGAATACTGCCTTATGTTAAAAGAAGTGTTAAAAACTGCGAGACATATCATTGTTTATTGTCTGAGTGTGCCTTAATATTGTATCCAAATGGCACGGAGTTGGTATCACTGCATTCTAGCAAATAAGGCAGATTGTTCTGGTATTCTGTATATCTGTTGGTTATATTATGAATCGTATTCAAATGGCATCACGTTTGTATCGCTGCCTTCGAGCAGAATTAAACAACAAGTAGTGGCAATCACGAGTCCACAGAGCTTTCTTTCCAAAATTAATATATTTCTTTTGGCCAGGTCTCAAATTTAGCTTGCTAAAAAGACTTTACTCCCCATGTTCGAAACTTCTACCTAAGTTTGAGTTCTTTGTTTTATTTGTTGCCATGAGATATAGACCTCTCATATTATCATTGTTATTGTTATTATCATCATCATTATTATTATCACTGGTTGTGCATAATACCCCCTTTGCGTGAGAATGAGTTAATAAAACATAAAAATACGCATAAAAATTCTTATTATATATTATAACTTTTCATCATTATTATGATCGTTAGTGCTACTAAAACTGCTTATTCTTTTATACTATTGGCAAATAACACCAACTTAGAATAATAATGATAATAATGATAAGTGGAATTTCTATAGAGTCGTTTTCCATTTTGATTAAATGCTCAAGGGGCTATTAAAATGCAAATAAGAAACCACTGACTCTTCAGCTTTACGTCCTATCTCAAGGATTTGAATGTATCATGTAAATGGAACCTCTTCCGAAACCTCCTTGTGACGAGACTACTATACTATCCCTCTATATAGTTTCATCCACCCTAATGCCCATAATGGCATAATGATGAATTACAGAAAAGGAAACCTTGGGGACAAGTCCATTTTAAAGAAAATGGAGGATATAGAGAAGTAAATATAAAAAAATTATTGCAATTGCATTCTAAGTCATTGAATGAGATTTTTATATGTCATAGCCATTTTTCTCCCTACGTTTACTAGCATTTACGAAATGACGTTATGAATCTCTCTTTAACCATGTTTACTTTCAGATCCGGTTGAATCGATGGCACAGATTATTTTCCACTGGGTCTTTCTTCACTGACATCGTAGCATCTTTTTCTCAATCAGTATCTCTCATCAAAGGTAATACTATCAAGTATTAGATTAAGGATAGTCGTGATTACTTTGATAGAAACAGTTTTGAATGTGGAAAAACTTTGGAAACTGTAGTGCCTTTCACAAATTGCATGAGTAAGGCAATCTTTTTTTTTTTTTTAAATTTCGAATTGTCTTGAAAGCTATCTTTGGTTGCGTTGGAAGTCAGATTGAATAAACTATTCGTATACTCATGTATACGAATTTAACATTTATAACGCTGAATCGGGCCTTCTATTTTTCTCGAATTGTTCTGAAAGCTTCTTTTAATTGCGTTGGAAGTCAGATTGAATAAATTAGTGTGCATACTTTATTATCAATAAAACTATATAACTGATTTACTTTTTTAGATTTCGAAATTTGTAATGCCTATGCAGTGTGGTCGGTGAGATAAATTGGGAAAATGCGTTGAGATATTTACCTACAATTCATTCTTCACTAATTATGAGTTCAAAGCTACTATTTTCTGAGGTTACATTCGTAAATGAGTGAATGATTTAATGAAAATGAAGCAAAATTGGTTGTTGTTATACTTTATGTTAAAGCCCCAGACATGACTGATGCTGGCATTCATTTAAAGCGAAGTCCTTTTTGATGCTAAGTTAGTCATTCTATTCCCTCCTAATTTGCCTCTACGTCTCTCCTCCTTCCTCACTTCTCTGTTTTTCTCTATCTCTCTTATTCTTTCTTTGTCTCTCTCTCTCTCTCCCTATCTTTCTCTGTTTCTCTGTTTCTGTATGTCTTTCTCTCTCTCTCTCTCTCTCTCTTTCTCTCTCTCATACACTTTCCCAAAGTTACAGCCCTTCATCTAACCCCTTTCTTTATATTTACTTATTTTTCTTTATAACTTTATTCACTATTTGTTTTAATATTTTTTCTTTACAATTTCAGTGAAAATTGGCTTACGTGTACTGATCAGAAGAAACGAGATTCCTTGATTTTTGTCAACCGCTTCTTCACTTGTTATCAGTTTTGATGAACAGGAGATGACGTGTGCATTGTGATTAACTTCAAGAAGCAGAACCACTGCTATCATCATTTCAATTTCTTCAGCAGATAGGCCTAGCCATTAGAAGAACCATATCGTAACAGTATAAATCTTATAATCCGTTTCTATTTGATTTTCTCAACATCTGCCTTCAAGCACGGATGATAACAACTTCTTTAAACATATTAAAGAGAGGGAGAGAGAAAGAGCAGAGAGAGAAAAGGGAGAGAGTTGATAATTGACATAGTTGAATTTACTCAATCCATTTAATATACATTTTGACTTCTATATGATAGAAGAATTTCAGTTTGCCTTCATGCCCTTTGTTCGTTGGTCTATGTTGCTTAAGAGGGTCATACACGTTCTACACGTTGCATATTAGAGTATCGTATTATGGCCTCGTTTGAACACAAAGTTTCACGCAATTTACAGTGCCCTGTTTGTTTAGAGCTACTCAGTGATCCTAAGCAGTTATCATGTACACATACATTCTGTAAGAAATGTCTCAATAATATTCTGAAGACATCATCGCTAAATTCTTTAACATGTCCAATCTGTCGAGGCAAAACAGATGTTACGGATGGAAATGTCTTGAACCTAAAAACAAATGTTCCTCTTAAATCTCTAGTTGATGATGTGAAAAGTAGCAAGCAATTCTGTGAAATATGCGAAACAAACTCAGAAGCTGTACATTTCTGTTGTGAATGTAGTCAATACATGTGTAACAAATGCCTTGAGCATCATAACACTTGGAAACCTAATCGCAAACATAAAGTATTAAGTGTAAAAGATATCAGAGAGGGTAGAGTGGTCCTCGAAAAGGAGGTCTACTGTCAAGAACACAAATCAGATGGACAAAAACATGTCTGTACTGATGTATGCATCACTTGTAAGAAGTTGATCTGTCTGAGATGCAGGATGCTGAATCACGAGAAGAAAGGCCATACGGTGCAAGATGTTGCGGAGTACAATGTTTCTATCAAAACAGAAATTGGATCTCTACAAGCCCGAGCCAAGTCAAAAAGCACAACTATCAAGAAAGACGTGACGTGTATCGAGACTCAGAAGAAGCGTGTCTCTGATCACGTTGCTAGCAGAAAGGCTAGAATCAACGAGGTTTATCAAGAATCAATCAACAAATTAAATGAGAGAAAAGCATCAATAGACAAGCTGTTGGAAGCCCAGGAAGTGAAATTATGTAAAAGATTGGATGATATGAAAGTTGCTGATGAGAGGTTGATTACGAGTATTGAGAGTGCGAGTGTGTTAGCGGGTAATAGTTTGAAGGCCCCATTAGAAGGTGATATCGTTGCTATTCGTGATTCACTGTCTGATGAATTGAAGAATGTACTAGATAGGGATGATCCAGAGAAGAAGCTTGCTACTGATTTAGCTGATCGTGCAGAGCAACTGATATTCACACCCAACCATCAAAAAGATCAGTTGAACATTGGTGAAGTCAGGTTCGTAAAATGTGAATTGGAATGTGATGTAGAACTCTCAAAGAAAGAAAAGATGAATAGCATAGCTGCTACACCAGATGGTAGGATGGCCGTGGGATACGGCAGTGGAGGAATCGATATCTTCTCTGTTGATGGTCAGCTGCAGCAGACAATTCTCAAGGATGTCGGCATCGGTGAAGTAGGATTCCTCTCTGATGGTCGGTATGTTGTACTTAATGGCAGTAACGCCATCACATTGTACACACGTGAGAGGGAGAAGCTGGATGCAGCATTCGAGACTCTGAGTTGCGATGAAGGTGGGCACGGTGGTCTTACCGTAGACAGTAATGATCTGATCTATATCAGCTACAGGAAACCTAAGAAGATCCAGGTATTCTCACCAGCAGGTGGGAAGGCATTCAAGGAGATACCATGCGATGGGTATGAACCTGCACAAATCACTAGTTATAATGAATCATTAATCATTAAAGATTACGATGCAGTAAGGATTATCAACAGAGAAGGCAATGTAAAATACATAGTACAGAAATCAGACATATACCCGCATGCTGCTGTTACTCAGAGTAATTCAATCCTGATCGCTTGGGTCAAGCATAATGATGGGTTGGTCAGTATTGATGAGTACACCAACGAGTTGAAACACATCCAGACTCTCATCTCTGATTACAAGATTGAGAAGCCTATGAATGGTAATTGGTACTGTCTCCAGGAGTTTCGATCAGGAGAGATCGCTTTCTGCACTCCTGATAGACTCTATATATTCAAACTAACCATCACACCAGCCAGTGCGTGATACCTGTATAATATAGTTGAATCAGTAGATGATGTTATGGCCAATCGAATTCATAAACCCTTCTGGTAATGAGATGATTGAAACCATTCTTATACCATATCGAATCATGGGGTTCTGACTTCCAAAGACACTTCTAATTGGTCATAAACTACTTAATGTCGGTCTAAATCTCAATTATTGTATCAAAATGGGGCAGGAAAGTGCACAGTTAAATGATGACAGGGAAATTTTCAGTAGTAGAAACATATTTCGGGGGATCTTCTGACACTTAATCATGTCAGGTCATCCTGGCATTTTTTTTTCTTCCATTGGACGAGAAAGATGAGAAAGATTTCGTGATAAATTATATTTAAGTGGGGGATGCTTTCGCCATTAGAAAAAATGTAAATATGTATGTGGGTTTGTCTGCTTGAAGAGAGAAAGAGAGAGAGAGAAAGGAAGAAACATATATTCAAAAGATAGATGGAAAAACAGTGACTGAGAGATAGCTAGATAGATAAATAGGGAGAGAAAGAGAGAGAGAGAGAGAGAGAGAGAGAGACTCATAAACTTTAGAACAAGTAGAAGAGGCCAGGTATTTAGGCTTGACAGGAGCACATGATGCATCGTATGAATTCGATAACCAATGTTATGTTATGTCAGTCTACACTATCATGACTATGAAATGCAATTTGCGTGTCTACCAAGATTTAAATTTTGGTTACGTCCAATCAAGGTCATCGCACCATCCTATACATACGAAATTCCCACCTGTCTATTCTTTTTATATTTCAGTCTGGTTGTCGGTCATGTTATGTCATGTTGGTCTGTGGCAGCCCATCTCCCATTTCCTCTTTTTAATTTCTTGCTATTTCTTCTCCCCCCCCCCCTGTGTTTCCTGTCTGTTTGTCTTGTCTTTTCTTGTCTTGTCCCTCTTTCGTCTTGTCTTGTCTTATATTATCTTCTCTTATTTCTCCCTTTTCCTATTGTCCTTTCTCTTCTTTAATTGTCTCAAATGCGCAATGCATCGTTCATCTGGCGGAGTCCTCACTGTGTGACTGAATCTGCAACTGCAATATATACTGCTGTTTCACCTACCTCTGTATCATACATTCTTCTGTTTTCTTTTCTTTACTTCCCTTTTTCTTTCCAGAGGAATCCACGTCACTACTAGCATTGCTTTTTTGTGGATTTCTCTTTTCCAATATCATTTTTTTCTTTTAATACACTATGTCAAGCAGACATTTAATTTGTTTTGATATTAATAAGAGGAAAAATGTATGTTAATTTTCGATATTTCTGTTGAAAAGAAGAAAACAAAAATTATGTCTTGTGTTATATTGGAAATAAAACCTGAACTTGAAACTTGAGACTTGAAACTGCAGCTAGCTCTGCGTAAAAAGGGGGCTACAACTTCATACAAATACTCCTTTCTAAGCTCATCGTTTCTTTTGGCTCCCTCCACATCAGTGAAGATCTTTTTCATATACTGATTTGCTTTATCGAAGGAAATTTCACTGAAATTCATTGATCATTATTTTGTGTATATGTATTTTGTACACTGTAAAAAAATTGGGTACAATTTTAACCAACACGAAGGTAATTAATTATATGTCCAACCAACTTTGGGTATTATTTTTACCCAATGCGGGAAGCATAAAATTATGTCCAGTTAGAGTAAAAATTAGCAGTAATTACTTTAGAATGGGTAAAATTTCCATCAAATTGGAAAAAAAAAGGAAATGCCAAAGTTGGTTGGACCGTGATTACCCCTCGTGGCGCATTTTCACCCAGTGTAATGTACTCTTTTCAGTATATACTTGCCTTCTATGTTCACATGTACGTGTATTATCTGTTGTTTGGAAATGTATCGAAATATGAAATAATATACGCACGAAGATTACTCTCGATGAAAATACTTATACCAATTTGAAAACTGCTGGTTGGGACTGAACCTTCTCACCATTGTTTGATTACCTGAAAACATAGTGTAAACAGTGCTGTAAACCACAATCTTGCCATTGTCACTGTATAGTTTACATGCATGCTACGAATACAAGTGTTACTGTTACAGTCTTCTTCCTCTACTTCTTCTGTTGTTTTCTTTTCTCTTTACTCTAAACGCTCTCCCCTCCTCTCTCCTAAATATTTTAATAGTTGTGCTAGGTTGTTCAGGTGAGCCCATCACAAGCACTACCTTTTAGGGACCTTGCCTTCTTCCTTGATTTATGTTATTGTAATATATCATGTTACTATGTATAAAATGTACACAACTGAAAAAAAAATGATTGTTAACTCACGTAATTCAAGTGCAAAAAAATGTTTCTTCGAATTGAACTGAATTGAAAATTGAATTGTTGTAGAAATGGAATTGAACTTGAGCTCTACAGTAGCTGCGACTTAGACTATCCGTAAACCTGGTCTAAGCTACAGTATATGAGGTTTCTTTTTATATCATCATAGGAAGCCCTAATATAAAATCTCACTACGACCCGCTTAGACTCTAATCTTTACCAGTAAGTTTATCTCCCTATGTACGCAAGAAATACAATATTGAAATATCAGAAAATGTACCACTGATTGCCATTATTTGCCAGTACAATAAAGACTGCATGTATACCACTACCAGTGAGCCATATGTTATACCTCCCTCTATTGACATGACTAAAAAATATATACATATTAGTATCTTCTTTCTTATCAGATGGTGCCAGTATATTTCTTATGCATTACCAGGTACAGGTACGTGTATATCTAGGAAGAGTAAGGCACGCCCAATACGTATTAGTTCAGAGTCAGTTCAGTGTATAAAAGGAGAGGGAGTGTTTTGTACCTTTTGAAAAAGAAGAAAATCATGAACAAAGCATGTAGGCCTTAAGGTTTCACTGAAGTCAGTTAAACAAGGTTTGCGATTTCAAATCAACAGTTAGGCTGTGAATTAAGATTTTGTCCATCTTTCCAGTCAGATTTTAATGAATTGTAAACTGTTGTTTTTTCCATTGATTATATTCTATATTTTCCAGATTACTCCAACAAAATAAACTCTGATTATATTGGAAAGTGTTTTATTTTGACGTCAGTCATTACTTGAGCACAAATGAGAGCAGGAAGATTGAAGTTATGTTTATTTTCACATATCCAAACTGTCATTATTGTTGTTAATTATGTACAACTGTGAATGTTCAGTCTTCAGTCTCTATGAACGCCATTGATTATTCGTGTGTAATTGCTTTATAAGCTGTCATTTTTTGCACAGTGCTGTTTTGCGAGAAAACCCATCGTATTACACTAATCAAAGTTTACTGAGTTATAATATTTCTCTAGCGGTCATAAAAAAATAAATAAATAGAAAAAAAAGATAAAATACATATTGATCTATATATCATCAACGAATCGTTTGGATACAATGATTACAAAAAATAATGCTAATTTAGTAAATATTTTTAAGTGACTGACTTTAATGTTCGATTTAAACAATCATATAACTTCAAGATTACTTTTAATTATTTCCATTTTATCAAGTTTGATTTGCTTTTTGTTTTTCTTATGTTCTGTTGTTTAAGTTGTAAAAAAGTATTTTTCAACTTATCCTTATTATGCTAGATTTTTCTGTATATATGCAAACAGATTAATATTTGTGCTAATGATTATCTACAGTGGATTAATTTTCTGTAATTTTTCATTCGATTATTTACTTATCGTGCTTATTGCATATTATGCGGACAGGACAGTTGTGGAAAGTAGTACTGTAACTGACAATGCTACCCTGTGTAAATAAAACTGCAAATAGATAGATATAGCGATAATAATTTTTGTGAGTGAGTAGTTCATTATGTTAAGCACCTTCAAACGAGAAAAAGTTTTACGTTGTTGATCCTTTCATTATGTTTGTTCTGTAATGACATCCCTGTTTGTATCGTTACATATTTAGATGAACATTGGTGATAAAAATGATGATGATGATCATGATGATGATGATAATTATGATGATGTTGATGTTGCTGATGACGATGAGGATGATGATAATGATGTTGATTAGTGATGAGGATGATGAGGATGATGATGGTGGTGGTGACGACGACGACGAGGATGGTGATTATGATGGTGATCATGGTGATCAAGATGATAATGATGATTATGTTGATAATGATGTTGATGATCATGATGATTATGGCTATGATGACGATGGTGATGATGATTTCATGACGTTACGTTTCTCTAAGTTTGTTTAATTTCAAAACTCACGGTCACTGAACTTCAAGTATTCTATGATGCTGACTGCCTCCATCTTATGAATCTAGGAAGAGAAGTAGGAGGAGATGTTTTTTAATGTGAAGGCAATTATGAGGGCGATGATACTGACTATAATGATGGCCTTGAAAACATTATAATACCTAATTATCCTGCTTTCTTGCAAAAGACTTCCCATGATATGCGTATGTGCTTGAAGATGATGATGCCCACTCCATACTTGTAAATCTGTTATCACATTTTCGAATCTCGAAGCCTTGTATTCACAATGATAAAACATCTCCGTGCTTTTTATGTCTCATTTTCAAATTTGATGATTAATAATAATAATGATAGTGATAATGGAAATGATGAATTCAAATTCAAATGTATTTATTCTTTCCACTAGAGTGAAAACAATACATTCATGAACAATTACAAAACATTAACAATGTGGAAACGAGGTGGTCTGTAAATAAGCTTGTAAAACAGTTTTTTGAACACAGATCAACACTGCAAAAAAAAAAAAAATGCTGCAACTCTGCAAGAATAAGAAAGGCAGATTGTTTTAATAAAAGTAGAATAATGCTGATGAAATAAAATAGAATATATGGGAAGGTTAATAGATGTACACTACAAGGGGGGGGGGGGGAAGTAATAGTAATAACCTCAATTTATTAAGCGCAGAACCCGTGGATATATTCTCCTGCGCTAAATTCCTGATATGCCTAAACAATAGTGAGAAGTTAATAAAGAGATGTGTTTGAAGTTTTTTTCAAAATATGTCTGCAGTTGGAGACTTTATAGCTTCTATAACAAAAAGTTATTCCACAGCTTGGGGCTGCGCGTGCAAATTATCAATATTTCATTAAAAAAATTATGAAATTATTGAAAACACCATCAAAAAGTCGAAAAGACATTTCATTCAAAGTCAGCTTCAGTACCAGTTGTACTGCTTATACCAGTCATGGCCATGAAATATGTCATTATAATCTGCAAACATTGGGCCTACAATAGTTTGGGACAAGGCTTTTTTAAGATTTTGAAAAGTAATTGATCCCCTTTTTGTATACATGTTCTCGTTTTATAGTTAAACAATATCACTAATAATGGAGATTCTTTTATAAGAGTCAAAATGAAATATAAGGAGATGCTTCTCGAGGCACAGAGTATGCTCTTTTTTACGACTTGGAAAAGCCTTTAATTGTACTGTTACTCACTTCAAGAAATTTTGACTGAACTTCCCTCTTTTTATCCCCCTCCCCCCCCCCCCCCCCCCTCTTTTTCATTTGACTCTATTGGTCCAGTTCGTTGGCTCATAACTCTTGGGGGGTTTTGTAATGCATTAGACAGAATAGGTTATCCTTTAATCAGGCTTATGCCAAGAGATTACCAAGAGTTGAATTAAATCTTTGGACCAAGTATAATCAGATCAGTCTTTATCATTGAACATGAGCTAGGGATAAAGAAGTACCAGTGTTTCTCTCCTTTACGTCACTTAAGCCGTGCCGGTGCGGTGATTCATATTCAAACAATAGAACCTAAACTTTTCATAAAAGCTGCCGATCCGTGGATGAGTTTTTATAAAGGACCATATACTCGCCGTTTTCATTTTATTCAAAGTTCAGGGGGGCATTATGACACAAAGATGTTGTGGTATTTACAGAGAATGCAACGATACCCATACCACTTGTTGTGGACGCTGGTTCAGTGGTTAAGCATTCCAAATACAGTACGCATGGCAACGTTACTGCGGCATGTGGATATACATGTTAGATAACGCTTCATGTACAGGATGTCATATCAAGGACCAAACTGCTGTGATGCAATTCTAATTTTTTAGTTCTAAAGCAAACGAAAAGGAAGACAGCGCCCCAGAATTTCAAGAGAGAGTATGGAAAGTCATCAGGCATATGCGACTAAGTCTGACACTATAATTCTGTGTTGTAATGCGACTGCGGAACACCTTGTATTTTCATCTGACTGACTCGCTTGAAATATTCTGAGTTGTGAAGACCGATATTTTGCATAACGAAGCGATCACAGTGGCCTAAAAGTTGTCTGTGATGGATCGAAATTCTGAAAAATAGGAGAGTGAATACTGAAAAATATCTATCAAGTTTCTGGACGCTTGTATTTGGAAAAAATCCATATACAAGGCTTTCTGCAAGACCGTGACTTGTAGGATAGTAGGCCTACACTTCTGAGTTCAGAAAAGTTGAAGGTAACCATGGCTAATTTTCAAAGGTACAGCAGTCCATCCCGTGGTGGTTCCTTGAGCGAGCCTAGATTCGAGAGCTGGGCGCTAGCACATAGTAAGAACAGTGGAGAACAGAAATTACTAAAAAATCGACTGAGAGAAATCGATCGTGAGCGAGCCAGATCTCTCTATCTTCTAAGCATGGAACGAAGATGTGTCAAGAAAGATCATAAGAAACTCTTAATGGATCAGAGAACACTTGTAAATCGTTCTCATTTGGATGAGAGCGGTAGATCGAAAATGAACAATCCAGCAATGTCGGCTAAATCTGAAAATGATCGTATTCAAGAACGCGTGAATTTTTGGAAGATTGAGATGGCTCGTAGATGTCAAAGTGCATCCCCAAGAATACTTACAACCAGCAGTACAGACATCACTGACCAATCAACATCTAACCAACCCATGACATCCTCAGAAAACACATCTCCTAAGCGACCATCTTCTTGCACCATTTCGAGAAATATGGAATTAGATACGACTGATTGCTTTTTGAAACGAAATTTTAATGTAAATATATCTGATGCCGACGGGACGCGCGCTATCTCGTCAAGAAAGGACCACCACGGTAAGGGTACGAACTCTGAATCGATGTCGCCCAGACGACGAGCGAGACGAGCAGAGATTGATCGTGTGGTACAAAGCAAGGTATCCCGTTTAAGAACTTTATCAAGAGTTCCTGCAGACTTCAATCTACGGGCCAAGACATCGAGCGTCTCCAAGTCTGGAACACCACAAATATCACTCAACTACTTTGAAGAACATCATCTAAACGAAAAGTCACATTGTGAAGCAAAGGGTAGGCATGGTAGGAGTATACGTCAAAAGAAAAGATAAGCATGGTGGAAGGAGATGGTTTGTCGAAACTAATCATCCATCTCCTTCGTTTGAAAAAGAGAAAAGTGTCTATCGTTTACATCACTCTTTTGAATCAAATTATACGTTTATCTTTGTAATGCATTTATAGGTCACGCGAATTTTCCATCCATAAAAAAACATGTCACTTCAAAATCATTAAGTCATTTGAACTTCTCCGCAGATTAAAAAAAAAACTACGACGTTGTATGCGCCATAGTTCTAAAATCTCCTTGAATTATTTTGCCACCACTAGACAATTGGTCCATTATTGCATTTTCCGATGAGATGTTAGTTTTCAGAAACCAAATTGCACAGACCACAGAATTATCCCCCTTACGAGAGTTTACTATGAATAATTGGTAACGCTTATGTGGACCTTAGTCATAGCATGTACTTGGTGTTGAGTACTTCCGAATGGTCCTTTAGGAACTATAACTGGAACTATAACTTGGGGCTTGACGAGAGTGTTGTGTTAAGATTTCGGTTCTATTGTGCTATTTGAATCAATGGTTGGGCTGCAGATTTGAATACATGTACTGGACTTAAAGGAGAATGCAACCCAGACATCTGCGTGCTTCCAGTGAATGAAGAAAAACAAAAAGAATAAACAGTGAAAGTTTGAGGAAAATCAGACAAGAGTTATGAACTTTGAAGTTTAAGTAAATCCTCACTATGGGGATCCTTAAATTGGCAACTTTGTCAGCATCTGTGATGGCATCGTGGAAAACTCTCCATTCATTTTGTAC
>CM057167.1:27031872-27046494 GCA_029962745.1 Echinometra lucunter | reverse complement strand
TATTTGTAAAGTTTCAGCGAATCCCTGTTAAGAGGATCCTTAAATTGTCCACTGTGCCAACATCTGTGATGTCATCGTGGACAACTCTCTATTCATTTTTTACATAGTTTTTTAAAAAAAATTGACTTATATGAAATTTCACGTCAGGAATCAACAAAATTCTTTCCAATATGCTTGCTGAATTGATACAGCCATGTCATACTCAAACAATAAATCAAAATAATTGTTATTTCTCTTGAAAATAAAGAACATTTTGAATTAAAAACGAATGGAGAGTTGTCCACGATGCCATCACAGATGCTGGCAAAGTTGCCAATTTAAGGATCCCCACAGTGAGGATTTACTTAAACTTTCAAAGTTCATAACATTTGTCTGATTTACCTCAAACTTTCACGGTTTATTCTTTTTGTTTTTCTTCATTCACTGGAAGCACACTGATGTCTGGGTTGCATTCTCCTTTAAATCCAGTACATGTATTCAAATCTGCAGCCCAACCATTGATTCAAATAGCAAAATAGAACCGAAATCTTAACACAACACTCTCGTCAAGCCCCAAGTTATACTTCCAGTTATAGTTCCTAAAGGACCATTCGGAAGTGCTCAACACCAAGTACATGCTATGACTAAGGTCCACATAAACGTTACCAATTATTCATAGTAAACTCTCGTAAGGAGGATAATTCTGTGGTCTGTGCAATTTGGTTTCTGAAAACTAACATCTCATCGGAAAATGCAATAATGGACCAATTGTCTAGTGATGGCAAAATAATTCAAGGAGATTTTAGAACTATGGCGCATACAACGTCGTAGTTATTTCTTTTTAATCTGCGGAGAAGTTCAAATGACTCAATGATTTTGAAGTGACATGTTTTTTTATGGATGGAAATTTCGTGTGACCTATAAATGCATTACAAAGATAAACGTATAATTTGATTCAAAAGAGTGATGTAAACGATAGACACTGTTCTCTTTTTCAAACGAAGGAGATGGATGATTAGTTTCGACAAACCATCTCCTTCCACCATGCTTATCTTTCCTCTTGACGTATACTCCTACCATGCCTACCCTTTGCTTCACAATGTGACTTTTCGTTTAGATGATGTTCTTGAAAGTAGTTGAGTGATATTTGTGGTTTTCCAGACTTGGAGACGCTCGATGTCTTGGCCCGTAGATTGAAGTCTGCAGGAACTCTTGATAAAGTTCTTAAACGGGATACCTTGCTTTGTACCACACGATCAATCTCTGCTCGTCTCGCTTGTCGTCTGGGCGACATCGATTCAGAGTTCGTACCCTTACCGTGGTGGTCATTCCTTGACGAGATAGCGCGCGTCCCGTCGGCATCAGATATATTTACATTTCGATTTCGTTTCACAAAGCAATCAGTCGTATCTAATTCCATATTTCTCGAAATGGTGCAAGAAGATGGTCGCTTAGGAGATGTGTTTTCTGAGGATGTCATGGGTTGGTTAGATGTTGATTGGTCAGTGATGTCTGTACTACTGGTTGTAAGTATCCTTGGGGATGCACTGTGACATCTACGAGCCATCTCAATCTTCCAACAATTCACGCGTTCTTGAATACGATCATCTTCCGATTTAGCCGACATTGCTGGATTGCTCATTTTCGATCTACCGCTCTCATCAAAATGAGAACGATTTACAAGTGTTCTCTGATCCATTAAGAGTTTCTTATGATCTTTCTTGACACATCTTCGTTCCATGCTTAGAAGATAAAGAGACCTGGCTCGCTCACGATCGATTTCTCTCAGTCGATTTTTGAGTAATTTCTGTTCTCCACAGTTCTTACTATGTGCTACGACCCAGCTCTCGAATCTAGGCTCACTCAAGGAACCACCACGGGATGGACTGCTGTACCTTTCAAAATTAGCCATGGTTACCTTCAAGTTTTCTGAACTCAGAAGTGTAAGCCTAATATCCTCCCTGAAAGTCACGGTCTTGCAGAAAGCCTTGTATATGGATTTTTTCCAAATACAAGCGTCCAGAAACTTGATAGATATTTTTCAGTATTCACTCTCCTATATTTCAGAATTTCGATCCATCACAGACAACTTTCAGGCAACTGTGATCGCTTCGTTATGCGAAATGTCGGCCTTTACAACTCAGAATATTTCAAGCAAGTCAGTCAGACTGTCAGATGAAAATATAAAGTGTTCCGCAGTCGCATCACAACACGGAATTATAGTGTCAGACTTGGTCGCATTATGCTTGATGCGCCTGTCTAGTGATGACTTTTCATACTCTCTCTTGAAATTTTTGGGTGCTGTCTTCCTTTTCGTTTGCTTTAGCACTATAAAATTAGAATTGCATCACAGCAGTTTGGTCCTTGATATGACATCCTGTACATGAAGCGTTAACTAACATGTAGATCCACATGCCGCAGTAACGTTGTCATGCGTACTGTATTCGGAATGCTTAACCACTGAACCAGCGTCTACAACAAGTGGTATGGGTATCGTTGCATTCTCTGTAAATACCACAACATCTTTGTGTCATAATGCCCCCCCTGAACTTTGATTAAAATGAAAACGTATATGGTCCTTTATACAAACTCATCCAGGGATCGGCAGCTTTCATGAAAAGTTTAGGTTCTATTGTTTAAATATGAATCACCGCACCTGCACGGCTTAAGTGACGTAAAGGAGAGAAACACTGGTACCGGTACTTCTTTATCCCTATGGCTCATGGTCAATGATAAAGACTGATCTGATTATACTTGGTCCAAAGATATAATTCAACTCTTGGTATAAGCCTGATTAAAGGATAACCTATTCTGTCTAATGCGTTACAAAAACCCCCAAGAAGTTATAGGAGCCAACGAATTGGACCAATAGAGAATGAAAGGGGGGGGGGATAAAAAGAGGGAAATTCAAAATTCAGTCAAAATTTCTTATATGAAGTGAGTAACAGTACAATTAAAGGCTTTTCCAAGTCGTGAAACAGCGCCTACTCTGTGCCTCGAGAAGCATCTCCTTATATTTCATTTTTGACTGTTATACAAGAATCTCCATTGTTAGTGATATTGTTTCTCTATAAAACGAGAACATGCATACAAAAAGGGGATCAATTACTTTTCAAAATCGTAAAAAAGCCTTGTCCCAAACTATTGTAGGCCCAATGTTTGCAGATTATAATGACATATTTCATAGCCATGACTGGTATAAGCAGTACAACTGGTACTGAAGCTGACTTTGAATGAAATGTCTTTTCGACTTTTTGATGGTGTTTTCAATAATTTCATAATTTTTTTAAATGAAATATTGATAATTTGCACGCGCAGCCCCAAGCTGTGGTATAACTTTCTGTTATAGAAGCTATAAAATCTCCAACTGCAGACATATTTTAATAAAAACTTCAAACACATCTCTTTATTAACTTCTCACTATTGTTCAGGCATATCAGGAATTTAGCGCAGGAGAATATATTCACGGGTTCTGCGCTTAATAAATTGAGGTTATTACTATTACTTCCCCCACCCTGTATTGTACATCTATTAACCTTCCCCTATATTCTATTTTATTTCATCAGCATTATTCTACTTTTATTTAAACAATCTGCCTTTCTTATTCTTGTAAAGTTGCAGGTTTTTTGTTGTTGTTTTTTTGCAATGTTGATCTGTGTTCAAAAAACTGTTTTACAAGCTTTTTTACAGACCACCTCGTTTCCACATTTGTAATGTCTTGTAATTGTCATGAATGTATTGTTTTCACTCTAGTGGAAAGAAATAAATAAATTTGAATTTGAATTATCACTTTCATTATCATTATCATTATTATTATTAATCATCAAATTTGAAAATGAGACATAAAAAGCACAGAGGTGTTTTATCATTGTGAATACAAGGCTTCGAGATTCGAAAATGTGATAACAGATTTACAAGTATGGAGTGGGCATCATCATCTTCAAGCACATGCGCATATCATGGGAAGTCTTTTGCAAGAAAGCGGGACAATTAGGTATTATAATGTTTTCAAGGCCATCATTATAGTCAATATCATCGCTCTCATAATTGCCTTCACATTCAAATAAATCTCCTCCTACTTCTTTTCCTAGGTTCATAAGATGGAGGCAGTCAGCTTCATAGAATACTTGAACTTCAATCACCGTGAGCTTTGAAATTAACGAAACGTAGAGAAACGTAACGTCATGAAATCATCATCACCATCGTCATCATCATCACTAATCAACATCATTATCATCATCCTCATCCTCATCGTCATCAGTAACATCAACATAATCATCATTATCATCTTGATCACCATGATCACCATCATAATCACCATCATCGTCGTCGTCGTCACCATCATCATCATCATCATCACGAATCAACATCATTATCGTCATCCTCATCGTCATCAGTAACATCAACATCATCAGAATTATCATCTTGATCATGATCATCATGATCATCATCCGCATCTTTATCACCTATGTCCATCTAAATATGTAACGATACAAACAGACAAACAGAGATGTCATTGCAGAACAAACATAATGAAGGGATCAATAACGTAAAACTGTTTCTCGTTTGAAGGTGCTTAACATAATGAACTACTCACTCACAAAAATTATAATCGCAATATCTATCTATCTATTTGCAGTTTTATTTACATAAGGTAGCATTGTCAGTTACAGAACTACTTTCCATAACTGTCCTGTCCGCATAATATGCAATAAGCACGATAAGTAAATAATCAAATGAAAAATTACAGAAAATTAATACACTGTAGATAATCATTAGCACAAACATTAATCTATTTTGCATATATATACAGAAAAATATAGCATAATAAGGATAAGTCGAAAAACATTTCTTTTTTACAATTTATGCAACAGAACATAAGAAAAACAAAAAGCAAATCAAACTTGAGAAAATCGAAATAATTCAAAACAATCTTGAAGTTATATGATTGTTTAAATCGAACATTAAAGTCAGTCACTTAGAAATATTTACTAAATTAGCATTATTTTTTGTAATCAGTGTATCCAAACGATTCGTTGATGATATATAGATCAATATGTATTTTATCCTTTTTTTCTATTTTTTTAATGACTGCTAGAGAAATATTATAACTCAGTAAACTTTGATTAGTGTAATACGATCGGTTTTCTCTCAAAACAGCACTGTGCAAGAAATGACAGCTTTTAAAGCAATTACACGCAAATAATCAATGGCGTTCATAGAGACTGAAGACTGAACATTCACAGTTGAAATAATTAACAACAATAATGACAGTTTTAATACGTAAAGATAAACAGAACTTCAATCTTCTGATATGTGCTCAAGTAATGACTGACGTCACAATAAAACACTTTCCAATATAATCAGAGTTTATTTTGTTGGAGTAATCTGCAAAATATAGAATATACTCAATGGAAAAAACAACAGTTTACAATTCATTAAAATCTGACTGGAAAGATGGACAAAATCTTAATTCACAGCCTAACTGCTGATTTGAAATCGCAGACCTTGTTAAACTCACTTCAGTGAAACCTTCAGGCCTACATGCTCTGTTCATGATTTTCTTCTTTTTCAAATGGTACAAAACACTCCCCCTCCTTTTATACATTGAACTGACTCTGAACTGATACGTATTGGGCGTGCCTTACTCTTCCTAGATATACACGTACCTGGTAATGCATAAGAAATATATTGGCACCATCTGATAGGAAAGAAGAGACTAATATGTATATATTTTTCAGTCATGTCAATAGAGGGAGGTATAACATACTAGTATGACTCACTGGTAATATTATACATGCAGTCTTTATTGTATTGGCAAATAATGGCAATCAGTGGTACATATTCTGATATTTCAATATTGTATTTCTTGCGTACATAGGGAGATAAACTTAATGGTAAAGATGGGAGTCTAAACGGATCATAGTGAGATTTTATTAGGGCTTTATATGATGATATAAAAAGAAACCTCATATACTGTAGCTTAGACCAGGTTTACGGACAGTTAGTCGCAGCTACTGTAGAGATCAAGTTCAATTCTATTTCTACAACAATTCAATTTTCAATGCAGTTCAATTCGAAGAAACATTTTTGTTTGCACTTGACTCACGTGAGTTAACAATTATTTTTTTTTCAATAGTGTACATTTTATACATAGTAACATAATATATTACAATAACATAAATCAAGGAAGAAGGCGAGATCCCTAAAAGCTGGTGCTTGTGATGGGCTCACCTGAACAACTTAGCACAAATATCAAAATATATAGGAGAGAGGAGGGGAGAGCGTTTAAGAGTAAAGAGAAAAGAAAAAAACAGAAGAAGTAGAGGAAGAAGACTGTAACAGTAACACTTGTATTCGTAGCATGCATGTAAACTATACAGTGACAATGCATGACAAGATTATGGTTTACAGTACGGTTTACACTATATGTTTTCAGGTAATCAAACAATGGTGAGAAGGTTCAGTCCCAGGCAGCAGTTTTCAAATTAGTATGAGTTTGGCCAACCCAGTTTCAGTGGGTTACAACATGGCGCACTTTCATTTGTATTGTGCTTGCCTAACAATGCGCCATGTTGTGCCCTACTGGAGCCGAGTTATCTCTGTAATAAACAGAAAGGGATCTGGTAATGATATACACGCCGTCTTTTTGGTAATGACAGCTTATGGCAATCGGTGTTACATAATATTTTTTTATTTCATTATTGTATTTCTTGCGTTCATATGGAGAGAAACTTACTGGTAAAGATCAGAGTGGAAGAGGGTCGTATGGTGAGATTTTATGAGGGGTTCATAATAAAATGAAACCTCGTTACTATATCATACTATATACTGTAGCTTAGATCAAGTTTATGGATAGTCTAAGTCGCAGCTACTGTACAGTTCAAGTTCAATTCGATTTTCACAATGAATAATACATGTACATGTGAGCATAGAAGGCAAGTAAACTGAAAAGAGTACATAAGAATACATACATGTATACACAAGCGATAAACGAATTTCAGTGAAATGGACGATGATAAAGCAAATAAAATAAAATATAGGAAAACAATCTACATAGATGTGGAGGGAGCGAACAGAAAGACAAAAAAGGCTTTAAAAACATATCTTAATGATAATTAGAAGTTTAGAAAATTCTGTAATTTTGTTTTATTTCTTATTGTTAACGATGACCTTAATATAAAGAAGTAATAACTTACATGCAATGGATCAATCATGATTGTTGTGATCTTATACGCTCCATTAAATGTTAGAAAATGAGCTTCAAGTAGTTTACTTTACACAGAGGTATAACAATAAGCAGTATAGAGGACATGCACTTCATAATGTAGAATATAACACATCAAAGATTAATTGGTTATCAAATTTACACGATACATGATGTATTCCTGACATGGCTATGGAGATTATCTCTGCTTTCACACTGTGTGGTTGACTGCGATGGATATTACATTCTTAATATCTCGCCTCTTCTGAACTTTATGAAAACTCTCTCTCTCTCTCTCTTGCAGCCTCTCTCCCTCTTCACTTCTTTTTCTCTCTCTCCCTCTTTACCTATCCATCTGTCTATGTCTCTTCGTGTTTCTTTCGAAAATCTGTTTCTTCCCTTTTCTCTCTCTCTATCTCTCTCTTTCTCTCTCTGTTCAGTTCAGTTGAAAGTGACATTTATTTACCAAAAATATCAAACAAAAAAATACAGTATACAAAATATCAAGTTTACATCAAAAGATCATGAAAGGCAACAAGTCAAAAAGCATGGAGCTTGTGGCGTGTGAGCCAGAAAATCACTATCACAAATATTGATACATGTTTACGTAAACAATCTTTATGAATGGATATAGTGTACAGCAACACCAACAAAGACATAGAAATAACCTAAGGACAGCTGATATTTGTACCTGATATTCAAATTCTTTTGCTAATTTGTATAAACAAAGATGTAGAAGGGCACCTATTCTTCTTTGAGAAAGTAAATGTTGAGCAAATTCTCTTTAAATTGAGATTGGAACGAGGGACGTGGAATGTCTGTCATCACTTGTCAAAACATTCCACAGTTAGTATATCGTATGTTAAATTGGAATGAAAGGGTTCTGTGTCTTTCTTCCAGCAAAAATAATAATAATAATAATAAAAATAAAAAAATAAAAAAAAATATTAAAAAAAAATAACCACAACCAACAAAGAAAATCAAAATTTTCCCATAGCTAAAGCAGCCCAAACTTGAATGTAAATAACAACGAAATATTTTCTCATTTCCGAATAATCCAATGGGAAAAAAAAAGGAATTTCAGGATGACTTAACATAATTCACGGACATATTTTCTGATAAGTTAAATCTTATCATTTAACTTTATATTTTCCTACCCCATTCCCTTTCATGTTAGCTTTAGACTTACATGAAAATGATAATTTACTCATTTAACGACCAAGAGGAATCCAACAAATTATCTTCATAGAGGTGATGGTATGGTATGTCCGCATTTATTGATTTTTTAAAGAGAAAGCTTCTAGTCACCTCATTACCAGAATGGTGTATAAATGTGACTGACCATAACTGACATCATCAAGGGTATCAACCTTATACTGGTGTGACGGTTAGTTTGAATATATAGAGTCTGTCTTTGGTGCAGAAAGCGATCTCTCCTGATCGAAACACCTGTAGATAGTACCACTCTCTCTCAGGCTTCTCAATCTTGTAATCAGAGATGAGAGTCTGGATGTGATTCAACTCGTTGGTGTACTCATCGATACTGACCAACCCATCATAATGCTTGACCCAAGCGATCAGGATTGAATTACTCTGCGTCACAGCAGCGTGCGGGTTTATGTCTGATTTCTCTACCATGTGCTCTACCGTGCCATTTTTGTCAATTATTTTAATTTCAGTATTGTGCATAGTGATTAATAAGTCATTGTAACTAGTTATTTGCTCAGGTAAATATCCATCGCATGGTATCTCCCTGAACGCCTGCCCACCTGCTGGTGAGAATACTTGGATCTTCTCGTGATTCCTGTAGCTGACATAGATCAGATCATTATTGTCTACAGTGAGACCACCGTACCCACCTTCAAAAATACTAAGAGTCTCGAATGTTGCATCAAGCTTCTCAGTCTCCCGTGTGTACAGTGTAATGGTGTTACTCCAATCACATACAACATACCGACCATCAGAGAGGAATCCTAGTCTACTGATCTTGACATCCTTAAGGACTGTCTTCTGCAGCTGACCATCAGCAGAGAAGATATCAATTCCTCCGAACCGTGATCCCACTGCCATCTTACTATCAGGTGTAGCAGTTAAACCATTCATCTGGCCTTTCTTTGAGAGTTCTACATTACATTCCAATTCACATTTCACGAACCTGACTTCACCAATGTTCAACTGATCAACATGATGGTTAGATGTGAATATCAGTTGCTCTGCACGACTAGCTACATCAGTAGCAAGCTTCTTCTCTGGATCATCCCTATCTAGTACATTCTTCAATTTATCAGACAGTGAATCACGAATAGCAACGATATCACCTTCTAATGGGGCCTTCAAACTATTACCCACTAACACACTCGCACTCTCAATACTAGTAATCAACCTCTCATCAGCAACTTTCATATCATCCAATCTTTTACATATTTTCACTTCCTGGGCTTCCAACAGTTTGTCTATTGATGCTTTTCTCTCATTTAATTTGTTGATTGATTCTTGATAAACCTCGTTGATTCTAGCCTTTCTGCCAGCAACGTGATCAGAGACACGCTTTTTCTGAGTCTCGATATACGTCACGTCTTTCTTGATGGTTGTGCTTTTTGACTTGGCTCGGGCTTGTAGAGATTCAATTTCTGTCTTGATAGAAACATTGTATTCCTCAACATCTTGCACAGTATGGCCTTTCTTCTCATGATTCAGCATCCTGCATCTCAGACAGATCAACTTCTTACAAGTGATACATACATCAGTACAGACATGTTTTTGTCTGTCTGATTTGTGTTCTTGACAGTAGACCTCCTTTTCGAGGACCACTCTACCCTCTCTGATATCTTTTACACTTAATACTTTATGTTTGCGATTAGGTTTCCAAGTGTTATGATGCTCAAGGCATTTGTTACACATATATTGACTACATTCACAACAGAAATGTACAGCTTCTGAGTTTGTTTCGCATATTTCACAGAATTGCTTGCTAATTTTCACATCATCAACTAGAGATTTAAGAGGAAAATTTGTTTTTAGGTTCAAGACATTTCCATCATTAACATCTGTTTTACTTCGACAGATTGGACATGTTAAAGAATTTAGCGATGATGTCTTCAGAATATCAGTGAGACATTTCTTACAGAACGTATGTGTACATGATAACTGCTTAGGATCACTGAGTAGCTCTAAACAAACAGGACACTGTAAATTTCGTGAGATTTTGTGTTCAAACGACGCCATTATACTCTAATATCAATATGTAACGTGTAGAACGTGTATGACCCTTTCAAGCAACATAGAACAACGAACAAAGGGCATGAAGGCAAACTGAAATTCTTCTATCATATAGAAGTCAAAATGTATATTAAATGGACTGAGTAAAATCAACTACGTACGTAAGAAGACTTTCTGTCTCTCTCCCTTTTCTCTCTCTGCTCTTTCTCTCTCCCTCTCTTTAACATGTTTAAAGAAGTTATTATCCTCCGTGTTTGAAGGCAGATGTTGAGAAAATCAAATAGAAACGGATTATAAGATTGATACTGTTACGATATGGTTCTTCTAATGGCTAGGCCTATCTGCTGAAGAAACAGAAATGATGATAGTAGTGGTTCTGCATCTTGAAGTTAATCACAATGCACACGTCATCTCCTGTTCATCAAAATTGATAACATGTGAAGAAGCGGTTGACAAAAATCAAGGAATCTCGTTTCTTCTGATCAGTACACGTAAGCCAATTTTCACTGAAATTGTAAAGAAAAAATATTAAAACAAATAGTTTTATATAAAATAAATTTATAAAGAAAAATAAGTAAAGATAAAGAAAGTGGTTAGATGAAGGGATGTAAGCTTGAGGCGGTGAATGAGAGAGAGAGAGAGACAGAGAGACAGAGAGAGAGAAAGACATAAGAAACAAAGAAACAGAGAAAGATAGAAGGAGGAGAGACAAAGAAAAGAGAATGAGAGAGACAGAAAAAAAAAAACAGAGAAGAGTGGAAGGAGGAGAGACGTAGAGGCAAATGAAGAGGGAATAGAATGACTAACTTAGCATCAAAAAGGACTTCGCTTTAAATGAATGCCAGCATCAGTCATGTCTGGGGCTTTAACACAAAGTATAACAACAACCAATTTTGCTTCATTTTCATCAAATCATTCATTCATTTATGAATGTAACCTCAGAAAACAATAGCTTTGAACTCATAATTAGTGAAGAATGAATTGTAGGTAAATATCTCAACGCATTTTCCCAATTTATCTCACCGACCATGCTGCAAAGGCATTACAAAATTTCGAAATCTAAAAAAGTAAATCAGTTCTATAGTTTTATTGATAATAAAATATGCACACTAATTTATACAATCTGACTTCCAACGCAATCAAAAGAAGCTTTCAGAACAATTCGAGAAAAATAGAAGGCCTAATTCAGCGTTATAAATGTTAAATTCGTATACATGAGTATACGAATAGTTTATTCAATCCGACTTCCAACGCATCCAAAGATAGCTTTCAAGACAATTCGAAATTAAAAAAAAAAAATTACCTTACTCTTGCAATTTGTGAAAGGCACTACAGTTGCTAAAGTTTTTTTCACATTCAAAACTGTTTCTTTCAAAGTAATCACGATTATCCTTAATCTAATCCTCGATAGTATTACCTTTGATGAGAGATACTGATTGAGAAAAAGATGCTACGATGTCAGTGAAGAAAGACCCAAGGAAAAATAATCTATGCCATCGAATCAATCGGATCTGAAAGTAAACATGGTTAAAGAGAGATTCATAACATCATTTCATAAATGTTAGTAAACGTAGGGAGAAAAATGGCTATGATATATAAACATCTCATTCACTGACTTAGAATGCTATTGCAATACTTTTTTGCTTTTCTATATCCTCCATTTTCTTTAGAATGGACTTGTCCCCAGTGTTTCCTTTTTTCTTTAATTCGTCATTATGCCATTATGGGCATTAGGGTGCATGAAACTATACAGAGGGATGGTATAGTAGTCTCGTCACAAGGAAATTCTACGTATCATTATTATCATTATCATTCTAAGTTTGTATTATTTGCCAATAGTATTAAAGTAGAAGTAGTTTTAGTAGCACTAACGGTCATAAAAATTGTGAAAAGTTAATATATAATAATAATGTTTATGCTTATTTTTATGTTTTATTAACTCATTCACACGCAAAGGGGGTATTATGCACAACCAGTGATAATAATAATGATGATGATGATAATAACAATGATAATATAAGAGGTCTATATCTCATGGCAACAAATAAAACAAAAAACTCAAACCTAGGTAGAAGTTTCGAAAAACGGAGTAAAGTCTTTTTAGCAAGCTAAATTTGAGACTTGGCCAAAAGAAATATGTTCATTTCATTTCATTTCATTTATTTCCACAGTAACAACAAACATAATCATTTTACAAAAGCTATATGAGCATTAGTTAAATCAACAATTAAGAATATTGTAATAGTTCATATAATACATCAAAACAACAAAAGCACAAGTATGGGACACTGAATAGCCTCCTCCAGGAAAATCATAGCGTGACATATAGGCCTGGGCAATTCCACGATTAGAAACGTTACATTGAAAGAAATTTTCATACCTATTGATACAGTTAATTCAATATCTATTTCATTTCAGGTCCTAATCTTGTTACAGAATATTTACCCACCCCATGTCTAAAATACAAAAAAACAATTGCGCAATTCCGAGCTGTAATGAGAACTTTTAACCTTGGTTGGAAACTTTACAAAAAAGACACAAGAAAAAAAAATAAATGTTTTTGAACAACAGAATCCCTCCTTACTGTGGCGTAGTGTTGGAAACTTTACAAAAAAGACACAAGAAAAAAAAAATAAATGTTTTTGAACAACAGAATCCCTCCTTACTGTGGCGTAGTGTTGGAAACTTTACAAAAAAGACACAAGAAAAAAAAAATCAATGTTTTTGAACAAAAGAATCCCTCCTTACTGTGGCGTAGTTCAAACTCAGAGACATATCAGTTTTACCTCTTATGTGATGACAAACTTTTACCCATAAGTTTAAAAGTTTACCTCTTTATTTTTTTAAGTAGACCTCAAAATCTTGGTTAGTCACGTTACGGTTAGTTACGTTACATTTTGTCCAGGCACTACATATTTCAGATTTTTATACCTTTTTCGCAACTTATTTTTGAATATTTTCCTTTAATTTGGTGTGACATTATGACCTTCAGATTATTCAACTGAAAAATATACAAAAGCAACAACAGTTTCCTATCTAAGTCTAAAAAAACTATGTGTAGTCCCATATATCTAATGTTTTGTATGGTTCGGATTCTCCTATAACATGTATAAGGAGACCATTTGGGACAAAAGAAAAAAAGAAAGAGAGAGAGAGAGAGAAAAGAAAAAATGGCGAACATGAAACCCCCTTGCATTTACAATTTCTATATGAATTTTAAACAAAAAAATTTGACCTGACTTTGTGATAGAGCAAAAAACAAGTTTGGGGCGATGTCCACTTAATTATGAAGTGGCAAACACACTGCATATTTTAGAGATTTGTTGATTGTATGGGCGAATTTATATCAAAGCAAGGGATTTGATGCACAGGCTAGACGCGCCGGAAGCAGTTTGGGATGGGGGGGGGGAAACAAACATCCCATATATTCAGACGCACCTTTACACACCACACAACTCACAAGGGCAGTAGGGCCTCGTTTAAAGTGAGGGGGCACCGCCGAAAAGGGTGTGCTTGAAAAAGTGGGGCACTGTGCCCCTGCCACCCCCCCCCCCCCACATCCAGTGCCTAGCTACCTAGAGTTACCTAGAGTCGCCCCAACGTGTGTATGCCAAAACTAGGGTTTCTGAACTTCATAATTAGGCCTATATGATTGAATATATTTCTTTCCCCCATTCTCAAATTTAGCTTGCACAAAATAAAACTTGTTCAAATACTTTCTGCATTTCATTCTCATTTTATCCTCCGTAATTGTTTACATTTTAACAGTTTTGTGATGCATCTAACAGTGAGTGATCTAGTAAATCAAGAAAAGATCATGGTTCTAAACTTCATTTTTACTATGAATTGTCTTTTAAGCCAGTCCCACATCAGCTTGCATGGAGAAAATCTAGAACGGCAGATTTCTGGGGTTCTTTTCTATTTTATTCCCCATACTGGTCTAAATTCTTTATTATTTTCGTGATGCTTAATGATAGAACATACGACGATGTTAGAGGAATGTAACTACACATTCAGGGTGCGCTGCAGCGGCTGAACAACAGATGAATGCACGGCTAGCCTATGGGGGGCTATAAAAACACAACATGCACCGGCATAAATCCGTTTTGAGGAGTGAGTAGGAGGGGGGGGGGTGATCACCTTTTCAAAGCGATTTTTTCCCCGTGAACTCACACTTAAGTATACAAACACACACCCTCATTCACCCGCGCAGACCC
>CM057167.1:26958497-27031372 GCA_029962745.1 Echinometra lucunter | reverse complement strand
ACACACACACACGCCCAAACGTGTACAGTGCTTCATTTTAGTACATACAGTTCAAAGAAAATAGATAATGAAGCTGAGTAGCTCTCGATCACAATGATCCTTTTTATTTCATGGGCAAGCTTTCGGCCGTCAGGCCTTCATTAGGTCTGAACAAATACAAGATGAGCTTGGTCTAATTTCAATTCACGGTAATCATTTTCATTGTATTATTTCTTAACTACAATATTCTTAAAATTGAATAAGTATTATTTCGGTATATTTTCTTCGCTTGATATTATTTTGACATTTGATTATTCAGTTATGTATCATTATGCATTATTTCGATATTACTTTGATATTATTTCTATATCTTCCTTGTTATATCTGCATGAAGGCCTAATGATGACCGAAATCTTTTCCATGAAATAAAAAGGATTATTGCGATCGAGAGCTACGTCAGTTTCATTCTCTATTTTCTTGCACTATGCCGTATATATATACCGGGTGTCCCAGAAAAAGCGGAACGGCGGATTTCCAGTACTTTACCCTCAATATGTTGATATTTTGTTTACGCCAATGGCTAAAGCATCTTCCACCAAAGAAAATGATACCAAGATCATTGAATTTGGTGAAGTAATTTTGAATGTATGCCAGTTCTTTTTATAATACAGTAATTTTCAAATAATATTTGAATGATTTTCGCGACAGATGAGAGAAGAACTGCGCTGGGAATGTCCTTTCATATGGAATGTTTTGTTATTTACATGCATCAGTGGGCTTCCCTCAAACATCGTATGACTGTATTTTAAGACTGATGGGCATAGACTCAAAATTACTTCACGAAATTAAATGATATCGGTATCATGTTCTCGGTAGAGAATCCTGTACCCAATGATGTAGAAAAATTGCATACTTATCGAAGGTGAAGTACTGAAAATCCGCTATTCTGCTATTTCTTGGACCCCTGGTACATATATAAATATACATATATATATATATATATATATATATATATATATACATATATATATATATATACATACATACATGTGTGTGAGACAATTGAGAGAATAATAGCGTAGCATGAATCAAAGTTCCCCAGAGCTGTTCGAAACTCATCTGCCATTAACAAAGGAATTAATTAGTGAGGGTTGAAGATTTGTCAGTCTGTCGGTTAAGCGAATTTGAAGTCGCCGAACCCACTGGTCCGTCTCCGTGGTCTAGTGGTTAAGGCATTGGCGTTCATAGCCAAAGGCCCGGGTTCGATTCCCTGCGGAGACATTTTTTCAACCTTTGCAAAATTTCCAAAATGGTAGGACAGCTTTGGGGAACTTTGATTCATGCTACGCTATTATTCTCTCAATTTTTGTCTCACATGAGAGTTGCCAAAGCTGACGTATATGTTACCTAATCACAATATATATATATATATATATATATATATATATATATGTGTGTGTGTGTGTGTGTGTGTGTGTGTGTGTGTGATCCGAAGAAGGGGGTTTACGAAGAGGGCCATTGCAAGACATATATACCACCAATTAAGACCAAGCTTTCGGGCACCAGCCCTTGATCAGGATTTGGAATCAATAATGATGATAACGACAGTACAGTACACATGAAGCGACAATAAATACATTAACAAAAAGAACACAAGTTATGAAACGATAAACATATAGACGGCAGAAATATACAAAAATAAAGTAGAAACGGCGGAAATCAATCGTTTTATACTCATCAATTTACAATAATATACAAGAAATAGTCAATTACCTTCCCGATTTCGATATAAGTATTTGAATTTATTGTGTGTTTGTATATTTCTGCCGTCTATATGTTTATCGTTTCACAACTCATGTTCTTTTTGTTGATCTATTTATTGTCACTTCACATGTGTACTGTACTGGGTACTGTCGTTATCATTATTATTGATTCCAGATCCTGATGAAGGGCAGGTGCCCGAAAGCTTGGTCTTAATTGGTGGTATATATATATCTTGCAACGGCCCTCTTCGTAAACCCCCTTTTTCGGATCACACATATAATATGACGAAGAACCGCAAATGTACATCACCGAGACTGATCACAATATGTACAAGTACATGATGCTTTTTTAGCATCATGTACTTATATAATCAAAACCTGAAGAAGCCCTATGGGCGAAATATCGTTATTAAATTTTGTCACTTAACCGAGTCTTCTTTCATACTTTTGCTCTTTTCTTTATTTTGGACCCGTCGCAGATCTTTTGAACTTACTGTATATACATATATATATACATATAATGTGCAGCAGTGGAAATGGAAATGGAAATACCCATATGAGAGCCTACCCGAGGTAGCTGCCCAACGTGGTAGACAACCCCGGGTATACTAGGGAACTTAATCACTTTACGTAAAAACATACATACATACATAAAATGTTTAAGTTCCGCATCAACCCGGGGTGGTCTACCCGAGGGGGCCCTACCCCGGGTTGGTCTACCTGCAGGGACCCTACCCCGGGGAGAATCTCCCTTGGGTATTTCCCTTTGTTGTGTATAGATGTGCAAGTATTATCAACGGTAATACTGAGAGTCTTCCCAGGGTTGGGTACCCTCGGGTAGACTAACCCCAGTAGAGCCCCTTCGGGTAGACCAACCCCGGATTGATTGGGGAACTTAAACATTTAACGTTAAAAAACATAAATGTTTAAGTTCCTTAGTCTACCCGGGGCTTGTCTACCCCCGGGGGTGGGGGGGGGGGGGGGGGGGGGTGGGGGCCCTATCCCGGGTAGACTTCCATGTGGTCATTCCCATAGCTGAATATAATATGGGGGTGTGTGGGTGGGTGTGAGGGCGTCTTTGGGGTTCCATGACATTTGCTCCGGCGACATTTGCTCCGCCGACAACTGCTCCAAAAATGACAAGTGCTCCGCGACAATTGCTTCGCGACATATGCTCCGCCGACATATGCTCCACCGACATTTCCTCCGCCGACATTTGCTCCGCCGACAATTGCTCCGCCGACAATTGCTCCGCCGACATTTGCTCCGTCGACATTTGCTCCGCCGACATTTACTCCGAAACGACGACATTTGCTCCGGCGACATTTGCTACGCCGACATATGCTCCGCCGACATATGCTCGGACGACATTTGCTCCGCCGAATTAATTATAATCATCAATAAATTGATAACAATTCTACTCTGCTCCGACAATTGATAATGATTATGACAATTGCCTCGCCGCCAATTTCTCCATCGAAATGTTTTGGAAACCACGACACTTGAATCTTGCCCCCACGACACCATTCAGTGAATTTGAGGGCATGTCTTTAACATGTTTATCATTATAGGTCACTCTAAATAATCTACGTAATCAGAGTAATCAGATTAAATCAGAGTAGATCTAAACAAACTGCAAAGTAGTTTGCAAAGATAGAAATACTGCGGTATGTCAAAATTGCCCCTTAAAGGTGCCGGAGGCGCATATTTTTTTTACACAAGAGTTCTGCCATACTCGCGATAAAATTCAAGGAAACCGGTGGTGAATGAGTCTAACTCGTCAGCGCACGCGTACGCGTTGATTTGTTGTAGCAAAATAAAATGTGCACGATACGAATACCTACCGTCAGGCAAGGGAGTGGGGATTATGTACAGTGCGATAATAATTATACTAGTAAGAAAATATGAAAATATTGTAGATGGAAGGGAAAACAAAGAATACAAAAGGAAAAGATTGGAGGGAAAAGATGGATGGGAAAGAGGAGATAGACTGAAGGAAAAAATAAGGTAAAAACAGGTGAGAGACTGAAGAGACAGGAAATAAGAGCAGGAGAAAAGTTGAAGGACAAACAGCGCATGGGAGGGATATTGAAAGGAAAAAGAAAACAGGAAAAGAGCAAGTAGGGGAGATGTTTGAGGGGAAAACAAAGAAATATATAAGAAGAGGTTATAGAAGAGAAAAAACAAAGAAATATATAAGAAGAGGTGATAGAAGAGAAAAAACAAAGAAATATATAAGAAGACGTGATAGAAGAGAAAAAACAAAGAAATGTTAGAAGATAACAGGAATACCAATGATAGACGAGGAATAAATAAACACAAACCTATTACAGAGGAAATTGAGAAAAGAATGAAATTAACAAAATAGAGAACGAAGAAAGGCATGATAGAAAAGATCAAGGAGAGAAGGGGAAAGAAATTCACAAAAACATAAACCAAAGTGGTGATACTGATGCTCTTGCTATAGCATGACGCTTTTACTAACACAGACAGCAACTAGCCTACCCCCTCCCACACACAAACACACTCGCCCTCTGTTGGAGTCACACAAATTAGATCAAGTATGTCACACAAATTAGATCATGTATGTGCAATAGTGCAAGAAATGCATTTTCAGTTGAATAATCACGGAGCATGCGAATCATGTAGTTTGATGGTATTGTAACCCCTGGATTGTAACACGTTAATTTGCATTTTCCTTCCCCCCCCCTTTTGTTCTTCGTTTCCTCTTCACCTTTCTTTAACTCAACCTCTTTTCTGCCTTTCTTCCATTCCTTCCTTTCCCTATACCTTGTAACTTGTTCCTCTTCTCTCTATCACCTCCCTTTCATCTTTCTCAATTTTGGAGATACTTTTTTATTATGTCCCATTGTTATCTAATTATTGTTTAATTTGTTGCTGTTTATTTATTTTAAAATATGTAATTATGTTTTGTCCGTCAGCTTTCTTGCTTACACTCTCCTATATTTTAACTACTCTCTTAATTTCTTTAAAACCATTCTCTTTATTCTATATTTCTTCCATCTGTGCCTTCTTCGAGTTACTCAGTTTTCTCTCTCTTTCCCGGTCTCTTTCATAGACCTACCTCCTTACCCTTTCTCTTTTCTCAATCATCTTTCCTTCAATATAGCAGCCGACGGACGTACGTACATGTAGTGCAGTGGGCGATGGCGCAGCGTTATTCATGCATATCGCATGCATGCACATACGTATAGCTAGCAGTCAGCAGCAGGCTCAGCGAGCTCAGCAATCTAAATTTGCCGCGGCGGCGCGAGTTAGACTCATTTACCACTGGTTTTCTTGAATTTTATCGCGAGTATGGCAGAAGTCTTGTGTAAAAAAAATATGCGCGTGCCGGAGGCATTATATTATCGGGTTGTCCGTTAGTCCGTACGTCCGTCCGTCCGTCCGTCCGTCCCGTTTTCCTTTCTCGCGATAACTTAAGAACTGCTTGACGGATCAACTTCGAACTAGGCTCAAGACGCATATATAACGGACAATGATCCGATTAGATTTCGGGTCTCAAGGTCAAAGGTCATATACGTCAATATATACATGAAAATTAAGCTTGTTCGTGCAATAACTTAACAACTCTGTCAGTGGAAGAAACGCAGAAAGGACCATTAATCACATTGTTAGTTGACTGAAGTGATAAACAAGTCTATGTACATGAAACTTTGATTTTACTAGTACCATTGTACGTATAAAATTATTGTCAGTTTATGATTGTAATTTGTTTGCTATGGTTGTACACATTGATGTCACCGAAAGAAACGAATAACAGAATATTTTAAAACAAAACAAAAAAACTTTAAGGGGGTGGTTGTTGTTAAGTTTGATATACTTACTAACTACACAATGTATTTGCATAATACAATTCATGTATCATATTTAATTGCTATTTGTTCTCTTGAGATGACCTGCTGTTTAATATTTTTAAATAGTCTCCTCCACTTTCACTAACATACATTGCCTAATTTCACTGAAACTTCTATATCTTAATCAATAACTTTATTTATTTGATATATTTATTTTAAGGGTAATCTGTTTCATGATCTTGTGCATTTGATGTTGAATGTGAAAAACGGAAATATTTAATGTAGAAATACATAAACATTGAACTGTCAGCCTTAAATGTAGGGCATTCCTATTCTAGCAAAAAAAATAAAATAAAATAAAAAATGTTTTTCTTTTTAAGCAGAAGAAGTTCTAAAGATAAACAAAAAGTGAAAATTCTAAAGAAAAGGAACGTAAATTGATTTCTCACTAGAATAGATGTGTTGATTGAAATCAGTTTTCCTCCGGGAAGCTTGTCCTCGGGGGTATTGTGTTCCCGGGCAGCTGTCATCGTGGGAGCCATCCTCCGAAGGAAATGTCCTCTGGGGGACCCGTCCTCCGAGAAAGTGGTCCTCGGGGGCGGGGGCTTGTCCTCCGGGGAGTTTTTCTAGAACCGCCACTTCTCATATAAGTCACACCTTATGCTGATTTTTAGTGTGCAGGAAGTGCTATTTTATGCACGAATTTACAAAGAATCTCTCTTTACCGTGGGTGGGGAATGCCCCTTCCAACATCCTCGCCATGCCCCCCCCCCATTATATGCCACTTCTCATATCAGTTTCCCCTAATACTGTATTTTAGTGTGCAGAAAACATCATTTCCATTCAAAAATTAAAAAAAAAAAATCTACCTACCGTGGGAGGGGGAATAACCCTCTCCAACAGCTTCCCCAGCTCCGTCGCTTCGCTCCCTCGCCTCGCCTCCCCCTCCCCTTGTTGAAAATTCTAGGCTACGTCAGAGAGTATGCTCTCCATTTCATTTTATGACGTCGAGGGAGCAATTGTCACCAGTTCAAGTGTAGTGTCTACGGAATTAATTCGGGATAAATATGTCGGCGGGGCAGTTGTTACATTATTGTCGAAATAATTCGGCGGAGCATATGTCGGCGGAGCATGTGTCGGCGGAGCAATTGTCGTCGTCCGAGCATATGTCGGCGGAGCAAATGTCGTCGTTTTGGAGCATAATTCGGCTGAGCATTATGTCGGCGGAGCAAATGTCGTCGTTTTGGAGCATAATTCGGCGGAGCATTATGTCGGCGGAGCAAATGTCGTCGTTTTGGAGCATAATTCGGCGGAACATTATGTCGGCGGAGCATACCTGTATGTCGGAGCAAATGTCGGCGGAGCATATGTCGGCGGAGCATATGTCGGCGGAGCAAATGTCGGCGGAGCATATGTCGCGGAGCACTTGTCGTGGAGCACTTGTCGTCATTTTCGGAGCAGTTGTCGGCGGAGCAAATGTCGCCGGAGCAAATGTCGTGTCACCGTCTTTGGGCGTGGATGAGGGTTTGGTATACAGGAAATATCATAAAATCATCTTGAAAAATTGAATCTTGCTAAACGGGAGCAAGAAAGCTCTTATCGGAACCAAGATCAATTACCCTCCCCACACACACACACACACACTCACACCCCCACACACTCATAAAAAAGACAATATTCAATCGATACGTTTATTGATACTCACAATACAATATATTTATTGATACCAAAATCCAAAGTAGACTTAACAAGCAATCAATATCAACCTTTGCATATATAAATTATATGACAAAGAATTAAATCTAGAATTCAAATGAACAAACCTAATCTTAAGTCAATCTCAAAGTTCACTAATAACGATTTGACTTTTACGACCATTGACTAGAGTAGCCCCTAAAATATGTAATAAACAGAAATGACGGGAAAGGGTAGTTCGGATCGGTTAAGCTCATATTTCCATTTCTAACCATTCATAAACAGTTTAAAAAAGAAATTAAACATATAAATCATCGTGTAAAATGATACATTTTCCATTGTACTTGAAATTCAAAACAAAGAACTGGGTATGCAACAAAAGTATAGCTGGTATGTTTGGCTTATTTTTAAAGAAAACGGAGAAATCCTCTAAAACGCCGGGCTGGTATAATGTGTATCCCTAACAGTTGCAAATATAGCTTGGATAGAACAAAAAGAGAAGATACATAAAGCAGTAGAGACAATGATTGCTGTTTCATTTCAGTTTTTAAGATAAACTACAGGGTCATAAAAGAAGCAATATGTACATAATGATATGGATTATATTTCTTAAAGTTCATGATAAACTATTACATACATCATTAACCTTTAAGGTTTACTACACAGAATTTGATTTACTCTATTACTTGTTATGGAAATGGAGAGCAATATATGGGCGAAGCTGGAGGCATTCTCTGACTCGTACACAGACAATAAATGCGTCATGAACAATGTCAGCACATAAAAGTAAGCTTTTACATTCAGTCGTGAAATGGTTCTCAGGAACCTAATTTGGACAGTATTTCAATTTAAAAAAAAAATGATCTAGATTATGAGACTAAAAGGGTCCTAAAAGAAAATAATTAATTTTGACATTGACTCCTTTCCGACATGTACTGTAGTCATGGTAGTGAGAATGATATATCATTACAAAAAATATACATTTTATTTTTTCTCCTCTTCATTTCCATTTCACGTTGGATCATGACCGAAGTTAGTGGTCCATGTTTAATATCTTCCAATTCTTTGACAATGTAGAAAAGAAACATTGTATAACATTTAACGATGCCATGTCAAGCTTTGAAATAAAGGCACATTTTCTGGTTATGTGTATACATCATCATGATTATCAAACACTAAAACAAAGATAACTAGATTCTTTAAATAAAGCTTAAAAAATACTCCTCAGATTAAAGATGTATTACATGAGCCCAAGACTACATAACAAAAGATACATCAAGTGATCTAATTAGGCTCCTAGATTACATGACGCAAACAGATTAGCAAACGAAAATATAGAAAACGGATTATATAAAAGTAACAACCCGAATCTTAATAAATGTTGTTCCTGAAAGCTAAAAAGTACGATCAACGAATTTCAATAATTGCCTGAAAAACTTATTCAGGCTTTAGTGTTCTAGGTTCTCGATCACGAAGAGATAAAACAGGGCATGACATGCATGGCATGTATTTATATCTATATTGCCATTTATTTACAATGTTAAAGCAAAAGCCTTATTCTGGAAATTGAATTAAATAAACAAACAAGATTTGTTAATTTTCATTATAATTAAACTGAAAATCTGGAACCAACATCTCCTTTTTGTGCTTGCGCAGATATCTCTTTTATACGTAAGCCAGCGCAGGCTAGCTTTACGCAAAGATCTTAAAAATGATAAACCCCAGTTTGGATATGTTACGACTATTTGAATTGTTTCATTAGCACTAAAGGTCACATCATTCTCATCATCTACAGAATATGCAAATGAGATCCAGTAGACCAATATTTACGCGATATAGTTAATCATTATCTTATAAAGTGTTTCTGCAAATGGAAATTACTATATACAATGTGTAGCATAAAAAGAAAGCCATTTGTTTTTACATATTTTTTTTCATAGTCCTTATAGTATAGCATGTATGTGTGTCTTCTATTAACTCCTTCTCAATGTAACTTTTTTCCCTAAATTTTTCATTGACCGTTCAAAGAATAGGACTTTATGTATTATGAGTGAACATAAAGGGACGAAAAATGTACCCTTGTGAAACAATACAGTTTTTTCTGCTTCGAGTGGAGGAGAATCTATCAATGACATGTGGCTGTGGTATATGCAATCCCTTCTTTCCATATTGTGAAACAGGTATATGAGAACTATGCAATTTATTTCATTTATATCACTGATTACATGACTATTTAAGTGTATTTTGCACGTGGTGCAGAAATGAAAAAATGGTACCATATCATGTAGGTACAAGGTACAAGGTACAAGGGTCATGCACCGATAACTTGCTACATATGTACTTCAGTGTGACTTACTGAATATATATTTTTAAAAAAAATCCAGAAAGGAGAAAAATGGGTAAAAATATATTTATTTACAAAAGGCGCTAAATCCACTTTGCATAAGACAAGCATTTTTTTTCAAACTTTCTTCTTCCGATTATCAAAATGTATGAGAGTTGTAAGTACAAACATATGATCTAACAAAGTAGGAGGAGCGAATCCTGCATGAATAGTCATTTTTCTAGAATTTTGTATATTTTTAATTTACACGGATTTAGCGCTTTCCAAAATAAACAAAGATTTAGGGCCATTTTGTAAGATTCATGTAGAATAATATTCGTTTATAAATTCATTGAAACATATCTATACAGGAAAAAACATGATCAGCAGATGCTGTTTTTCATCACAATACTAATTAAATGACATGAAACATTAAAACATCAATACAACAGAGACAATTATTTTCTTATAAAAAGCATTATAATAAGATCATGAAAAACATATAAAACTACTATCAGAAAGTACTAAAGAGCCAGAAGAGGGATAAACGAGGATAAGAGAGAAAAGGTTGAGCTAGGTTGAAGAAAACACAGGATAAGAGGCTGAGAGAAAGGTTCGAATAGATAGAAAGGATATAGATGGGAGAATAAAGGGAGAAAAGAAAGAAAAGTGGAAAAGAAGAAAAGAGAAGAAGAGACATAATTCTATAATCTAACATCCCAAGATGCAAATACTGTGTACAGAATACATAAGTATCAACATGATAATCGAAATATGAATCTCTTGTAAGTTCATGGCGTATACAAATATCCCCCATTTTTTAAGGAAGAAATGATATTTTGATTAATCAGTTAGGAAAATGTCTGATAATATGTCATAAACAACTATCATATTTTAGAATTTCTATTTGAAAATGCAATTAAAAACAAGAAAAGTGGTTATTTTGGCTCGTTCGCTTCGCTCCCCCCCCCCCAATATCAAAATGCGTGTAAAGGATTCTGTGCGGGTGAGGGTGTGTGCTTCTACTTAAGTCTGAGTATAAAAAAATGTCGGCAAAAATTGATCATTCACCCACTCCTCAAACCGGATTTACGCCGGTGATGACATACTTGTTTTTGTATGAACGCATGAAGGATATAAGAGATAAAGTGTTTCTTAGTTTAGTTGTCAATGCATTCCATGTCCATGTCGATATTAAGCTTAGGTAAAATAGCATTGGCATTTGTTATATTAAATCCATGTCTGTCTATAAATAGTTCAATATCTTGACATAGTCTAAAAGATGCCAAACTGTATATACATTGGAATACTAAAATACCTTTTTAAAAAAGTAAACCCTCTTTGTATCAAAAGACGACCATATCAGTTTATTCATCAAATCAGTGCAACTTTTAGAAAGAAAAAATTCTTTCAGCATGACACAAGCTGCTCGCCTTTGTAATTTTAGTAAAAAGTTCCTTGTTTCTCAGTGAACAGGTGCCCTAAACGGAGCAGGCATAATCAATGCAAGGTCATATAGTTTTGTGTTATTTTATAATAAGTGTATTTAGCAGATTAGTATTGAGAGCAGTGCTTAAACGTCTAAGGGCATGTAACTTTGCAATAAAGTTTATGAGAACAATAATGAAAATGACAAATTTGAAGAATTATAGCAAAAATACATCTCGTGCAGAATTTTTTCTTTCACATTTTTTAAAGATGTCTAATGTTGGTACTTCAAACTATTAAAATTTTTCATCTTTTGAAGAAGGATAATAGAATGAATGAAAAATCCCTGATTTACTCAAAATCGCTTGAAGTGAAATCCTGTATTTTTCGCATGTCAGTAGTGAAATATTTTTTATATCGAAAATGGCACAAAGCCATATATATGAATGTATAGATCTAAATTTGTCTGTGAACTACCACATGAAAAAATAAAGTCATTAGACTTATCAACAGGTAAGAAATGTTGTTGTTTCGAATGCGAGATCCAGATTTTGTAAAGGAAATAGATGAAGGAGAATTTTTCAGAGGAGCCATAGATGCGGCTGTAGTTAGGTTAAGCTCATGTATTTCGGACCACACATAGTCGTTGCAAAGTGATTCAACTACCATATAATCCATATCATGGGAGCAACAAGAAAATGTATCTAGTGTGAACAACCAGAATACACATTTGGTAATTGAACCATGGCTAGTAACTGGATCCTTGTGTAGAAGCATATCATTGTTCTGATAACATGATAAAGCAGTATTGCCATCACCTGTATTAGCTTGGCAATGTACTTCATGTAGATGAGCCGAAAATTCAGCATTCAAGATGACACAGTGTGCCGGTCCCGGAGGTGTTCTTACCTCAACTTTTTTCTTGAGAGTGTTCGTCCAGCTTTGGCTTTGGCTAGGTCTAAAGAAAATGACAGTAAACACGTACACACCCCTGTCTCCGATGTTAACGTTAGTAACATTAATATCTACAGAGATTGTACCTTTTGCTTCAGACCTCAGGAAAGTAAATCTCGAAGCCTGTGTTGGGTTTTGAAACCCATGAGGATCTATTTCGTCATTTAAACAGAATGGGCGAATTGCAGATTCGAAACGGAGTGTATAATAAACACTTACTGGTGATGTGGTATCAAATGGGTACGGCATTCTAAAAGGGATGGTACCTTGTGATCCCGCTTTTAACACCAGACTTTCGGCAGGCTCTGATGTGCCTTCTTCGCTCGTTGTTGCCATTGCTGCTGCTGTGATGATTAGACTAGGAAGCAGTTTGCAAACAAATGCAGTCATAATCAGGAGGAAGCTCGGTTCCGTTAATAAGGAAAAACCTGTCAGCTTAGCTCTTCTTCTATGGCGGTTCTAAACAAGAAAAAGAAATAAAAGGAATCTCTTTTGCAATAACAATGATAGAACTCTAAACAGACCAAGGCGTTTTCACAGTAATATATATATTTTTTTTCTTCAGAGAGAAACACAAAAGAATTCCTTAAAGTGATTACACAATGGTAAATTTTTTTTGATATATGATCGAGAATAGAATTCTAAGAAGAATAACATTGAAAATTTGATGATTTTCAATCGAAATCAATGCATTTTGGCTGATTTTTCTCATAAAAAGTCAAGAGTTGACCAAAAAATTTTAGTATGAGTTATGACGTAAAAGTGGTTACCCAGCTTCGCGCATTGCAGTTGTGTTGCGCGCTAGTACCTTGCGCGCATTTTGCTAAAATTGCGCGACAAGGTACCCACTTTGACGTCATTTTGACGTCAAAGTGGGTACCCAGTTGAAAATTGGTCACAGCTGTGGGGTCAAAAGTATCCTGAAATCTTACCACATTTGGGGGTTTCCTTGGCAACACGACTTTTAAAAAAATAAGCAGATTATTTTCTGCTGATGAAATCATGCTCTTTTAGATGAACTAACATTGCTTCAGCATTGGGTACCCCCTTTAACCTGTTTAGTAGTATACCTGTGATTATTTGTGAAAGACAAGCAATGAATGAGACGTCCTTCATTCTTCTGTTAAATGGAATCCTTGCAAACTTGAAATTAGAGAGGCAGAATGTCAACTATGGGCTGAAAACACACTTTCTTTTAGGATTTCCAGGGGGATTCTCGGACACACCATATATAAGACAGAAAACTTCAGCCATGTGTTTTGCTTCTTTATTCAAAGAAGGATGAAAATGATACCCTAATCATAATGATCAATATAATTGACTATTTACCGATAGTCGTTTCCCTGCTTTAACGGAGACGCCTGTTCTGGAGTGGTCAGATTGACATCGTGTCAATGTGGGGTTGCCTCGTTGAGCTTCTTGTGTTTGGAAAGCCCTGGAAGTGGGTATTGAAAATAGTTATTTCCGAAGTATTAGTAGAATAATAGTTTCTAGGATAATAATTTCTGGGATAACTAGAAAATGCATAGTGATCATAACTAAAAATTTACGAAGACTGTTCATGTTTGAGCGGTTTGTTGGAGTGCTAATCTCCATCGTAAAACTTTCAAACGATATCACCTGCCAAATTATATGCCCGTCATAACAAGAACCATAAAATAGCTTTTACTCGATGAAAATCTACTTATAACGGTTACCTAAGTAAGATAGTTTGATATATTAGGACCACAGGGACCAAATATTTTAACTTTGCCTTGAAACATAGTTGTTAAGCCAATCAAAAGGTCAAGCACCAGCAATCAAGTGAGCATAAGTAACTACTTGGTAGCGATAGTATATGTTTGAATTGATATTAACAATGCAAGGTAATGTGCCTTATGACCAGACAGATTTCTGTTGTTACCTATTGCATGTCACTGGCTTGTCTTCCATTGACTGTGCAGGCAAAGAGTCTGGAATCAACGATGAGGATGCGCCCTGCATGGAATTACAGATTGCAAACAACCAAAAGTTCCATTACATACTTTCCATTAAATGAATACAAAAAGGATATTTGTAAAGCAAGTAAAGCTATATATCATTTCTACCAAGTACTTCAAGCACGCATGTTTAAAGTATCAATTAAATGAATATGCTTTCTTTTGGGGTGACGAGGCAACAGATGACAAAATATTAAGACTTGTCCCTTTAGCCACTTATCACATGAAAATAATTTTTGAGCAGTCTTTTGCCTCATCGTCTTCAATATCTTCAGTGAGTACTAGTATCCCAGGTATACAATCAATGGACAAGACTACGTGGGATCATATAAAACATGTACTAGTTGTAAAGGTAGAATAAAACCAAAGATAAGGGGGAAGTTCTACAAGGAAGATGGCTACTTACTCTGCGATCACCATATTTGTTGACTTCACGTCCTTCTGAAGCGAGAAAGCCACATGAAGCCACACGCAATAGTGCCCATCCTGTATCATCTTTTTTGTTCACATTGGATCCTTGATCAATGAGATATTTGACAGCTTCAACATGACCACTAGCCGCTGAAGCATGGAGAGGAAGGCGGCCATTAGAGATTTCTTTGTTTACATCAGCTCCTTTTGAAATTAAGTACTTCACAACTTCTAGATGTCCAGACTGTGTTGCAAGAAACATTGGAGTCATACCGTCAAACTTGGAATCTTCAGCCCCCATCTTCATGAGATACTCAGTGACATCCACATGGCCATTTTCGATAGCCGAATGCATTGGTGCCCATCCTGTATCATCTTTTTTGTTCACATCGGATCCTTGATCCGTGAGATATTTGACGACTTCCACATGACCATTCGCCGCTGCAGCATGGAGAGGAAGGCGGCCATTAGAGATTTCTTCGTTTACATCAGCTCCTTCTGAAACCAAGAACTCTACAATGTCGGTATGACCAGATTGTGCTGCCATGAATAGTGCTGACATATCTTGCAGTCGGCTAAATCTACATCCTTTTTCAAGTAGACACTTTATGACATCCAAATGCCCGTTTTCAATTGCAGTATGTAATGGCGTGTAACCCTTGTCATCTTTCTTGTCCACGTCAGAGCCTTCTTGAATAAGGTACTGAGTAATATGAAGGTCACCCCTAGCTGCTGCGAAATGGAGAGCAATTTTACCGTCATTTTCCTCGTTTGCATCAGCTCCCTTTGAAATTAAGTACTTCACAACTTCTAGATGTCCAGACTGTGTTGCAAGAAACATTGGAGTCATACCGTCAAACTTGGAATCTTCAGCCCCCATCTTCATGAGATACTCAATGACATCCACATGGCCATTTTCGATAGCCGAATGCATTGGTGCCCATCCTGTATCATCTTTTTTGTTCACATCGGATCCTTGATCAGTGAGATATTTGACGACTTCCACATGACCATTCGCCGCTGCAGCATGGAGAGGAAGGCGGCCATTAGAGATTTCTTCGTTTACATCAGCTCCTTCTGAAACCAAGAACTCTACAATGTCGGTATGACCAGATTGTGCTGCCATGAATAGTGCTGACATATCTTGCAGTCGGCTAAATCTACATCCTTTCTCAAGTAGACACTTTATGACATCCAAATGCCCGTTTTCAATTGCAGTATGTAATGGCGTGTAACCCTTGTCATCTTTCTTGTCCACGTCAGAGCCTTCTTGAATAAGGTACTGAGTAATATGAAGGTCACCCCTAGCTGCTGCGAAATGGAGAGCAATTTTACCGTCATTTTCCTCGTTTGCATCAGCTCCCTTTGAAATTAAGTACATCACAACTTCTAGATGTCCAGACTGTGTTGCAAGAAACATTGGAGTCATACCGTCAAACTTGGAATCTTCAGCCCCCATCTTCATGAGATACTCAATGACATCCACATGGCCATTTTCGATAGCCGAATGCAATGGTGTCCATCCTGTATCATCTTTTTTGTTCACATCGGATCCTTGATCAGTGAGATATTTGACGACTTCCACATGACCATTCGCCGCTGCAGCATGGAGAGGAAGGCGGCCATTAGAGATTTCTTCGTTTACATCAGCTCCTTCTGAAACCAAGAACTCTACAATGTCGGTATGACCAGATTGTGCTGCCATGAATAGTGCTGACATATCTTGCAGTCGGCTAAATCTACGTCCTTTCTCAAGTAGACACTTTATGACATCCAAATGCCCGTTTTCAATTGCAGAATGTAGTGGCGTGTAACCCTTGTCATCTTTCTTGTCCACGTCAGAGCCTTCTTTAATAAGGTACTGAGTAATATGAAGATCACCTCTAGCTGCTGCGAAATGGAGAGCAATTTTACCGTCATTTTCCTCGTTTGCATCAGCTCCCTTTGAAATTAAGTACTTCACAACTTCTAGATGTCCAGACTGTGTTGCAAGAAACATTGGAGTCATACCGTCAAACTTGGAAACTTCAGCCCCCATCTTCATGAGATACTCAATGACATCTACATGGCCATTTTCAATAGCCGAATGCAATGGTGTCCATCCTGTATCATATTTTTTGTTCACATCGGATCCTTGATCAGTGAGATATTTGACGACTTCCACATGACCATTCGCCGCTGCAGCATGGAGAGGAAGGCGGCCATTAGAGATTTCTTCGTTTACATCAGCTCCTTCTGAAACCAAGAACTCTACAATGTCGACATGACCACAATGTGCTGCGATGCTTAGTGGTGACATCTCTTGAGGCCGGGTAAAGCTACGTCTTTTCTCATTTAGATACTTCACGACATCCAAATGTCCATTTTCAATTGCAGAATGGATTGGTGTGTAACCTTTGTCGTCTTTCATGTCCACGTCAGATCCATGTTCAATAAGATATTTACAGATAGAAAGGTCGCCTCTGATGGCTGCAATATGGAGAGCAGCTTGACTATCACTTTCCCCGTCCATGAACTCTTCCTCTGAAATGAAGAGCTTAATGACTTCGAAATGTCCAGACAGAGTAGCAAGCAAAAGTACAGTCATACCATCGAACTTGGAATATAAAGCCTTTGCACTCTTCAGGCACCGGATAACTTCCACATGGCCATGTTTAATAGCCAAATGCAATGGTGCCCATCCTATATTGTCCGTCTTGTTCACATCGGATCCTTGATCAATGAGATATTTGACGACTTCTACATGACCATTAGCCGCTGCAGCATGGAGAGGAAGGCGGCCATTAGAGATTTCTTCGTTTACATCAGCTCCTTCTGAAACCAAGAACTCTACAATGTCGGTATGACCAGATTGTGCTGCCATGAATAGTGCTGACATATTTTGCAGTCGGCTAAATCTACATCCTTTCTCAAGTAGACACTTTATGACATCCAAATGCCCATTTTCAATTGCAGTATGTAGTGGCGTGTAACCCTTGTCATCTTTCTTGTCCACGTCAGAGCCTTCTTGAATAAGGTACTGAGTAATATGAAGATCACCTCTAGCTGCTGCGAAATGGAGAGCGATTTTACCGTCAACTTCCTCGTTTACATCAGCTCCCACGGAAATAAGAAACTTAATAACTTTCATGTGTTCAAACAGTGCAGCGAGGGAAAGTAGATTCATGCCCATGAGCCTTGATTCATTAGCTCCTCCCGTACTGAGGCACTTGACTACTTCTACATTGCCTTTTTCAATAGACAAGTGCAATGGTGCCCATCCTATATTATCTGTCTTGTTCACATCGGATCCTTGATCAATGAGATATTTGACGACTTCAACATGACCATTAGCCGCTGCAGCATGGAGAGGAAGGCGGCCATTAGAGATTTCTTCGTTTACATCTGCTCCTTCTGAAACCAAGAACTTTACAATGTCGGTATGACCAGATTGTGCTGCCATGAATAGTGCTGACATATTTTGCAGTCGGCTAAATCTACATCCTTTCTCAAGTAGACACTTAATGACATCCAAATGCCCGTTTTCAATTGCAGAATGTAGTGGCGTGTAACCCTTGTCATCTTCCTTGTCCACGTCAGAGCCTTCTTGAATAAGGTACTGAGTAATATGAAGGTCACCCCTAGCTGCTGCGAAATGGAGAGCAATTTTACCGTCATCTTCTTCGTTTACATCAGCTCCCTTTGAAATTAAGAACCTTATAACCTCCAGGTGAACGTAAAGTGCTGCAAGAGAGAGGACGGGTGTACCCCTGAGCCTTGAAGCATTAGCGCCCCTTGTCATTAGGCATTTGACAACTTCCACATTACCATTTCTTACAGCAAGATGCAGTGCAGTCCATCCTGTATTATCTTCCCTGTTCACATCGGATCCTTGATCAACGAGATATTTGACGACTTCCACATGACCATTAGCCGCTGCGGCATGGAGAGGAAGGCGGCCGTTAGAGATTTCTTCGTTTACATCAGCTCCTTTTGAAACCAAGAACTCTACAATATCGACATGACCACACTCTGCTGCGATGCTTAGTGGTGACATCTCTTGAGGCCGGGTAAAGCTACGTCTTTTCTCATTTAGATACTTCACGACATCTAAATGTCCATTTTCAATTGCAGAATGGAATGGTGTGAAACCCTTATCATCTTTCTTCTCCACGTCGGCCCCTTGCCGAATAAGATACTGAGTGATTGTAAAATCACCACTGATGGCTGCAATATGGAGAGCAGTTTGACTATCACTTTCCTCGTCTATGTACTCTTCCTCTGAAATGAAGAGCTTTATTACTTCAAGATGTCCAGACAGAGTAGCAAGAAAAAGTACAGTCATACCATCGAACTTGGAATTTAAAGCCTTTGCACTCTTAAGGCACCGGATAACTTCCACATGGCCATTTTTAATAGCCAAATGCAATGGTGCCCATCCTATATTGTCCGTCTTGTTCACATCGGATAATTGATCAATGAGATATTTGACGACTTCAACATGACCATTAGCCGCTGCAGCATGGAGAGGAAGGCGGCCATTAGAGATTTCTTCGTTTACATCAGCTCCTTCTGAAACCAAGAACTCTACAATGTCGGTATGACCAGATTTTGCTGCGATGTATAGTAGTGACGTATCTTGCAGTCGGTTAACACTTCGTCCACTCTTAAGGAGATTTTTTAAGACATCCAAATTACCATTTTCAATTGCAACTTGAATGGGACCCCAACACTTGGTTTCTGTCTTGCTGATATCGATGATTTCTAGATGACCGTATTTAGCGGCAGCAGAATTATCTTCCTTGTTTATATAAGTACCTTCTGCAAGACAGCTGTCTACGTTTTCAGTATTTCCTTTTGCAAGTGTCGTACGAAGTTGACGTGTCCCACCTTGGTCATGCTGGTCACACAAGTTTGTATCCGCTCCCTGCAGGATGAGACCGCTGTCGATATCTCTGTGTTCTTCTCTGGTTTCAATATCGAGAGGACCGAAAGCTGTCTTGCCTGGTTTCTCCGGGTCTGCTCCACCTCCGATAGGATCTTCATCCGCGTTGAGTTCTCCTTTCAGAGCTTCCTTGCAGCGAGGTTTGTATCGATAATCATCTATTTGGTATACCTCGTGGTTTGGTGTGATAACATTACGCAGCGAAATTTCTTCCTGTGGGACATTATACACTAATCCCCATTCGCCATTTGTATCAGCATCAATGGGTCCAATGACTTCCGTCGGATGTAGAGGGGATATGTATTTTTCCATGTTTTTACACTTCTCAGCAGAGGGATCTGTAATTAGAACCACATCAGAGCCTTGTGTGAGCTCTGATTTCGTGTTCTCTGTCATGTCTTTATAACAGTTAGGTCGTTGTGGTGGTTTGGAGAATACGTTATTTCCTCCAACTGTGTGCTCTTTATGTTCTTCACTATGATCAGTATTTAAAACATCGGTTACATCTTGTGGCGTGTTTTGCAAAGGTAACGTGGGCGAAGTGGCTGTCAGGTTGGTCCTATAACAAAAGACAAATGTCCAGCGTTTTAATCAAAATAATACTTAGGAATTAGGAAAAAATCATGTAGCTGTACGACTTCTCTTTATATGATACCTCTGCTTTAATTGCAAAGGAAAAGAAAGGAGCTGACATGAAACTGGTATCTTCGTCTTATAACTATGAACTTGATATCATTATGAAAAATGATACAATATCATACAAGGTTATAAAAAGTGCGTGATTGCATCGAGCATTGTTTGAAGGACTAGAGGGAAAGGGTATTGAGCTAAGAGCAAACCAATGTTTTCTAGATTTGGGTTGTAATATTGCAAACTCCCCCCCCACCCCATGTTGATCATAATTCTGATCCCCGCGGGACGACAATACTCATAATATTATGAGCAGTGACTCATATAAACAAAACGTAAATGCATCATTACATCAAAGGGTTCACCAAAATCAAGTATGGATTGATGGGGACAAAGTAAACAGTTCAGAAAACTTCAAAGTGATCCGATATTGGCTAGTGAGCAAAATAAAATGTTTATGCTTTGATAAGTGAGGTGGGGAAAATGGTAAGGTGGTGGTCACAGTAGCGTTGTTGATGGGGATTAGTAACGGAGAATAATTTCACCAAAAGGTAGGTGACGACAACTTTACTAAACAACACGAAATGAAAGAATAACTTGCATGAATCCACTTCGACGAGTGGTGAAGTCAAAAATGGATTATGCATGTTAATGAATACGGTATTGGATCGCGTCCAACCTCATATGTCAGGTGACAACCCACTTCACCGGAGGTCCGCGAGACCAAAGGACCGCGACGCCGAAAAATAGCAAATTGCAATCTATAATGTCACACCGCTTTGACCAATTCCTGTGCCAGAAGGAAGTTTAATAAGTATTAAAGGGCAGCGTTTTTCATTGAAGGAATGGGACATGCGTAAACATTCCAAAGGAGACATAATCATTAATACACCGACGACGCATCATATGTGATGAAAGAAAATACGTTACGAGAAAAGTCGGCCTCTCGGGCCTTCGTTCAAGTGGGCGGACCCTATTTGGGAGGAGGTATTATCGGGAAAGGTAAATGACTTCATACTCGAAATGAGTTGGCAAAGTCAAGGCAGTAATAAGTCGGTTTGAAGAAATTTACTTCTGATCGTCAAGTACGTAAATTAGATATGATATCTAGGCAGAAAAGGCATACGACGGTTATTTTATTCTGTTTACACTTTCTATTCGATACTTCATTTATTCCCCACTCTCTCTCACTCACACACACACACACACACACACACACACACACAGACACAGAGAGAGAGAGAGAGAGAGAGACTCCCTCTCTCTATCTCTCTCTAATGTCTCTCTCCAGCTCTTCTTTTCTCATGTCTCTACTTCCAACTTCTTTTTTTTTTTCTGTCTTCCTAACTGCTCGACTTTTTTCCATTCTTTCGCCGTCATTTTCATACAGAAAAATCATACAGAAAGCATTAAAAACTTTTTGCCCTCACTAACCCTGTACCAATTCACATGATAGGGAAAAGCAGCTAAAGGCGATTTATGATAAGCGCTGGAGCAAATAACAGTATCAAATATATCATTCATGTCATTGGGTAACGAAAGTGTAGGCCTAGAACATGATGGTAGGTAGAGTACAGACGATTAGATTAATTTTAATGAACTTACGGTTCCCGAAACTTTATTTTGGCTTCACAGTCAGCGTCTTGAGGAAGATCCTGCTCTTTTTGAGCCTGTTCTTCATATTCAACAGCCTTCTCAGTGAACTGTAGAAAAAGAAAGAAAGAAGAAAAAGAAGAAGAAGAATGACAGTAATTTCCAGCCTTCAAAATGTTCTCAATTTCTAAAGAATTTTGGCTACCCAGCGATTAACAGGATTCTACATTCATGAGACATTATGATAGGGGAAAGGAAATAACATATGCCTCTTTACGTTTTCTCCTTTTATAGGGTGATAATAAGATAAAAACAAAAGGATAAGAGGGTTAGCATCGAGTTAGAACTATTGAACAGGTAGAAGGCTGCAACTGTATACAAACACAGGAAACAAGGAGAAATTTATGAAAGAGCATTATTATTTCCTTCCCTGATATCCCCCAGTTCCAAATAATTATGGAGATTTGTTTTCTTGGGGCTTTTGTCTTCAATCTTGCTTGAGGCAAGACTGGATCAGGATACCTAATACTTCCAGGACAGAAAAGGGAAGAGTTCCCCCTTTTAAAATATACACAAATAGTTGACAACATTTAATGGTTAAAAAACAGTAGGAGTGTTATTCCGTCATCAAATTACAGTCATGACAATATAAGCCTTTAAAACCAGGCGTCCACAAGGGCGCGGACAAGACGCGGAAAGCAAATCTAGTAACTCCGCATTCATTCAGCAACCTCTTCGCATATTCTTGAAAGATTCCGCTCACTGTCTTAACCATTCCTAAACACTTCCCCGCGTTTCCGCACTTTCCGGACAGGGCAAAATTTCCGCATCCAAAATTTGGTCTTGACCAAAATGACCAAAATTTGGATGCGGAAATGAACTTCCGTACACCTTCGGCAATTTGTCTGCATTGTCGTGCGGACATCAAGAGGACATCCACCTGTCTGTAACACTTCCGCAAACGCTCCTGAAAGCCTCCGCGACGAGGGCAGCTACGCGAAGGCAAGCAGAAGCCAGGCGGAATGTTTTAGGAAAGCTCGGAGTGGATTAGGTTGAGTAAGCGAAGGTTCAACAGGTTGATGCTGAAATAGCATCATATTCGGAAGATAGGTTTTACAGTTAAAGGCTTATATTGTCATGACTGTAATTTGATGACGGGAAAAAAGCCGGTGTATATTTTTTCCTTCCTCGCTGCGCTCGCTCGACGTATGATATTTAGATACAGGCTGGTCGGGGAAAGCAAACGAATTCGGCCAGCGAGGCGACCAAATCTACAATTAAGATTATCTTATATATAGGCCCATCGTATATTTTGATAACGAATAATCATTTTTAACCTGAAAAAGTGTACATTTTTTCTCTCTCAAAGCGTTGCTCCTATCATATTCAGATACAGGATGGTTTCGGACCGTAAACAAATTCGGAGAGTGAATAATCTCAAATATCATTTAGGCCCGTGTATTTGGATGACGAGTATCATCAAAAGAGTGTGTTTTTCCTTCCTTGCTTCACTCACTCATAATATTTAGAAACAGGGTAATGATGGATCAGCGAATTGCCAAAATAGAGTCATATTTGGCAACGAGGTGACCTATATCATGCAGATACCCTATATGCCTACGATACCTCCAGTGTATTTTCATGACAAAATAACACCTTTTCATGTCTTTCATAACAAAACGTATTTCATGCTTGCGAGCTTTGCTCTCTTGCACAATTTTAGAGGGGTGGTTCATAATCTAGACAGAAGCGTCATTTTATCCCCACCCCCCCCCCCCAAAAAAGGGAAGAAAACGTTTCAGCCTCTAAAATATATTAAAGGAGTAAAGATCTGCAACTGCAATAATGTTTGAAATAAACTCTTGTGGTTGTGGAAGGGGTAGATTAGACTGAACGCAGTGGAAAATTTAATCCTAACATCCCGAACAATTAAAAATGTTCTAGCGGCACCCCTGTCTCTATGCTCCTAAGCAAAGGAGCATAGAGACAGGGGTGCCGCTAGAACATTTTTGATTGTTCGGGGTGTAAGGATTAAATTTTCCACTGCATCCATCTTTGACCCCCTTGTTAAATAATTCTGGCTGCGTCAGTGCATATGAGAACGACACGAGGTCGGCACCTAATATTTGTAACTTTGCATTATTTCCTCATGTTGTCCGCATATCTCCATGGTTGTCGCAAGGTCTTCCTGATTGTCCTCGTACCTGATTTGCCCCTCTTGGTGTGATCCTAGATGTGTCCGCGCTGTCCTGCTAGGATCAGCTTTTTTCCGGGACATTTCGCGCCCTTCCCGGTTGACTCCTAGGACACTCCCAAGTATGTCTGCAGTCAATAAGCAGAGATTCTTAGTAATGTCCTAGGAAACCATGATGTGCTCACTTTTTCCCCGTTTTACGCGGACAGAATGCCGAAATGACAAACTTTACCTCCGCAACCCTTCCTAATCTTGTCCGCGCTCTAGTAGGAGGTTTTCAGGCGCGTTTGCGAAAGTGTTAAAGAAGGATGGGATGTCCCCCGGATGTCCACACGACAATGCAGAAAAATTGCCGAAGGTGTACGGAAGTTCATTTGGTCTCGATTTTGCCCTGTCCGAAAAGTGCAGAAACGCGGGAATGCGTTCAGGAATGGCAAGTGTTGTAGTCAAGGCCCAAACCCTCAAGGTCAAGGCTTCAACCTCCAAGGCCAAGGCATGCAAACCCAAGGCCAAGGCTTAAGGCCAAGGCCAAGGCATAAAATATAACTAGAAAAGGGGATCAAATAACGAAGGAGGATCGCGCATGCACTGAAGCAGCATAAAAGTATAGACGTTGAAATTTTAATTGGTAAACTTATTCTTAAGTCAATGACGAATTGCATCTGTTATCTGTAAACGAAGTATTCCATTTGTATTAGACATGTGAGTCAATGGCATAAGGAGCCATACATTTTGAGGGGCAGAACATGGCATATTAAGCCTTGTTCCTAAATATTTGCTAGCGAGCAAAGCGAACGAGACAACAAAAATAGGCATTTCATACTTGGGGGTATGGCTGATTTATGTCTTAGAAGAGCCCCCACAACTTCAGAACAACAAATCTTGCACAACATAATTAGGGCTACAGATAATTAAGGATACGAACATTGAAATGATAAAGAAGCAGCTTTAAATGCTCAAGTCTTTATCAGAACAGACTTTAAACCCTTCTCCTTCCTGGAAAGCATAACAGAAGAAGGTTACATCAAAACTTTGTTGAAACAAAAACTACAATAAACTCTATGTCAATCTGACATCTGTAAAACTTTATAAACGTATTTGGAGAGCATGTACACAACACATTCACTGGTCTTTGCAGTGTTCACTACGTAACCCCCCACCCCCTTCCCCACTTTCTGCAAGGAGGTAAACTAAGATTATTGGTGACAAGAAATACAATTGCAGTGTGTATCCAAGTACCCAAGCACCAAGCAACCACCCCCCCCCCCCCCCGGCTGTAACATACTGCAGTAACATACTTTTAATTTGTAATTATTATCAAAGTCTTCTAATATTTGCCTAACATTTTGTGATATATACATTTCCAAGCCTGTTATGACTCCATACAATCTGTATTTATAGATTTAAAGGTTTATTTTCACTGTACAAAAAATACAAAAACAATACTTAAAATCATACTTGTAAAAGTAAATGCCTTGAAAATGCCTTGAATTTTCTGGAGATTTTAAAGGCCTCAAACTCTCAAGGCCAAGGCCAAGGCATGCTCAAGGTCAAGGCATCAAAGTCCAAGGCCAAGACATTGAAAAATCTGACTGTAAGGCCAAGGCCTGGCATCAAGGCACTATAACACTGGTTAAGACAGTGAGCGGAATCTTTCAAGAATATGCGGAGAGGTTGCAGAATGAATGCGTATATACTAGATTTGCTTTCCGCGTCTTGTCTGCGTCCTAGTGGACGTCCCCTAGGGTGCGACAAGACGCGGAAAGCAAAGCTAGTAAATCCGAATTCATTCAGCAACCTCTCCGCATATTCTTTAAAGATTCCGCTTCCACTACAGCTGCCCTATGGAAGCGGTTCTGTCTTCCTAGCATGCTCTACGGAGCAGAAGTACTTCACTTGTCCAAGAAGAAGCTAGCCGATCTCGACAGGACCCAGTGTCGCCTGTTCAAATCCCTCCTCGGTCTACCACACTGCACTGCCAATGAAGCAATCACGATCCTCACCAACCTTGCACCAGGTTCAGATGAAGAGGAGGCGCTATGGCTCAGTGGCAGAGCAGTGGTCTCGTAACCGGGAGTACCAGGGTTCGAAACCAAGCGGATGCACTAACGCCCTTTGATTAGGTATTAATCCTCATTACCAAGTCCTTCGGAGGGACTTAAAGCCGTCGGTCCCCTGGCTGCTTACTAACAAGCATATACATGTTTTCTAATCAGTCAGGTAAAATAAGACTTTCTAGGATTCCTTGGGAAAGCTCTGCTGTTACCGCACGACCGGATAGAAAGGAGGCTCCTCCTACATGTCCTTTGCCAGATCACCACTAGTCACAGAGCCAGGTTGCTCAAGGACAAGCTTTCACAATATGATCTTCCTCCCCTTGTAGAGCTTATGAGCTCTCCACCCCCGCTACACACATGGAAGCTGGTGGTTAGAAGTGCTGTAGAGGAGAAAAGAGCTGAACTGACAGAAGAAGCTGTCACTTCCAAGACATCTCTCAAGCTGCTATCTGCCAATGGAGACCTCACAACCATTCACCCTCCCAGGCTTAGACAAGCTCTTAACATCAAGGTGCAACTGCTCAGTGGAGTATATCCCACCAACTATCGCTTGCACAAAAGGCAAAAGACCCATGCTGTCCCTGTGGAAACACCGCTGAGACAGTCATACACTTGGTATGCGAATGCCCCCTATACACCACCATCAGAAACAGTTTCCTATCCCAGTGGCCTAAACGTTGGGACAGACACTACGCCGCAACTAGACCGCAGGCCGATGGTTTCACCAACCCTGTTCCACAACCTCTCTCTCAATTTCCTTCTCGACCTACATGTCAAACCTACTATTGTTAACCTGTAACTGTAAATCCAGTGTTTCATCATACTTGTATACTCACGCTGATGACAACCCTGCAAAGATTGCAGTTCTCCTAGCTGCAGGAAATCAACCAAAGTAGAAGAAGAAGATAATTTTATTTTTGCTTACTCCGCTCCCACCCCCTCCGGGAATGCCGCACTTTCATCCCATTTTCTGGGGATTAAGTTGAATATCAAGTGAAAAGTTGAAGTACGCTAAATCCCTTAACTAGTTATTATAACTTTGATATCTTTCTGTTCCTCTTTACCCCTCGCCTCGTGCAATTGTTTTAGGTTCAATCAGGAAAAGTTCAAGAAAATGGAAATTGTTCTTACCTGAAGCTCGCTGGGGACCGAGCTCGGATTCATCTCCTCATCATCCGTTTTCACCCCCATGATGAAATCATCTGAAGTGAGAGATAATACAAACACTTTTTTTTTTTTTAGCTGAAATGAATTTTATGGGCCATGTTTATTACCGAAACAAAGAGGGATGAAAAGCAGTCACAAACATATACTTCTACTTCCCATGAGACCCACAGCTCACTACTACCACGTTTACACTATAGGCTCGCCGGTCGAACTCGAAAGATGAGTCTTACTCGCCTTTTTCCCTGTGTAAACGCAAGTCAACTTCAGACCCACGCTTCGCTCGCCTTTTTGCTCCGACGAAGGGATAGGGATCCACCCGCAAAGCAGAGCTGAACAGGCAATTTTGTCTGGCCCGGTGAACTACCGTGAAATACAATTGATTTCTCGAGCTAAAATTATGGGTATTGGTCACGGTAACCCGGGGCCTAGTGTGTCGACGGCAACCGTGTCACGGATCTTCTGGAAAGTCATCAGCAGGAAAGCCATATTCCAAGAGACTCCCCCCCCCCCCCCCCCATACACCCGGAAGATATCTGGGTCTTTAAAAACATTTTCTTTCTTGCCTGATAGCTCAACACATCATCGTTGTCAAAATGACTGATGTATCCCCATAGGCGGCGATCCCGGGGGACGGGGAATGTGTCTCCCTTCCCCCGATTTTTAGAGAGATATTTCTAAAGCTTAGATTTTGTATCTGGGAACCTAAAAAGGTAAATGTGATGGAAATGATTAAAATGATAAAACATTGAAAATGCAATGCGATCTTCAGATTATGCATTCCTGAAATATCTTTCTTTTGCTAAAATTATTTTATATTAGAGCACTCTATTCTTTACATTTTCATTATTTACTGCATAATTTTTTTAAGTAGTTCGGTATATTTCGAATTAGTGTATAAAGATGCATTGCATCCATTTAAGAGGGAGCTTAGCGAAAGAACGAGAAAAAAAATAAAAATTTTGAAAGTTTGCATTTTACAACACAGAGATATGCTAATTGTACATGGTCGTGATGCAGAGATATGATCTAAAATTTTCTTCTCTTTATTTCACTGGAGATCCCCGGGGGAATTATTTATTTTGCAAAATTCTCTTTTGCAGCCCCTCTTGAATGATTGGGAGTAAAAAAGCCTCTGTGCACACATCCCGTTTCCGGCACCTATGCTCAACCTACCCGTTGTAATACGAGAAAATCGCAATGTTTTGATAGCCTTCCAGTCACCGTGGTCACACTCGGCCGTCCAGGTCCTAGGCTTCTCTCTCTCTCTCTCTCTCTCTCTACTTTTTGCAAAGGGCTATGCCCAAAATATTTGAAATAATTTCATCTTTACGGTTTTTTCTTCTACATTCGTCTTCTCTATTTATATCAATCAAAACCGGCGCAGAATAGACTACCGAAGTGACGTCATCAAATTTTGTTTTTTTGCATTTGAGCATTTCCATGACTATATTCCGGCAGAGCATGATGAAAAACCTCCACACACCAAATTTGACGTGAATCGGTTCACAGTTGCCCAAGGTATGGCCACATGAATGCCTAATTATCCCCACTTAAATGAGTGTAAATTGGCCTGGTTCATAACTGTTTAGAACCAGGCCAATTTACACTGATTTCAGTGGGGCTATTAGGTATTCATGTGGCCTCATATCGGGTCCCCATGAGCCGATTCCCATAAAATCTGGGCTGTGGATGTTTTTCATCATGCTCCATCGAGACATGGTATCCGAAATTCTGAAATTCCAAAAAAGTTTTTCGTGACGTCATCGCTTCGGTGCTCTATAACTTTCTATACTTTTTGCATCTTGCATAACATATTTTGAAAAGAATTTTACTGTTTAAAGGCCCAAATAATTCTTTGTTTCAAATATCATTTTAAACTCACACCATAGATCAATGTCACGATGATAGTACAGACGATCTCTTGCACTTAATTACTCCTCTCCTTTGCAAAATTAGGTGAGCAATTGTATGATAAAGGCGTTTTATTTTAAAGAAGAATTGCCTTTTGGGCCTCACAAACAGAATACTTTGGCATGCCTAATTTAACTTATATACTTACACCAAGGACAGATGTAGACTTTCAGGTTATGTGAAAATAAAATGAATTGGGCATTGCTTGCAGCTACAGCCGCCACTGAAATTTAGTAAATTAGAGCGTTAAAAAGAAGTAATGAAAAATTAAGGGTAATATAAGGTAATATTAATGAGCAAGGTTTAATAGAGAAAATGATATTTGTTCAGTTATTGGAAAACAGCATTTCACACACACATACTAAAGTTTTTTGACATGCACTCATCATAGTAAATCACATTAATGAACAGAAGGAGGGCAGTTAATTTCAAGGTTAATCTTTGTCATATTTGTGCTGTTTGTAAAATCAATCATTTGACCCACCGATTACTAAGTATTAAGTGACAAAAAAAAAAAAAAAACTCAACAACTATAGTTTGTAACTTTACTATTGTGGGGGTCGGTGCCCAAACTTTTGTGAAAAATTATTTACATGCATTACATAATCCTGAATCACTGATCTACAATCTACAATCTACAAAAAATGTCATTTTGAAATTAAACTGATAAGTTGGACTATTGGGAACGTGAGCTTTTGCCCAGAGAAAAGTGATCACATATCCTTAACAGGAACAAAAAATACTAAGCCACACTTTTTAAGATGACGACCCCATGGAAGCATTCTTTTATTACGAGCTTTCGGCAGCAATGCCTTCTTCAGGTACTGTACGGACAAATAGAAACAGAATATACATATCGAAAAAAGTTCAAAAACTACAACACGGCGTGAGAAGAAAATATCTAAATCTCGTTTGTAAGACAAAAGGAGCAATGTTAGATTTGAACTGGCTTCACATAGCATACACTACAAGCAAATAAAATATACCAAAATTTTTACCTGTTTGTGGTTATATGTACTGCTACTATGGCTGGTGATGGCTTGTGTGTGTGGGTGTGTGTGCGTGTGTGTGTGGAGTGAGGATTTATTATTGCCAAAGTGTCACGTGATTGTGACCGTTCGACCAAGAGGGCCTACAAGTTGAAAACCCAAGAACGGACAAATGTACCAGAAATGACGGAGCTTACATACAATATTCCGTCATGGTAAATATATGAAAATACGCGGGTACAAACTATAATACACATGTATCATACATTCATACAATTATGTTTGAGACCATTTAAAAGAAAATAGCAACTCTACACAAAGTTGTCTACTGGTTGTAGACCAAAGTATAAAAAAAGGCTTTCCGACGGAGGGAGTCCAAATGATATAAAATAGATACATGAATATGGTAATACCTTTCTCTTCTAATAACTATTAATGCATACAGTGAAATCTTAGTCTAAAAGATATGAGCCGAAAAAAAATTACCATTTGAAAGCCTTACTTCTCGATGTTAACTGGCGAGGAAAGGGGATCGGGATCAACCAAAAAAGGGTTAGGAGGGAGGTGAGGGGGGAGGCAGGGGAGGGGTTTATTGTTCAACGTTTATTCCGTTGGGATGTAGAGTTTTTTTGCAATCCCGAACGACTCCCTGTGTAAGATCGTTTCACGTGATTTGTTGTGAATGATCTCTTTACCTGTAATTTTGGCGTTGTCTATGGAATGGAGGGGGAGGTTGAAGTGTGCCGTGTATGGAAGTTTCTTTTGTTGATTTTTTATTTCAGATCCTGTGTTTTTGAACCGGGTGTAAATTGTTGCTTCAGTTTTCCCAATGTACTGTTTGTGACATTGTAAGCATGTGATTAGATAGATAGCCCAGTTTGATTTGTGGGTTATGTGGGAACGTATAGGGAATGTTTTCATTTATGTGGGTGTGAATTATGCATATGGAGGATGGTCATTTAAAGAAGCCGACAGGGTTATTATCAGACGAGTGTGAGGTGGGTGTCAGGGGGATGGGTCTTTTGCCCTTACCAATAGGTCGCGCAGTGATCGGGCTCGGCGGTATGAAGATATGGGTGATTGAGGGAATATTTGCTGCGTTGACGGGGACTGATGTAGTTAGGGGATGTACTTCTGTAGTATTTGGGAAACCGTGGAGGTGGCAGGGGAGTAGGTGATGGGGAAGAAGATTTTATTTGCGTTGTTGTTTGAATTGGGTTTGTATTTTTCAGAGGCTCATTTAATTTGTTGTTGGATCATGTCGGGGCTATATTCCCTTTCTTCAAAGTGTTCAGATAGTTTTCTAGGTGGTGATCTGTCTGCGTTTCATGTGAACATATTCTCTTGATTCTTAGTGCTTGATTGTATACAATTCCTTTGAAGGGGTGTTTGGGATGGCGGGATGATGGTAGGAGATATGCGTGGGAGTCGGTTGGTGTGGTGTAGACTTCTGTTTCGATGTGGGACTGATTCAGTTGGAGAGAGACATCAAGGAAGTGTATCTGGTTGGATGCGTCGAATGTGAATTTGTTAGTGGGATGCATATTGTACATAGTATCTTTCAGTTTTTCCAGTGATCTCGGGGACCCGTTCCAGATGAAGAAGATATCGTCGATATACCTTTTCCAGGAAATTTGGAGGGAGTTGGAATATGATTTAGTGATGAGCTTGTCCTCAAGTTGGCATAAATGGGGGCTACAGGTGTGCCCATGGCTGTTCCCTCTATTTGCAAATAATGTTCCCTATTGAAAAAGAAATTGTTAAGTTGAAGCCAGTTCAAATTTGACATTGCTCCTTTTGTCTTACAAACGAGATTTAGATATTTTCTTCTTACGCCGTATTGTAATTTTTGAACTTTTTTTCGATATGTATATTCTGTTTCTATTTGTTCGTACAGTACCTGAAGAAGGCATGACTGCCGAAAGCTCGTAATAAAAGAATAGAGTGGTTCAGCTACGTCTAGTCTTGCTTCTCATTTCTTGTCTACAATTATCTTACTCTGCAAGACACCGTTAGCCATGTTTAAAAGTTGCAGCCTCCTTCTCAAAATAATATATGTATGTATATATGTATTTAGCGTAGCATGAATCAAAGTTCCACAGAGCTGTCCTATATACCATTTTGGAAATTTTGCAAAAGTTGAAAAAATGTCTCCGCCGGGAATCGAACCCGGGCCTTTGGCTATGAACGCCAATGTCTTCACCACTAGACCACGAAGAAGGGCCAGTGGTTTCGGCGACTCCAAATTCGCTTAAACGACAGATTGACAAATCTTCAACCTTCACTAATTAATTCCTTTGTTGGTGGCAGATGAGTTCCGAACAATGACCTGCCGCACACCTCAGCTGGATCCGAGCGAATGCTTTGGGATACATTTAATTACCATTTGTGATCAGGTAACATACATAACAGCTTGGTAACTCTCGTGCAAATAAAAGCAAGGTTCCGACTTAAATAGCAAGGTTCCCACTTAGCCGAGTTGGAGTCTCGAGTTGTGGAGAGCTGGCGCGAGCTTGAACTCGCATAAACTCGCGTCAACTCGCATGAAATTTCCTAATTTTATTAGGTATGCACAAGTAATCTAACGACCCAACATCGAGTTTACTTCGATAGCTGTACGAGTAAAACGAGCGCGATACGAGTTAACAGAGCGCAATACGAGTCACACCGAGTTTGGTATGAGTTGTGATGACCTGCATACGACTTTTACCGATCTATCAACGAGTTATCAAGACCTCGTTAAGAGTGTCAAGAGCTTTCTACGAGTTTCCGATATACGACCAAAGAAGCTGAAAATGCATATTTCGTTTTTTTTTTTTTTTTTTTTTTTTTTTTTTTTTTTGGGGGGGGGGGGGGCGTTTGAATAAATTCAATTCAATTCATTTCCATTTCCAACAAAAGCAATAAAAAAATCAAACATAATCATAAGTCATTGTACAATAATCTAATGATATGAATTATAAAACAAAGAATATACACAGCGTAACTATGTTTGGGTTTCAATTTTTTTTTTTTTTTGGGGGGGGAAGAAAACGTCATGTGGAAATCAAGGAGGGATCCCGTGAAAAAGGAGGGCCTTGTAATGTGGATCCCTCAGATAATTTCAAAACATAGCTGATAATTCTAAAAACATATGAATAAAATACAAAAGACGAAAGGTATTACTTTTCTATTTCATTTCAATTTTGTTGTATATACAATAACAAATTGTAGATTCGCAATTTAAAGACTAAAGTGTTGCGACCATTATCTCAGTTGCAAGTTAAAAGAATATAAGAAGAATGACATATTTAAGAAAAGAAAATCATAATATATAAACTGTACAAAAGCATAAGAAAACGGAGGAATAGGGGATAAGTATGGGAGTGGGCTTTAAAAGGATAATTGTGCTTAACATTTTTTTCTGTTTTATTTAACCTATCCCCACATGAAATGCTAATTTTTTTGAGGCCTCGTATCCAGGAAAAAGGTGCGCAGGACAAAAATCCAAGATATAGCCCTGAAAATCACATTTTTGCCATAACTCTGCATCATCTGAGGGTTTTTTTATGTTGATGGGTAATCTGTTTATGCATCAGAAAGTACTGTCAAACCTGTAGAATTAACCCTATTTTCATCGGTTGGGGGGGGGGGGGGTGGTTCTAAGGCAATTTTCGCCGCGCAATTAGATCCACTACATTATTTTCACACCGTGCCACTTTCTGACTTTTTCCTTTCAAGTCTTTTGCATTGTTTATACCAAGTTTATGAAAATCGGTTGTATTGTTGAAACCGAAGCATGTAATCTTTTGTGACCTCATGTCAGCCCCAAACTTAGAATATCTGAGTTTTATGTACAAAACGAATGGAAAACTGCATTTCTTTTCTCCTTTATCACCAGAAACTTTTCTTTTAAGCCGTTATTACCACCTATTCTAACCGAACAGTGGTCGACATAATACCCCGAAACAGCATACTTTAAAAGAAATAACTGAAAAGTTGAAAGTCAAAAATATACACCAGATATTTATAAGCAAAATATAAGATTTAAATCATTTTCCGTTTTTTTTTCTCATATTTGCTTATGTCCATGCTTTGATCCAAGTTGTCCTGCGATACCTGTCTCAGAAATTTTGCACAGACCTCTAAAATCGCGTCAAGAATACAAATCAATCATTATTTTATGTGAATCTTTATTTTTTGTCATTTAATATTCTCAAATACATATTTCGAGTGATAAATGAATTATGAAAGTTTACTGAGATGAAAGTTCTTTTGTAACTGTAACAAATATTATTATGGAAGAAAAATGAAAGTGATTTCAGTGCTGATGTATTCTATTGTTTTTTATCAATATCTTTTTATGTTTCATGAAGCTTGTTGTTTCAGGGTATTGTCTGGACCACTATTCGGTTAGAACAGGTGATAATAACAGCTTAAAAGAATTTTATTTCTTATATATTTTTTTAATTAAGAGGGGGGGGGGGGGAACCATGTCAATTTTAACGGTGATTGACTGGGAGGTGATAATACAGACCGCCCCTCCTTTCCCAGTTCCCCCCCCCGATCGACACCCTTGAGCCGAGGCGATAGCCTATAGTTGGTTGTATGTGCATATGCGTTTAAAGTTGAATTTAGAATATGATTTTCTAAAAAATATATATTGAAAAATACTTCTAGAAAAATGAAAATTACTGTGTTTTTAATAGGCCAGCGGACAAATTATGGTGCGCTCGCCATGCTCGCCCTGCACTCTGCTCATGCTCAGGCGAGGCTCGCGTAGATCGACGGAAACTCGCGTATTCAATCTAAAGTCGCGCTAATCTCGTGGGCATCTCAGCATGACTCGCAGCACAATCGCCGTGCTCGTACTCTACTCTTGGAAGCTCGAATATACACTCGCGAATCCTTGAAGGTGGCGAGTTATTACGAGTTACAAAGAGTGTCATGCGAGCTTGTTACAAGTGATGCGTGTAATACTACGAGTTTAAGCGAGTTTAAGCGAGTTCAGTTCGAGTTACGAGGAGTCAGTAAAAATTTTCAAACTGTTCAAAAATTTTGGAACTGATCGCGACTTCAGGGAAAGCAGCGCGGAGCTGCAACGAGTTAGGCCGAACCATGCCGAGTTGTCGCGAGTTATCCCGAGTGTCAAGAAGAGTTTTACGCGAGTTATTGCGAGTACCTCTAAGCAAGGTTCCCACTTAGCCGAGTTGGAGTCTCGAGTTGTTGCGAGCTGGCGCGAGCTTGAACTCGCGTAAACTCGCGTCATCTCGCATGAAATTTACTTATTTTATGAGGTATGCACAAGTGATCTTACGATCCAACATCGAGTCTGCTTCGACAGCTGTACGAGCAAACCGAGTGCGATACCAGTTAACAGAGCGCATTACGAATCACACCGAGTTTGGTATGAGTTGTGAAGACCTGCATACGATGTGTACCGATCTATCAATGAGTAATTAAGACTTCGTTACGAGTGTCAAGAGCTTTCTATGAGTTTCCGGTATACGACCAAAGAAGCTGAAAATGCATATTTGGTTTTTTTTTTTGTTTTTTTTTTAGAGGGGGCGCTTAAATATATTCAATTCAATTCATTTTCCATTTCAATAAAAGCAATAAAAAATTAAACGTGATTATAAGTTACTGTACATTTATGTACAATAATCTAATGACTTGAATTATAAAACAAAGAATGTGTTTTGGTTTCATTTTCTGGAAATCGAGGAGGGATCCAGTGAAAAAAAAAGGGCTTGTAATGTGGATCCCTCGGATAATTTGAAACATAGCTTAGAATTCTGAAAACATATGAATAAAATTATATCTACAAAAGACTAAAAGTAATGAGCTTTTCTCTTTTATTTCAGTGTTGTTGTATATATATTATAGTAAATTGTATAGATTCGCAATTTTAAGACTTAAGTCTTACGACTATTATCTCAGTTGCAAAAGCGAAAAGAATAAAAGAAGAATGACATACATAAGAAAAGAAAGTCAGACTATAGAAACCGTACAAAATCATAAGAAAACGGAGAAAAAGGCTATAGGTATACAAGTGGGCTTTAAAGGGATTATTGTATTTAACATTTTTTTCTATTCCATTTAACTTATCTCTACATGAATTGCTAATTTTTTTAAGGTATCGTATCCAAGAAAAGGGTGTGCAGGAGAAAAATCCAAGATAGCCCTGACAATCACATTTTTGCCATGACTCTGCACATTCTGAGTCTTTTTTTTAAACTTGATTTGGTGTCATATCCTTTGTTGGTGGGTTGAAGAAGTACTGTCAAACCTGTAGAATTACCCTATTTGCATCGAGAGTGGGGGGGGGGGGGATTCTAAGACCCCGGCCTTAAGACAATTTTTATCCGCGCAAATAGATTCACTATATTATTTTCACACTATGCCACTTTCTGACTGTTTCCTTTCAAGTCTTGTGCATTTTTTATACCAAGTTTATGAAAATCGGTTGTACCGTTTACCAAGTCATGTAATCTTTTGTGACCTCATGCCGCCTAAAACTTAGAATATCTTAGTTTTGTGTACACAACGAATGGAAAACTGCATTTCCTTTCTCCTTTATCACCAGAAATTTTACTTTTAATTTGTTCTAACCACCTATTCTAACCGAACAATGGCCCACATCATACCCCGAAACAGCAAACTTAAAGAAAAAAATAATAAAAAAGTTGAAAGTCAAAAACATACTCAAGATATTTATAAGCAAAAGAATACATAAGAATTGAAATCAGTTTCTTCTTTTTTTTCTTTGTCATATTTGCCTATGTCCATGTTTCGATCCAAGTTGTCCTGCGATGCTTGTCTCAGAAATTTTGCACAGACCTCTAAAATCACGTCAAGAATGCAAATCAACCGTTATTTTAAGTAAATCTTTATTTTTTTTTTCATTTAATATTCTCAAATACATATTTCGAGTGATAATTAAGTTATGAAAATTTACCGAGATGAAAGTTCTTATATGTAACTGTAACAAGTATTATTATGAAAGAAAAATGAAAGTGGTTTCAATGCTGATGTATTCTATTGTTTTTATCAATACCTTATGTATATTTTTGTTTTAAACTTGAACTCTTGTTATTATTTCATGAAGTTTGTTGTTCCAAAGTATTGCCTGGACCTTTGGTCTGGACCACGATTCGGTTAGAATAGATGATAATAAAAGCTTACAAGCAAATCTTTTTCTTATGTTTTTTTCTTAAATGAAGAGGGGACCATGTCACTTTTAACGGTGATTGACTGTAAGGTGATAATACAGGCCGCCCCTCCTATTCCAGTGCCCCCCCCCCCTCCGATAGACCCCCATGAGCCGAGGCGATAGCCTTTAGTTGGTTGTAAGTGCACATGCATTTAAAGTTGAATTTAGAATATGCTTTTCTAAAAATTATCTTTAAAAATACTTCTAGAAACATGAAAATTGTGTTTTTAATAGGCCAGCGGACAAATTATGGTGCCCTCGCCATGCTCGCCCCGTACTCTGCTCATGCTCATGCGAAACACGCATAGATCGATGGAAACTCGCCGACTCGATCTAAAGTCGCGCTAATCTCGTGGGCAACTGGGCTTCTGTCGAAAGGGTGCGTGCGCGGAGCGGATGGGAGCGGGGAGGGAACGGGGATGGCCGCACCCTTTCGAGAGAAGCCCCCCCCCCCCCGGTTGTCTCGAAAGGGTGGGTTGCGTGTGGGGAGTGAAATTAACGCACCCATTCGTGGAAACCGGGGGGGGGGGGGCTTGTCTCGAAAGGGTGTGTTGAGTAGTCTGATGTACCAGAAAAGAAGAAGAAAGTAGGAAAGTAGACAGGCGGTTGGCTATCACCTGATAGGGGGGGGGGGTGTCCAACGATCCCCAAAATATATACGAGGGAGAGAATTCCCCTTTTCTGTCTGCTAGAATATTATGGTGGGATGCATAAAACGGGAGAAATGTATGCCCCACTCCCTCCCCCCAAAGAAAAAGAAAGAAAAAAAAGGGGGAATATGCATTTTGTTCATGAGTATTCTTACACTCAAGACCGGGACTCAAGAACGCATAAGCAATCTAATGAAGCCGCACACGCACACACATAGGCACACATCTTCACTCGCAAATATCTTCCTTCAGTTTCTTACTGTCGCAAGTTAAAGATGTGCATGAGGCTGATGTCATAATGGAATGCGCATTTCCAAAGGACAGATGAGGCAGAATGGAAAGTCATATTTCCAGTTTATTTGAATTCAACATGGAGGGAGGGACAACAACATGTGCACTTCAAGCAATCAAGCAATCACAAACAAATTAGACAAAAAGTTTTTTTTTTTTTGTGTGTGTGTGTGTGTGTGAGTGCGGATGCAGAAGATTGCTTCTGCGTTCTTGAGCGTAAGAATACTCATAAACAAAATGCCTATTCACTTTTCTTGGGGGGGGGGGGTGTGGGCCACACATTTCCCCGTTTTATGCATCCCACCATAATATTCTAGCAGACAGAAAAGGGGGAATTCTTTCCCACATGTGTATTTTGGGGATCCTTGGACCAGCCGCGGATCCAGGATTTGATGGGGGGGGGGGGGGGGGGGCATTGTCCATGGCAGATTTTTTGTTGTTGTTGTAATCTAGAGACTGAAAAAAGAGGTTGTACTTTACGTTCCGGCAGTGAACTAGCGGGGGGGGGGGGGGTGCATAATTTTATTTTTTTTGCGTGTGTCGTAAAAACTGTACTAGGGGAGTAAACGTATCCTATTATCCTACTACAGGTCCAGAAATTTCGCGACAAGAAAAAAAAAGGGTTGTACATTAAATTTCCCACATTTCGGCGTTCTTCTTTTTTTTTTTTTTTTTGGGGGGGGGCTTTCTTTTTCAGGGGGGCCGAGGTATCCAAAATGGTAAAAAAATGGGCTGAAAAGCAAACAATTTGGGTCGAGGGGCCAAGGCCCGCTCGCCCCCCCCCCCCCCCCCCGGATCCGCGCCGGCCTTGCACACCCCCATCAGGTGATAGCCAACTGCCTGTCTCCTTTCCTACTTTTTTCTTCTTCTTTTTTTTTTTAACTTAACAAAAAAACGGCTGGTACATCAGTCTACTCAACACACCCTTTCGAGACAAGCCCCCCCCCCCCCTCTGGTTTCCACGAATGGGTGCGTTAATTTCACTCCCCACACGCAACCCACCCTTTCGAGACAACTGGGGGAGGGGCTTCTCTCGAAAGGGTGCGGCCATCCCCGTTCCCTCCCCGCTCCCATCCCGCTCTGCGCACGCACCCTTTCGACATAAGCCTGGGCAACTGAGCATGACTCGCGGCACAATCGCCGTGCTCGAACTCGACTCTTGGAAGCTCGAATAGCACTCGCGTATCCTTGAAGGTGGCAAGTAATTACGAGTTATAAAGAGTGCCATGCGAGCTTGTTACGAGTGATGCAAGTATACTACGAGTTTAAGCGAGTTCAGTTCGAGTTACGAGGAGTCAGTAAATAACCCCTCAAACATTGACCGGCAGTTTTAAGTTGGATTTAATAGTAATATAGGTTTTCCCGGTCAATTTCATACTTTTTCCATTCCAATTCATGAACGTGCATTCAATTTCACGCAACGCACGCCCCGCGAAGACATTCGGGCTTTCAAATTCTGAATCCGATCGATCAATTTCATTTATGGGCGCTCTTATTCTCTTTCCGTAAATCAAAATCACGCATGAGCGTTCAATTTCCAAATACGAGCATTGTATTTCCTACTTGCGCATTCAAATTCAACTCGTAGTCACGATGATGCTGTTTGGGGCGTTCAATTTCATTTTCAGGCGATCAATTTCCTACTTCGTGCACTCAATTTAGTGGAGAAGATAAAAAGGGGGTTATGAGGGGGAGAGCGGGACGAGCGTTGGTTGTTTCTGATAAACGAGCACACTCCGAAAAAGGATTAGTCAAAATAACTATTAGTTATGTCGGTGCATATTATCCGACCAAAATTTTGGTGAAGATTGACCAATATGATAATGGTCATAATTACCCAATTATAGGTTTTCCCGGTCAATTTCATACTTTTTTCATTCCAATTCATGAACGTGCATTCAATTTCACGCATCGCATGCCCCGCGAAAACATTGGGGCTTTCAAATTCCGAATCCGATCGATCAATTTCATTAAGGGCGCTCTTGTTCTCTTTCCGTAAATCAAAATCACGCATGAGCGTTCAATTTCCAAATGCGAGCATTGTATTTCCTACTTGCGCATTCAAATTCAACTCGTAGTCACGATGACGCTGTTTGGGGCGTTCAGTTTCATTTTCAGGCGATCAATTTCCTACTTCGTGCACTCAATTTAGTGGAGAAGATAAAAAGGGGGTTATGAGGGGGAGAGCGGGACGAGCGTTGGTCTTTCTGATAAACGAGCACACTCCAAAAAAGGATTAGTCAAAATAACTATTATGTTGGTGCATATTGTCCGACCAAAATTTTGTGAAGATTGACCAATATGATGATGGTCATAAATACCCAATTATTTGTTGAAAATTAATGTACCCAAATTTTGGTTGATTTCAACTAATTTTTTTGTTCAGACACAAATTCACCAACACATTGGTTATCTTGATCAATCCCTTTTTAGAATGTACACAATATACCCGCACATCCCTCACCCCTAACACACACACACACACAAGAAAAAAAAATCCCATTTTCATATGGGAAGTCTCTAGTATGCTTATTCTTTTTTTAAGGGTTCTATATTGTTATGAATTTGTATCTACTTACAATGATATCCATAATTATTATGGATGATATGAATATAGATAGAAAGAAAACTCCGATGAGAGTTATAGTGTTGAGTTTCAAATTTTCGACTTGTATTTAGATCATCTTCAGGAACTGAGGTAAAACAGAACAAGAACTGTTTTTGTATACACGGATATAAGAAGGCATCAAAATGTTCAATTTTACCTACAATTTCTGAAGATGATCTAATCAAAGGTCGAAAATTTGAAACTCAACACTATCATAACTATGACTCTTATTGAAGTTTTCTTCCAATCTTTGTATATTTACAATGATATCATGTCCTTATATGCTCATGTATACTTCAATATTTTAACAGCATAACGACATAATTTCTAACTTACACTCCTTGATGACGCCACCCGCAAAAAGACAAAATCACAACACTAACCACACAATGCGTCAAGTACAAAACCAACTGACAAACAACATGATCTCAAAATCTCTCATGTGGAAGCCTAAATAAACAGCAATATGAAATGTTTATAATTTCCATGTTACCAGTTTCAATGGAAGCATTCATGGCATAAACCTAAAATAGTGGACTTAAGCATGATGACATTATGGCAAATGTCTTGCCAAAGAAGCTCAATTTATTCCAAACTAAGTGAAAAACACCCACATTGACCCCAAGCTAACTAAATACAATGAATCTTTTAAATTGAATGCACTTATTTGAAACTTGGTTGCCTTTTCACGAATATGAATGACCAAGGAGATTCGGTTGCCGGCTTGAAATGAATTTGATTGCCCATTTATCAAAAAGCATGCTCCTACTTTGAATTTGAATGACCCAAATGAACAATTGGTTGCTCGGATAGTGAATCTGAATGACCCAATTTGAATTTGAAAGCTGCTTCAGAGCTGCGAGCGTGAAATGCGGGAAATTGAATGCTCGGAATATGAAGTTGAATGAGAAAATCATGAAATTGACCGGGAAAACCTATATTTGATGAAAATTAATGTAGCCAAATTTTGGTTGATTTTAACTAACTTTTTGGTCAGACACAAATTCACCAACTCATTGGTTATCTTGACCAATCCCTTTTTAGAATGTACACAATATACCCGCACATCCGCAAATTGAATGCTCGGAATATGAACTTGAATGACAAAATCATGAAAATGACCGGGAAAACCTATAATAACAATGATAATAATAATAATAATAATAATAATAATAATAATAATAATAATAATAATAATAATAATAATAATCTGTAACAACCAGACACAGAAGCTTCCTGGCTGATCTAGGAGTCGAGGTGTCCTTTGAAACGATACAGAAGGCAAGCTTGCTTGGGACAGCTCACATCCTACGAAAGGTCTTGAACTAGAAAGAGAAATGAACAATGAAAAGAGGACTTGTTTGATAGAATAGAGAACAGATAACCCTAGATTTCTGGAAGAAGTCCGGTTGCTGTTTAATATACCAACAGAACATCAAGTTGTGGATAAAGGAAATAATAATAATAATAATAATAATAATAATAATAATAATAATAATAATAATAATAATAACAATAATAATAATAATAATAATAATAATAATAATAATAATAATAATAATAATAATGATAACAATAATATGTCTTGTTTGTAATACAGTCAATATGCCGCCAAAGAAGGCTAAGAAAGTTGCAAGGAAGAGGAATTTACTAGAGGAGGGCCCTGTTGCCGTAGAGGATCAAGTGATCATTGATGAGCAAGCGGAGCAGCAATGGAGCAGCCAGGGGAGCAAGGGGAGCCTCCAATAGAGCAGACAGAGGGGAGGAAAGTTATGATGATAAGGAGGAGGGGGAAGAAGATGATTACAGAGAGCAAAAATTGCCAGAGATCCCTCCCCACGATTAGCAGGAATTAGCCACAGTCCCCCTGAATATTATCCCGAGGGACATCGAATACAGTTCTCATAATATAGAGTCGTGCAACGGTAATACAACGTTGCAAGATGCGCTGCGAACGGTTGAGCATCTGGTCTCCCTAGCTCTCTAGGACACGTGCGTGTATTGCACGACCTGCAGCTGGCCCAATGCGACTATCGACATGATCGAGTCTTTAGACCTCTTGCATTAAGTCTTGCGACGTTGTGCAAAACTCCTAAGACACTCGCACGACTGGTGATACGACCTCATGCGAGTGAATCGATTGTATCTGGTCTCGTCTGGATTTGAACATGATTGAAGTTCAGGCGCTACCAGTCACGACCGCCTTAGGTTCGTGAGACCGCCTGCAACGACTGCGAGTGCTCACAAGACGCCAAGCGATCGGTCGTACGTGGAACACCCCCAAAAAACCTGGTCCCAGACCAATGGTGAATGTCCCTGAAAGGACGAACAAAATCTACGAACCTGATACTCAATGTGTGCTTACTAAAACTTTCATAATACTTACTAATTGTAGGCCGCTGGCCGCTGCTATACAAAAGTATTCATGTCCTGCTAAATCTATAACGTTAAGATGCCAATTTGCTAGTCCGAAAGGGTTGTTAAAACATGGCAACAGAACAAAGCATCAACTGAGAAAATTCAGTTACGGGCAACGCCTTTTTTGTCATCGTGCGGTCATGTGATCTAAATGTGTTTTTAACATGATAGCCCAACATGTTAGTCCCAAGAGTTTGTGTAAACATGAATTCACCCGGTACCCTTTTAAAGTTTGCTTTCTTTACTGCTGAGTTCTGTGTTAAATCATTTTTCTACTATACAGATTTTGTCTTCTCCTGAACGTGCAAAATCTCTTTTTTTTCTACTTATTTACATATAATCGAACAAGGTACAATTGCGCAGGGTGTAAACAGGGGCGTCGCTAGACTTTTTTTGAATGGGGCGGGGGTGTGGAGGCCAGATTGCCCGACAAATAATGCCACCGATTGCCGACGACCAACGTCGATAAATTCAACCGTATAGAGCCCCTTGAGGCATGTTCAATTCTGCGCCTCTATCATATTTTCCTTTTGAATTATCTATGTGTTCACCTCATTTGTCGAATGTGTTTGTTTTCCGAAAACATCCTGTATTAAAATATAATACGAGCGAGCGCAGCGAGCGTGGAAAAATATACACTCTTTCTTTCGTACAAGTGATAGTTCTTCATCACACTACATGGTGGGCTTAACGATATCTAAATTATATACTTGGTCACCTCTCTGGCCTGATTCATTCGGTTTCAAAGACCATCCAAATCTTAATATTATACGAGCGAGAAAAAAAAATCTATTTTTCAGGGAAGAAGTGACAACTCTTTTCCCCAATACACGATGGTATTAACCATGAGATATCTAACTTATACAGGTACATTTGGTCACCTCACTTGTCGAATTCGTTTGCTTTCCCAAATCCATCTTGTATCTTAATATTTTAGGAGCGAGCGCAGCGAGCGAGGAAAAATACATATATTATATATATATATATATATATATATATATATATATATATATATATATATACTCTTTGCATGATAGAAGGGAAAGTTCTTCATCAAAAAATACATGATGCGCAGCGAGCGAGGAAAATTATACTCCTTTTATGGTAGACTGGTAGAAGTAATACTTTTCCATCAAAATTAATGATGGGCTTAAACATATCTAGATTATATAGTGTTCATCTCACCAGCCGAATGTGTTTGCTTTCCGAAACATCCTGTATCTAAATATAATACGAGCGAGCGCAGCGAGCGAGGAAAAATATATACTCTCTTTCGTGGTACCTGCGTTATTTCGTCGTCAAAATGCACAAGCAAATAAGCCGAATATGACTCTATTTGGGCACCTTACTCCTCTCTCTCTCTCTCTCTCTCTCTTTCTCTCTCTCTCTCTCTCTCTTTTTTTTTTTTGCCGCCAGCGATCGCGAATTTGCCGACAAGAATTTTGAATGAGGGTGTCACACCCCCCCCCCCTACACACACACCCTCTAGCGGCGCCCCTGGCAAATCATGGCACACTGGCATAACGTGTGATTGGAAACATTATTAGTTCTGATCAGCACACCTCACTTCAACGTTAGTGGTGACTTTGATGATCAATGCTTTGCTCAGTGACATCGTCATAATGAGTATATATAAAACTTTGACAATGTCCTGTGCGTAAATAAAATGCTTTTCTTTTAGCCACTGTACTTTCTATTGACATAAACCCTTTAAAATGTCTCATGGTACTGGTTAAGTGTTTCATTCAAAATGAATATAAAAACAAAAGGTGGGAATATGAAAACGAATTTACATATGATCAGAATGAGATACTTTCCTAGCTGCCTCCATCGAAGTATTTTCTTATTTCCCATTTTTCTCTCCCTTTTTCGCTCCCTTTAACTCTATGTCTCCCTTTGATGCCCGCTTTCTTTTTATCTCTCTCTTTCTACTTTTCTATGTTTTTATGTTTTTATATCAATCCCTCAATATATTTCCGTGTCTTTCTCCTTTCTTTTCCTGCCCTTCCCTAATTCTCTCTCTCTCTCTCTCTATCTCACCCTGTTTGCTTTACCGCTGTCTAATATCACAATGTTTATTTTTTATGTTTATGTTATTGCTCTCGTTGACACGTACACACAAATCTGTATGACATCTAACATGTATAATGCACTCGTTCAAAGTACTGCTTACCAAGCGATAAGATCTTATTTGAAGTGTTTGGATAGGAATGATGAAGAAGTTCAACAATTTTCCACAGTCATAATGTCAAACCTAAATACAAACATGACAAACGGTTCAGTACAAAGGCTGAAATCTATGATGGATCTAGTACTTTTTCCAACGAGTCCATAAAATGACAAAATGATGAGACTACTATAATTTTCCAGTGACATTGGTTCATGAATATTCATTTTGCCATATCATGAAAAGCTGAGTTAAGGAATGTGTAATGTCTGACTTTTGTTGAATCAACACCCTAAGAAAAATTGGAAATAATATTTCTATGTTATGAGCAATGGAACGTTACACTTTTGGTGTTTCACCATGTGAAAATATGAGCTCTTGGTTTTGAAGAATCGATATGCTGCATTTCACGCTTTAACCAAAAATAATCTTAAATTGGTATCGGTGACAAAGATCATGTTAGGTTTCCCAATTATTTATCTTTTTCTACAGAAAATAAACATTTAGTTTCTTCCTTTGATTTGGAAGGTGTAACAATCATTTCAAATAGTACAATTAATATACAGTAACACAGGGTACAATACAAATACAAAACGCAAATTCCTGAGAAAAGCAAATGCTTGTTACGGGTACGCCTGAAGACACAAGTTTTGAATCGGTATAAAATAAGAAAGAAGATATAGGGACAGATATAGAGAGGAGCAAAGAAGTTCGGGAATTTAGAGTTAAAAAACAAGGAAGAAATGAAAAGGACTGCAACATAGTAGTTTTATGGAATGCATGTAAAACAATGGCAAGATAGTGAAATTACAATTTAATATTCATGTTTCTAGCATGTTTATATGACCGGTGTACATGTATCAATCATCCTATGGCATTTTCATGGAAATTTAACGCTTCAATGAGCACGTGGAACTGGAAAAGCACTTTTTCACGTATGAAGCAAAATTCAATTGCTTAATTTGTTTAACCATCATAATCTTCTTGGGGAGTTCCACTGATATGATTTTAATCGAAATCCCGATTTCTTACGGTTCAGTGAGCAAAAGAGACAAGAAAATTATGCAAATGAGCAAAAAGTTTAGAGCGTTGTCCCTGCTCCGTGCCGCATCGGATACTTAATTTAGTGCAAGATCCAGTTAGTTAATGACCTCCTGAAGATATGTGTTAATTTTCATGAAATAACCCCAAGTAGAATAACAATAACCATCGATGAAAATAGGCAAATTTTCACTTTTTTAAAAACTCTGCTCCCTAACTGTACATAGTGTCAATGGGGAGGAAATAAAAAATGTAATCTGGCTTACTTTAATTGATGAGTATTGTTCAATATACAGTTACTTTTTTTCATGAAATTTGGCACATATCCTGCTGAGGTCACTAACCGTGGCTAAAAGGATCTTTCCGATGCGGCACGGATCAGTGACAAAGCGCCAAACTTTAGCCTCATTTGCACAATTTTCGCTTCTCATTTGCTCACTGAAGTATAAGAGGTCGGGAATTCGATGAAAATCAAATCAGACGAACTCCCCAAGAAGACTTATCATGGTTACCCAAATTAAGCAATTGAATTTTGGTCGATAGGTGAAAAAATACCTTTTCCAGTCCCGCGTGGTCATTGAAGCGTGAACTTTCAATTAAATGCCATGAGATCATCGATGCAAAGTCCTGTACACCGGCCATGTAAACATGCAAAAAATGTTATCAATAGGATTTTTAGTGCACAAAAATAAGGCAATAATTACTTGATAACTTCAACATGTTGATATCTTTTTTTATTGTGTGTTCATTCAACCGTGAATTGATGCAAAAGTTGCAAACACCCTTCCAAAACATGAATTCCTTTGCATTAGATCAAACTCACCGCGCAAAGCTGTCAAAACTTCAGTTTTTGCCATTTTCATCTCTTACTCACTCGAGTATGAAATTTGGGGCAAAACTCATTTGGCATGTTTGGTAGAGAATAAAATTTATGTTGCATGCCTTCAAACGCAGAAAACTTAAAGTATATTCCGATATCACTGCATCAAAGTCATGGCATGAAGCTTGTAAACTTTAAAAAATGACAATTTTTTCATTTAGGTCGTGTTCACTGAAGCGTGACTGAAGGGCTTGCCCTGAATTTTCCAGAAAATGTAGCTGAGAAGTATAGCTACATGAATCTGTACTCAGATTTCATCAAAGGTTCCTGACTGAAAGGAATACAGAGATATGTTTTAGGGGGAACTTACTTTTTGTCTTGTGTTTAAATGGTGAAAATTATTACCAGTTACGGTAGGAATTTGATAATGCATGACTGACGCGAAAACTGAATAACCAGTCATATTTTAGTTATATCATGTTTGTCTCCCCAAAAGCATACAATGCAATATCTATCCTTCTGAAGATAAAATTTCTAAAAATTTGTATAAATTCTCTACCTTCATAATCTCTTGATCTCTCTCTCTCTCTTTCTCTCTCTCTCTCTCTCTCTCTCTCTTGGGTTTTGTCGTGTTTGCATTTTTTTTGTGGGGGGGGGGGGGTTCTTTTTAAAACCGGGATCCCATGTTTTTTCTTCAGATATAATAAAACTTTCATGCAGCAGCTTTTGAAAATGTGTCACTTGTATTGCTGTAGTGATTCAGTATTCATGGTATTCCCTGCGATGTCGAATGAGCGAAATAAGGGTTTTATCATTGTGATATGATTTTAATAATGCTGTACTTTCAGCGATGTTGGTGATGACAATGAAAAAGTATCCCTCACTGTGTTGGTAATACTCTTTCCAGATGGGTTATCAGAAGTTATTCTCTCTCTGTCTAATGCTCTATTTCATCCGCACTCTCTCTCTTTCTCTCTCTACTTTTCTTCATTTCTGTATCTCTTCTCTCTTTCTTTCTCATTCTCACTCTTTCTGTCTCTTTACTTCCATCACGATTCCCCTTTTCTCTTCCTTCAAAGACTAAATTATTCAATTCACTTTCAATTTCAAACACATTTATTTCCAATTATTTAAATAAACAACAAAATAATGAAACAACAAATTGACATTCTTAGTATAAACAACAAAATATGACATAATACACAATCATCGTAATTACATAAAAATTGGAGAACACCCATGTTCATGTGTATAAAATTAGGAGCTGTAAACAACGAAAGTATTTGACGCAATTGAATCAAAAAGGTTACTTTGAAAACAAATCACATGCCTAAGTTTCTACTGACATTTACAAAGGTACAAGACTGATAATTTGAAAAACATTCTTTTGTCTCACTGAATAATTACATAACATGTTTACTACAATGGACAGTAATGGTATAAATTATGAATAAGTAGAAAAAATGTATGTCTGCAAAATAAATATTTAAACTTTGTTTTTCTTTGCGTTATTGTATTTTGGAAGGATGGTCTTAAACTTTTGCAAATAATGGTGTGGGAAGTTACTACAGTACAGGCGCAGATCCGGGGGACCGAGCAGGCTTTGACCCCCCCCCCCCCTCTCCTCCCCCCCAAAAAAAAAAACAAGAGGGAGGGAGAGAAGGAAAAGAAGGCTAAGGGAAGGAGGAGGGAAAGGGAAAAAAAGATGAAGAAAAAAAAAGAAAAAGGGAAGAAGGAGGCTAGGGGCCGAAAGGGTCTTGCCCCCCCCCCACAGCAAAAAAAAAAAAAAAAAAAAAAAAAGGAAGGAAGGGAAGCAGAGAAAGGGAAAAGAAAAAAAAAGGAACAAAAAAAATAATAATAGGGAAACAAGGAGGCCGGGGGGGGGGGGGGTGAAAGGGTCTTGCTTCCCAGGCTGTTGCTCTCCTCCCCCTCCCCCCCCCCCCCCCCCCCCGCCGGAAAATGAATCAACATCTCTTTGAATATGATTGTGCCTTCCCCGACCTGAAAGAATAAAACCCAGTTTATGTACAAATTATCGTTAGAAAGAAAAGGTTTTTTTTTTCTTCATTATTTTTGCGAGCTCGCTATGCTAGCTCCCCAAAATGGAATTAATATCGCCCTAAACACGTCGTCACGTCCCTATCAGGTCCTGCAACAACTGGATAAAACGAAGTTTATGTACCAATTAGCATTAAAACAGCAGTGCATTTTCTCCCTCGCTCTCTACGCTTCGCTCTCGCAAAAAATGAAATTAGCATCGCTGTATTAAAAAGGAATGTGCACCCGACCTGCAATAATAACACCCAGTTTATGTGCCAAATGTAATTAGGACTTAAGGAGAAAATTTTTTGGTCGCTCGCTACGCCCGCTCTCCAAAGCGAAAAAAAAGCAAAATCCGATGATCGATGTTTTCCCTTGGTGTTCCTCAAGGATCGATTTTAGGTCCTTTGCTTTTTTGATATATATTGACGATATGTTAAATGTTTTAAATCACGAAAATATTGTAATGTATGCTGATGACACTACGCTTTATGTAAGTGCATCTACTATTTTCGAAGTTCAAACAAAACTCCAGAGTGATTTCAATGCTATTGGTAAATGGATAAGGTATAATAAGCTATATTTAAATGTTGAAAAAACTAAGTTTAAGATCATTGGAAGTAAACAAAGATTAAACTTATGCAATAATATTTCTATTTCTATAAAGTATGAAAATGTTGGTATTGAAAACTGCAATAGTTTTAAATGTCTTGGTATTATTATTGATGATAATTTGTTATGGTCTGATCATGTAGATTATTTATGTAGGAAAGTATTTGCAGGACTTGCCATGCTCAGGAGAGTAAAACCATATGTTGATGAAGCATCAATGAAATTATTATATATATGTCTTATTCAATCACAGATGGATTACTGTTGTGAAATATGGGGAAATAGATTTTTAGGTCAAATAGACAAGTTAACTAAATTACAAAAGAGAGCTGCAAGACTGATTTTGAATTGTAATATGTATACCTCATCTAATGAATTATTTACTCGTTTAAAATGGATGCCCTTTAAGAAAAAGTTGAATATTTCAGATGTATATTTGTTTTCAAGTGCCTTCATAATCTATCAGCAGATTGTTTCCAAAATATATTTAAAGAAATTTCAAAAGTTCATAACATTAACACTAGACAGAGTGCTAATCATGATCTAGTTATTGGTAAATGTCGTACAGAATATTACAAGAGTGCTTTATGTTATGATGTTATGTTATGACTGCTATGGAACAATTTACCCCAAGGTATCAAGCAGATAAGTAATTTGAACAATTTCAAACTTTTTCTAAAAAAAAATTATCTCAATCTTAAGTAATCCTGCCTAGACTGACCGTATATATCATGTATATTGTATAATGTCTGCAGTGCCGTCTCTCTTCTCTTTACTCTTTTATCTCTGTACTCTTTTCCCTTCCTTCTTCTGCTTCTCATGCAATTGTTCATTTATCTTTTTTACTATTACTTCTGTTAGATTTAAGTATATTTTCTATTTTTGTAATAATTTAGTCTGGTATTTTCTATGGCTGTTTTATACTATGCATGTTGTTTGAATTTTAATTGTACATTTTTGTATTGTTTTTTATCCAGGGCCCCATGGAAGATCAACTCTTGTTGAATGGGCCACCCTGGTGAAATATGAATAAATAAATAAATAAATAAATAAATAAATTAGAATTAATATCGATCGCCTCAATCACAATTGTGCCCGCCCCCGACTTTTAACAATAAATCAAAGTTTATGTACCAATTATCATTATAAGGGGAGTGTTGTGGTTTTTTTTTGCGTTTTTTTTTTTTTTGGTTTTTTTTTTTTTTTGGTTTTTTCCTCGCTCGGCATAATCGCTCGCCACGATATTGTCTGCCCCAACCGGCCGCACCAAATTTATGCTGCCAATATGAAAAAAAGTGTTTTAATTAGCGCTTGCTCGCTACGGTCGCTCGCCAAAATAGAATTAACATCGCCTTAAGCACAACTGTGCTTGCCCAGACCTGCAACAATAAAACACACTTTAGGTTCCAAACATTATTACAGGAGAAGTGTTTTTTTTTTCTTATTCCGCTGGCTCGCGCACGCTCGCCAAATTAAAGTTAATATCGATCGCCTCAATCACATTACTGGGCACGCCCCCGACCTTTAACAATAAATCAAACTTTATGTACAAAATATCATTATAAGGAGAGTGTTGTTGTTGTTGTTGTTGTTTGTTTGTTGGTTTTTTTTTGCTCGCTCCACTGCACTGCTTACGGCTCGTGCAAGAGCGGATTTATGCTAATAAGGATTCAAAAGTGTTTAGGGGGTTCGAAGGAGTTAGCGTGCATAACCATGGTGACACCCACAGAAACTAAACTTAATCATTACCGAACAAAACATGAAGAAGGAGCCCCACGACAGTTCAGGTCCAAATCTACATTTTCTTTCGAAATTTAGAAACCAAATGCCAGATACGGCACTGCATTACGTGACAATATTTGACTCGCATGATTTCAAATTCCCCCCCCCCCCAAAGAAACCCTGGATCCGCGCCTGCCACATTAAACCACAAAAGTCAATTTGAAAACTTCATGGTCACAATGATAGTACTTAACAAATAAGGTTCACTACCTGAATGACTATATTTGTCGTTTTCTCCAATTCACTGCTCTACTGAAACCCCTTACATCGTAGAGAGTTATGAAACCAAATAAACATAACTATTTTAAAATACAATTATCATGATTATGGCCATCATATTTTGTGCTTGAGAGTAACTAGAATTAAAAAGTCAACTTCATTTTGCTCTAGTTAATCATTAATGCACAATGTTTGAAGATGATATCATTGTACCGTGATCTATCCCCTTTGCTCCAATAAAAGAATTATTTTGGTAGTTGATTGTTGTTGTTTTTTCAGACGAAAGTCAAATATTAGATAGAGAGGTTATATTTGTTCCATACATGTGATTTGTTGGTACATATTTTCAGGACTTACAATAAAGTTTTATTACCTTTTATACACCAAGTCAGTGATATTCACCAACAGACGGCGTTAGAGGATGAGTTGCAGTACTGCGGTGTGTTACCCAACTTTTACAGTACATAAGTCAATGGCGCGATATGTACTTTATTTCGATTTTTTTTTAATATTTTGGGCCAACATTTCAGGTTGAGAAAGACGGCGTCTTATATCTGTAGATTAGCAGTTATACAATATTGTAAATATGACTAAATCTAAATTCTCTCATTACACTTCAAATGTTCGAAGTTGATGGTTTTTATAATCATAACTCAGTGGTTTGTTAAAAGAAAGGCTAGCATTGTGAGAATTTTAAAATCTCATTTTTCTACTTGATTATGGTATTAACACAAGAGTTTTAGTTTAAAAATATCAGTCTGAAAGTTTCAAAGTATGATATCGACGGATAGTATTTTCAAATATTGTTTGAAGAAAATATAATGGTCGGTTGCACGGACTGGAAATAAGAAGCATGCATGTGCACAGAGTTCACCTGAACAGTGCATGTGTGCATGCATACTATGTATAGTACAGGGAGAGAGGTGCAGCCAACGGTTTTTTTTTAACTGGTTGAACTACTCCTCTAGTTATTTGTCTCATGAGACCAAAACTATATTAAAAATCGGCGTTTGCATCTTATTAACATTTTTTCATTTCAAATTATGTTTGGTTTCAGGGTTTCTGAGTACAAATACAAGTACTCATACACATGTTTCATCTAAGCTTGAGAATTTTTTAAATCAGCTGCTCACAAAGTTAGCCAATGCCGTAAACCAGTGGTGTATTAACTGAAATTTTAATGCGAAATTCAAATCCAGTACAACAGTTTCTTCAGTTGACATTTTATCATCAAATCTAAATCTAGTACACCAGTTTCTTCAATTGATCAACAATCGCTTGTCAGGGTCGTAAGCAGATTTTTTTTTTTTGGGAGGGGGCGGGGGGCAAGACGTGTAAAAAGCGAGGGAGCGATGCAACCGAGCTGGTCACAGGGGCACTTTTAGAGTTTTACAAGTGAAATTTAAGGATTTTGTGCACACTTTTGGTTGACTTGGTGAAAAGTTTCAGTACAAAAATGTAGGATTTCAAAATTGCTGGGCAAGGGGGGTGGAGGAACTGCCCCCCCCCCATGCGTACGCCATGCACTTGTTGGTTAATCTTGCCTTTTTCTCCACCTTTTGCTTAATTTACAAATGATAATTACTTGTTTTTGGAGGATTTTCCAGCAATATAATCCGCAGTATTTCCAAGACATTGCTTTAACATAGTGTAAAATCCATTTATTATTGAAATTAGTAACATGTATGACCCTTAACATTCATGAAAGGGAGCAATATTGTCATTCTCTGTTGTTGAAGCCAACCATATTCTCATTAATGTGTACATTTTAGTCAAATTTAGTGATGAAAAATACCCTCTCTCATTTATTTCCCAGTATTTACCAGTTGCTGTTTTAAAGCATCTCCAAGCCATAAGCATTTATTGTATCCATGTAGATTGAGGGTACGTTGTTGCTGTTGTATGATCCCCTACCCTAAAGAAGACTAACCTTTTCTTGGCTGTAGGTGTTTAATAATACCTGTTTTCCTGTAATGTGTATATTATAATGCAATTTACTGATAGAAAAGATTGTTCTTGGAGTTTACCCCAGTATTTCCCGTTTTCGTCCAAAGTCGGTACTATAGTAGGCGGCATTTACTGCAATGTATTTGGCGGTAAATACCGGTATTTACAAACTAACCCTGCTTATATCATTCATATAATGAGGATCTCTGTTGTCTGCGTGGTTAATAGGAGGAACGGTAGATTAATGCAGTGACACCCCTGCCCCCGCCTCGAAATGTTTTGTGATACTTCTACCATGCCTACAATTTCCCTGCATTTGCTCCTTTGCGTAGTTGATCCTTCACGTTTGAACCCTACACCCTTTCCTCGCTCGGTCGCCTTGGTGTAGGATGTTCGGCATCAATCATCTCCCAACCATGAACGCAAATCGACACAAATAATGTTCCTTAAAGAGTAACTGCATAAATGATGCAATGTTGTTTGACGTAATACCTATACTCTTTGCCTTGACCATCATGCTCGCTACGCTCCGGTTGGAAACTGTGTCCCCCCCCCCCCCCCCCCCGACAATAAGACTAGAAAACGGATTGACGCCCATGGTGTCAGCAGTGGAAAATTGTGAACAGATTTCCAAGAAAACTGGTTAATTGTCATGTTTTTAGAAGCTGTAAATGTTCAAAGATATGTCAATGAAGGTTCAATCACTCCACATTCAATCAAAGGATTCAGAAGACAATCAAAGCACAATCAACCAGCCTACAGTTTGTGCAATTTCAAGAGGGGTCTAGTACACCTCAACTTAAATTAAACAACACTGATGACAATGAATTTCAAAGATTAACCTGTAATTTATTACAAATACATCCAGTCTCTGGTACAATACAAGTTTCATCTACAAGTATCAAATACGGGGTAAAGTAGCTATTCCAAAAAGGACAGGCTGGCTGCAGGCCCGTCCTTGTTTCATAAGGCCGAAAGTGCCGCTCTGATTTGGTCAACTGACGTCTGTGCCACCTCATATAAAAATGGCATTGCCACACATTTAGTCCGCGCCTTCTCATCATGCTCACTATAATGGCGCTATATCATAAGCGTGCTTCTTAATTCCGCTGCTACTGGGTATATTCTATGATTAAAAATATAATTTATCAATTAAAGCTATTCTGAAACTTCAAAACAAAGAACCTAGGAACGTTCATGACATGCCCACAGAAGGTAATCGAAATGCCAGAGCTCAGAGAGAGAGAGAGAGACAGACAGACAGAGAGAGACAGAGTGAGGGGGGGGGGGGGGAGGGGGACACCCTAACCACAACAGTGCAGAGATACCACTATCTGAAACTTAACTTAACTAATTCTTTTCCTGTTCAATCGTCCTATCGTCATGATCGTGAAAATTGTCCAGCTTTGTGGAAAGGAGAAAGACACTCAAAAAGCCTTTGCTTGACTTTGATGCTTAACATCAATTGAGCTGTGTGTCATGAGCCTAAGTATATAGATTCCCGTCTCTTTCGAAGTTAAGATATACTTAAATCTTTTATATCAGTATAATCTGACCGCCCCCCCCCCCTTTTATCATCCACACGCCCTCATATTTTATCCCTTCCTTGATTTGGAATTTGTATGTATTTCCACTTTTTTGCATTCCGTAATCATGGCATTGTACCAAAAAATTACTTTATGTGAGGTTAAAATATAGTGAAGTTGCGCGAGTTTTCTTCATTGCCTGCCAATTGGAGTAAAATGCACACCGAGGCTCAGGGGCGTAACAGGTACCTGTTATCAGGGGGGGGGGGGAGCAGAGCCCCAAATTTCCCGGTAACTAGTCTATGTCTAGAACCTGTGGCGTAGCTACGACTGCATTTTAGGAGGACGGTAGTGCTCCACCGGCGTAAATCCAATTTGAGGAGTAGGGGATGAAAAACTTTTTTAACGATTTTTTACCCTCTCACACACATGTTGATATCTATTTTGCGAGCGAGCAGAAAATAACCACTTTTCCAGTTTTGAATCGCATTTTCGAATAAGAATTCTGAAATATGATGAAAGAGCGAAGCGAGCGAGCCAAAAATAACCACTTTTCTCGATTTTAATCGCATTTTCGGATGGAAGTCCAAAGATTTTGACGAGCGAGCGAAGCGAGCGAGCCGAAAATAACCACTTTTTTGTTTTAAGTAGCATTTTCAAATAGAAATTCTAATATATGATGGTTGTTTATGATAGATATTCAGAATTTTTACTAACTGATTAATTAAAATATATTTTCTTCCTTAAAAAGTGTGTCTGCATGGGGGGAAATTTGTACACACCATCCCCCATCTTCCCCAAGTTAGATCCCCAACCCCCGGAATTTACTAGAATCAGTCTAGAATCAGTGGTGAAGCTAGGATTTCATTTTAGGTGGACGGTAGTGCAAAGCGCGCTCCCTAGGCATGCTAGGGGGAGGGTGCAGGGATGGTGAGTTTCCCTTCCCGCGCGAAGCGCGGAAGCTCTGACGTTTCTTTGAATTGTTCGATGACTGCTCCCGGCCTCTTACATTCTCTGCCTGTTATCGGGGGGGGGGGGGGGGCAGAGCCGAAAATTTCCCGGCATCTAAGTCTAGAAATAGAATATGCGGAGGTGAGCCTGCACCGCGAGTTGCTTGTTGCGAAGCCCTTAGCGGGCGGGGCCCAGGGTTCTGGCTTAGGGCCCCTGATGGGGTCTACAGGGAAAGCCACTGCGAGGGTCCAGGGAGTGGAGCACCCGGAAACTCCGGGGTTTGGGTACTAAATTTTCCCTCATTTCTTTTGTTTCCCTTTGCTTTTTTTCTTTTTCTCCCTTTCCCTCTTTTCCCTCTCTCTCTTCTTCTTTCTCCCTCCCCTTTTCCTTTTTTCTTTCCCGTTCTCTCTTCTTCTTTCCCGTTCTCTCTTCTTTCTTTCCCTTTCTCCTTCTTACTTTTCCTGTTCTTCTTCTTCCTTCTTTTCCTTTCTTCTTCCTTTCCCTTTCTCCCTTCCTTTTTCTTCCTTTCCCTCCCTTTCATTTTTTCCCGGTGTTTTGGTGGATTTTCCCGCTGAAATCCTTCAGGGGGGCACTCTGCCCCCCTGCCCCCCCCCCCGGCTGTTACGCCACTGCCGAGGCTAATTTTTATACACTGTTGATTCACTGGTCTCAAATGACTAGAGTACAATGTTCAGTAATACAAGAATAAAACATTGGCATAGATTGTGAGAACATGATGGAATTTCAGAATCCCTCGCAATATGTTTTGACAGACGAATTCGTGTGAAATTCACGTCATATTTACTAATCCATGCCTAAGATTTACCATAACAGAATTCATAGTGTGCCTGAGCTGAAACATTATGATGACCCGGAGGGGGGGGGGGGGGCAGTGTCGTTTTAAGGTGTACCCATGCTTGTACAGGGACTTTCAAAATGGATACTCCTTCGATCTCTAAATACCCTAAACAAGAATTTTCTCATGTTTTCCCAACTCTATACAAGTGTTTTCAAATCAAGCTGTTGTAAAATTATACCCCTTTTTTCCCCCTGATTTTTGCAATTTTGATACCCTTTTCACTGAACGCGCATATACATCGACCGTCCGTGAAAAACGACCCTTTTTAGCGTTTATGTACACGAGTATGGTGTCCACCCTATAATGGCAGTGCCCCCCCCCCTCCTTGGGTATAATGATAAGATTTGCAGAACGTTATTGCCCAGTAGCAGCACGTTCAGTAAATTGATAATGATTTAAATGATAAACGTGTCGTATAGTAAATCTCGTTAGAGATTTTCATACTCTTTACGGAGCTGAGTTCACAGGGTACCTAACGTTATGCTATTTCATTCCCCTTTAATATTACACTTGGACTTTGAATTACAAATATACCATGTATACCTCATTAATTGCTAATACAAGAAGGTGGAGGGGAAATGTAGACCCCTACCCAGGCCCGTGCTAAAGTCAAGTTACCCAAATAGACCAGAAGTTCTATGTTGTGTAGGTATTAAAATAGAACGAAATGGTTATGAAATAAACCCTGGCAAGGAAACTTTCAGATCCAACCCATTTCTTGTTAGAAAGAGAGGGGTGATTCCTGCTCTACTTGATATCAGTAGGCATGATAGGTATGGTATGATACAGTCAGAGATCGTAATTCTTCTTAACATCATATTATCAATTGTCAATATAAACTTTGATGCCAAATATCTGATTTATGAAATGTCCATTGTTATCCAAAAATGGAAGATTTATTAACTTTGCTATTTACATTAAACAAACAAGTACTTACATGAAAACATATGAAATTAGAGTTATTGCTCAACACGAAATTTAAACAGGGAAGAAGGCTACTATTTGAACTTCTACCTACCTTTGAGTTCTTCGTTTTATTTGTTGCTATGTGGTCTAGACTATTATTTTTTCATTACTATTATTATTATTGCCTTATATCGTTATCATGATTGTTATCGTTACTACTACTATTACTACTACGACGACTACTAGTAATCAGGGCCGCACGCAGAATTTTTCCGGGGGGGGGGGGCAAGAATACATAAAATGCTGGAAGAATCATAAGAGCGAGGGAGCGAAACGGCCGAGCTGGTTATGAGGGCGCTTTCGCGTATTTTAAATTGAAATTGAATGATCTGGTGCACACTTTTGCCGGAAATTCGGATACTTTTAAGTAAACAGATAAGTCGTGAAAATTTCGGGGTGATGAAAAGGAAAGGAAAAGGAAACCCCGCCCCCACCCGCTGCTTAAGGCCATGCTACTACTCCTCCAATTCGTCAAATAAACCCAGCTTAGAATGCAAATAAGAAACCAATGACTCTACACCTTAATATTCCATTTGAAAGATTTGAATGCATTACAAATCATGGAACCTCTTCCGAAACCTTGTACATCTATACATGTATAAAGCTTCCACATAATGCCCAAATGACATAATCGTGATTTAAAGAAAAAATGAAACCCTGCTGACAATTCAATTTTATAGAAGAGAGAGGATATACCGTGTGTCTCAAAAAAAAGTAACACTTTTGAAATGGTTGCCAAATTGAGCATATGTAATTTTATGAAGAAATGTCGATATGTATAGAAAGCTGAAGGACCAACCTTTCATATGATATGAAAAATTGGAAAAAAAATCATGCTTCGATGAACAGTGTTCACTTAAGTTAGAGGTATGAAAATGTGCCTGCGCAGGATTTTTCCTTCCAATTTTGGACAGGTAAGTTACTTGTAGCTTACAAAATAAGGTCGATATGAGATATTCATGATCGATGGATCAACAGGATATTTTGAATACCTTGAATACCATTCCTTTTTCTCTGTTATTTATCAATCCCGAAACACCACCGCCCACCCCCCCCCCCACACACACACGCACACACACTTCCACTCCCATCTTATTGTATCATTGATCTGGTAGATGTGAACGGGATTAAGGATGAATGAGAATTGGCTAAATTGAAATATTCCAAATCATAATTAACATTACGCAACCCACTGTCCTCCCCCTCCCACACACACATACAACGTTCTTCCTATCCTCTCACCTACTCCTTCCTTTTTTATCACTTTTCTTCTGAAAGTTTGGTGGATCATTTTTTTTCCTTTAATAATCCAATTATTAACCAGTCACTCATTTTGATCAATGAAATCAATCGATAAATCACTGAAACATTAATTCCATCAAGCAATTGCTCAAACCAATTATCACACGCACACAAACCACACACACACACACGCACGTACACACGCACCCACGCGCGCGCGCGCACACACACACACACACACACACACATTAGGGCAGACATGACAAAAACAAGTTAAATCTTTTTTTTTAAAGATGTTCATGTTTCTTTTATTTTTTTTCTTATGTACAACTGCTTTGTTCATCTTAAAATGAAAGATCTGACAAAAGTAATCAGTTCATAGTCCACATGGCTATCTTTTCTTCTTGACTGAATATCAGGGCTTTCAAAGTACCGATTGAGTAAGGGTACCGGCATGGGTGGTGTTTGGGGATTGATAAATGACAGACAGAAAGGACTGGTATTCAAAACATCCTTTTTACTCTTAATCCATCGATCATGAATATCTCATATCAAATTTATTTTGTATGCTATACCTGTCCAAAATTGGAAGGAAAAATCCTGCGCAGGCCCATTTTCATACCTCTAACTTAAGTGAACCCTGTTCATCGAAGCATGATTTTTTTTCATATTTTTCATTTCATATGAAAGGTTTGGTCCTTTAGCTTTCCATACATATTGACATTTTTTCATGAAATAATATATGCTCAATTTGGCAACCATTTCAAAAGTGTTACGTTTTTTTTGGGACACACGGTAGAGAAGCATGTCAAGGACTTTTGGGGCTTTTTTACTAATCTGTTTTCTACACATAATTTCAGATTTTTTTTCCATTATCTATTAAGGTGCAAGTTATCTCTTTGCTGATTCTACACCTTGTGTCAAACCCATTTCCCTTTCATATATCTTGAGATAAGAAAGAGACTAGCTGCACCTTTGAAGATCATGCAGAAAATCTTAAATATTGTGTAGGCCTACATATATATTAAGAGTTGTCCACATAAATCTGTCATTTTCCGGAAGCGATATTGCCATTTTGAGGTTCACGATAGAATAAATCGAGATAATCATATAAATGTAACATTTCGTAACTGAATTTGTTTCAAATTATTTCAGTTGCTTCTCTCCATTCTCTCTTTTCAATACAATTTGACTTTTGTCCACTGTTTCTTTTCCTTTAGATAATTCAATATAGAATTTGAAGCTTTTTCATATCTGCTCATAACCCCCCCCCCCCCCAGTCAATTTTTCGCCGCAGGACTGATTTTTAATCACATGACAATATTACGTGCTCAATCATCTCATCTATCACTGAATATCAGATAGACATATGGCATCATGTGATTGGCTCCTTTTAAGTAGCTAGTGGCAGTATCCCTATCCAAACAGAACATACTAAGGCAGAGTTTAAAGTTCGCTTCCACTGCGTCATTTCGGCACATTTAACTCAACATAACACAGCAGTACTAGATGCAGATATGCACCGGAGAATAAGACGTGAGTAATTTTTCAGAACGAAAATATACCGTATGTAAAACATTGCCCTTGGAGCAGTTGCATTTTTAGTTGTTGAATTAAGTTTCTATAATTATGGCTGATTTTCACAAAGTAACTTCACTTTATTTTGTCTCTCCATTCAATGGCAGTCATGGAGGTAATGAAGTGCTGTTATACGAATCTTCATTTAACCATTATTAATTTCAGATCTGGCTAGTTGGATGGCATAGACGTTTTTCCGCTGCATGGTCTTTCTTCATTGACATTGTAGCATCTTTTTTCAATCAATATTTCTCCCCCAAAAGGTAATGTATATATATTGTGAAGAATTAGATTTAAAATGATCGTTTTTACTCTGATAAGGTCATCTGTTTTTTGTTTTGTTTTGTTTTTTTTTTTAATCTTGGATTGTAATGAAAGCTTTGTTCGCTTTAAACTCGTGTGTATGATATCAGTCTAGAAATGAATTACTTTGTATAATTCGACATTATTTTGTGTCGCTGAATCAGGCCTTCTATTTTTTCTCGAACTGTTCTTAAAGGTTTGTGTGTGTGTGTGTTAAAAGTCAGATTGAATGAATTATTCGTCAATTCATGTGTATACTTTTAATAGTATAGAACTGATTTACTTTTTAGATTTCTATATATATAATGCCTAAGTAGCATGATGGGTGAGATAAATTGGGTAAATTAGTTGAGATATTTACCTATGATTCACTCTTCAATAATTATAAGTTTATTTTCTGAGAGAATGAACGAATGAATGAATGAATTAATTAATTAATTAATGAAAATGAAGCAATTTTTTTTTTTTTTGGTCAAGCCACCGACATGACTGATGCCGGCATTCATTTAAAGCGAAGTTTTTTTATGCTAAGTTAGTCATTCTATTCCCTCTTCATTTGCCTCTACGTCTCTCCTCCTTCCTCTCTTCTCTGTTTTTCTCTGTCTGTCTGTCTCTCTCTCTCTCTCATTCCTATCTCTCTCTCTCCTTCTCTCTTTTCTCTGTTTCTCTGTCTCTCTCTGTCTCTCTCTCTCTCATTCCTATCCCTCTCTCTCCTTCTCTCTTTTCTCTGTTTCTCTCTTTCATCATGTTCATACACCTTCCCAAGCTTACATCCCTTCATCTAACCCCTTTCTTTATCTTTACTTATTTTTCTTTTAACTTTATTCACTATTTTATTTTTTTTTTCTTTACAATTTCAGTGAAAATTGGCTTACGTGTGCTGATCAGAAGAAACGAGATTCCTTGATTTTTGTCAACCGCTTCTTCACTTGTTATCAGTTTTCATGAACAGGAGATGACGTCTGCATTATGATTAACTTCAAGAAGCAGAACCACTACTATCATCATTTCAGTTTCTTCAGCAGATATAGGCCTAGCCATTAGAAGAACCATATCGTAACAGTATAAATCTTATAATCCGTTTCTATTTGATTGTCTCATTATCTGTCTTCAAACACGGAGGACAGAAACTTCTTTAAACATGTGAAAGAGAGGGAGACAGAAAGAGCAGAGAGAGACAAGGGAGAGAGAGACAGAGAGTCTTCTTACGTACATAGTTGATTTTACTCAATCCATTTGATATACATTTTGACTTCTATATGATAGAAAAAATTTCAGTTTCCCTCGGATGCCCTTTGTCCGTTGGTTTATGTTGATTGAGAGGGTCATACACGTTCTACACGTTGTATCTTGATATTAGAGAATCGTATAATGGCGTCGTTTGAACAAAAAATCTCACGAAATTTGCAGTGCCCTGTTTGTTTAGAGCTACTTAGTGATCCTAAGCAGTTATCATGTACACATACGTTCTGTAAGAAATGTCTCACTGATATTCTAAAGACATCATTGCTAAATTCTTTAACATGTCCAATCTGTCGAAGCAAAACAGCTGTTAAGGATGGAAATGTCTTGTACCTAAAAACAAATTTTCCTCTTAAATCTCTAGTTGATGATGTGAAAAGTAGCAAGCAGATCTGTGAAATATGCGAAACAAACTCAGAAGCTGTACATTTCTGTTGTGAATGTAGTAAATATATGTGTAACACATGCCTCAAGGATCATAACACTTGGAAACCTAATATCAAACATAAAGTAGTAAGTTTAAAAGATATCAGAGAGGGTAGAGTGGTCATCGAAAAAGAGGTCTACTGTCAAGAACACAAATTAGACAAACAAAAATATGTTTGTACTGATGTATGTATCACTTGTAAGAAGTTGATCTGTCTGAGATGTAGGATGCTGAATCACGAGAACAAAGGCCACACTGTGCAAGATATTGAGGAATACAATGCTTCTATCAAGACAGAAATTGAAGATCTACAAGCCCGAGGTAAGACAAAAACTACAGACATAAAGAACCAAGTGAAGATTATCAAGACTCAGAAGAAACGTGTTAATACTCACATTGACGGAAAAAAAGCTGAAATCAAGAAAATTCACGAAGAATCAATCAAGAAATTAAATGAAGGGAAAACAGTAATGGACAAGCAGTTAGAAGCTCAGAGAGTGAAATTATGTAAAAGATTGGACGATATGAAAGTTGCTGATGAGAGGTTGATTACGAGTATTGAGAGTGCGAGTGTGTTAGCGGGTAATAGTTTGAAGGCCCCATTAAAAGGTGATATCGTTGTTATTCGTGATTCACTGTCTGGTGAATTGAAGAATGTACTAGATGGGAAAGATCAAGAGAAGAAGCTTGCTACTGATGTAGCTGATCGTGCAGAGCAATTGATATTCACACCTAACAATCAAGGTGATCACTTGAACATTGGTGAAATCAGGTTCGTGAAATGTGAATTGGAATGTGATGTAGAACTATCAGAGAAAGACAGTATGAATGCCATGGCTGCTTCACCAGATGGTAGGATGGTAGTGGGATCTCGGTTCGGAGGAATCGATGTCTTCTCTGCTGATGGTCAGCTGCAGCAGAGAGTCCTCAAGGATGTCTTCATTCGTGCCATAGGATTCCTCTCGGATGGACAGTATGTTGTACTTGGTGACAGTAACACAATCACTCTGTACACACGTAGGTGTGAGGAGCTGGATGCAACATTTGAGACTCTGAGAAAAGATGAAGGTGGGTTCGGTAGTCTCACTGTAGACAGTAATGATCTGATCTATGTCAGCTACAGGAAAGCTAAAAAGATCCACGTATTCTCACCAGCAGGTGGGAAGGCGATCAGGGAGATACCATGCGATGGATATGAACCTATGCAAATCATTAGTTATAACGACGTATTAATCGTTATGCATGATGATAAAGTAAAAATAATTGACAAAAATGGCACAGTACAACACGTGGTAGAGAAATCGGGATTGTCTCCAAACGCTGCTGTGACTCGGAGTAAATCAATCCTGATCGCTTGGGTCAAGCATAATGATGGGTTGGTCAGTATCGATGAATACACCAATTACCTCAAACACATCCTGACTCTCATCTCTGATCACAAGATTAAGAATCCTGAGAAACGTAACTGGTGTTATCTACAGGAGTTCCGATCAGGAGAGATCGCTTTCTGCACTACTGATAGGCTCTATATATTCAAACTAAACATCACACCAGTATAAGGCTGATACCTTTGATGATGTCAGTTATGGTCAATCACATTTATACACCATTCTGGTAATGAGGTGACTAGAAGCTTTCTCTTTCAAAAATCAAGTCACGCGGACATACCATACCATCACCTCTATAAAGATAATTTGTTGGCTTCCTCTTGGTCGTTAAATGAGTAAATTATCATTTTCATGTAAGTCTAAAGCTAAAATGAAAGGGAATGGGGTAGGAAAATTTAAAGTTAAATGATAAGATTGGAATTATCAGAAAACATGTCCGTGAATTATGTTAAGTCATCCTGAAATTCTTTTTTTTTCCATTAGATTATTCGGAAATGAGAAATATTTCGTTGTTATTTATATTCAAGTTTAGGCTGCTTCAGCTATTGGAAAAAATTGATTTTCTTTGTTGGTGGTGGTGATTTTTTTAATTTTTTTTTTCGATTTTTTTATTTTTTTATTTTTTTTTTTGCTTGAAGAAAGACACAGAACCCTTTCATTCCAGTTTAACATACGATATACAGGACCCTAACTGTGGAATGCTTTGACTAGCGATGACAGACATTCCACGTCCTTAACCCGTTCCAATCTCAATATAAAACAGAATATGCTCAACATTTACTCTCTCAAAGAAGAATAGGTGCCCTTCTAGATCTCTGTTTATACAAATTAGCAAAAGAATTTGAATATCAGGTACAAATATCAGCTGTCCTTAGGTTATTTCTATGTCTTTGTTGGTGTTGCTGTACACTATACCCATTCATTGAGAGTGTTATCGTAAACATGTATCACCATTTGTGATAGTGATTTTTCTGGCTCACACGCCACAAGCTCCATGCTTTTTGACTTGTTGCCTTCCATGATATTTTGATGTAAACCTGATATTTTGTATATTGTATTTTTATGTTTGTTTGATTTTTTGTAGATAAATGTCACTTTCAACTGAACTGAACAGAGAGAGAAAGAGAGAGATAGAGAGAGAGAGAGAAGGGAAGAAACAGATTTTCGAAAGAGACATGAAGAGACAGATGGATAGATAAAGAGGGAGAGAGAGAAAAAAGTGAAGAGGGAGAGAGGCTGCAAGAGAGAGAGAGTGTTTTCATAAAGTTTAGAAGAGGCGAGATATTAAGAATGTAATATCCATCACAGTCAACCACACAGTGTGAAAGCAGAGATAATCTCCATAGCCATGTCAGGAATACATGATGTATCGTGTAAATTCGATAACCATTCTTTGATGTGTCATGTTCTACATTATAACATGTATGAAGTGCATTTGCGTGTCCACCATCGCAACTGCTACTTCCGCGTAAAGTAAACTATTTGAGGAGCTCATACGTTCGCAGCAACCATTAATCTATAAAGGGTTATACAAGTAATTACATATACATCATTCTAAGCTCATCGTTAAAAAATCAGAAATAAAAACAAAATGACAAAATTTCCTCAACTTCTCATTCTCATGAAGAGATGTCTTTAAAGCCTTTTCTTTCTATTGTGTCATCCTGTTGGCTCCCTCTATATCAATGTAGATTGTTTTCCTATTCCATTATGTTTGATTTGCTTTATTATCGTGTATTTCACTGAAATCGTTGATCATTTATGTGTATATGTATGTTGTAATGTACTTTTTTCAGTATACTTGCCTTTTATGCTCAAATGTACAGGTATCATTTGTTGTGGAAACAGAAATGAACTTGAGCTCGTATAGTAGCTGCAACTTAGACTATCCGTAAACTTCGTCTAAGCTACAATATATATAGTTGTGAGGTTTATTTATTATCATATTTCTAAAGCCCTCATAAAATCTCACTACGATCCGCTTCGACTCTGATCCTTACCATTAAGTTTCTCTAACCTGTACGCAAGAAATATAACATCGAAATATCAGAATATGTACCACTAATTTCCACTAATTGTCATTACCGAAAAGACTTCCTGCATACCTTTACCAGAGTTCTGACCATTACTAGAGTACCTACATAAAGAGAGTAGCGACATAGACGTCCTACTTCTTGGGAAACAAAATGGCGTTCAAATTCTTTCTATTTCGAACACCCGTTTGCTTATCGGAATTGAATAGAAATGTTGCGTAACAGGGAAACAAAATGGCGTTCAAATCTTGGGTTGTCGCTACTCTCTTTATGTAGATACTCTAACCATTACCAATGAATATCTCCCTCTATTGACATGATTGAAGAAAAAGTATACATGTATGTTCATATTAGTATCTTCTTTCTTATCAGATGACTCCAAAATAATATGCTTTTTTATGCATTACCAGGTACGTTCATATCTAGGAAGAGGACAAGGCAAACCTAAGACGTATTAGTTCATAATTAGTTCATTGTTAAGGAGAGGGAGTATTTTATACCTTTTGAAAAAAGAAGAAATTTCACTCAAATTCGTTGATCATTTTGTGTATATGTATTTTGTAATGTTTTCTTTTCAGTACACTTGCCTTCTATTCTCACATTTACATGTATTATTTATTGATGTGGAAATAAAATTGAACTTGAGCTCTACGGGCAGTAGCTGCAACGACTTAGACTATCCGTTAACCTGGTCCAAGCCACAGATAGTTATGAGGTTTATTTTTATGTTATATAAAACCCTCATAAAATCTCACTTCGACCCACTTCGAATGTGATCTTTTACCGATAGGTTTCTCTCCCTATTCGCAAAAAATTCAATATTGAAATATCAGAATATGTACCACTGATTGCTACAAGTTGTCATTACCAAAACGCTTGCATGTATATCATTACCAGTGAGCCATATGTTATACCTCCCTCTATTGACATGATTGAAGAAAAAGTATACATGTAGGCCTATGTACATATTAGTGTCTTCTTTCTTATAAGATGAGCCCAAAATTAATATGCTTTTGTATGCATTACCAGGTATGTTTATATCTAGGAAGAGTAAACACACACCTAAGACGTATTAGTTCAGAGCTAGTTTATTGTAAGATGAGAGGGAGTATTTTATACCTTTTGAAAAAGAAGAAATCATGATGAATAAAACATGTACAAAGTTTCACTGAAAGCATGCAGAGGCCTAAATGTTTTACTGAAATGATTTTAATATGGTTTGCAAATTTCATTTTAGTCTGTAAATGAAGATTTTGTCTATCTTTCCTGTCAGATTGTAATGAATGAAACTGTTGATATATCCTATACTTTGCAGATTACTGCAACTTTACAAAATAAACTCTGATTAGGCCTATATTGGAAAGTGTTTTATTGTGACGTCAGTCAATACTTGAGTACAGATCAGAGCAGGAAGATTAAATTTCTTTTTAGTTTGTACGTGCTAAACTGTTAACTGCTGTTAGTTATGTTCAACATTGAATGTTCAGTCTTCCGTCTGTTTGAATGATTTCTTGTATGAACGCCATTTATTATTTGCGTCCACTTGCTTAATTTGTATTTTTGTACAGAGAAAAAATCAGTTCTTTTGTCTTATACATCAATGAAATTAATAAACGAAACGAGATCGTATGACTCTAATCATCGTTCAATGAGTTATATTTTTCTCTGTGTCATTGGATATGATATTGAGATTATGATTATAGTGAGATGCTTGTAACTAGTCTTAAACCTGTTCGCCCGAATAAAAGGTTTAGTGTAATGCTGAAAAATTCTAGAATACAAAAACATGGTTGGTCAATTTAGTAATAGCTTTCGCCACGACGTGTTGTCGCCAAGATTACTACATGTAAGATATCATCTTGGGATATCGAAGGAGACCGTGGCTTTCGGTATTATTTTGAATCAATTCAGGTTTGTTTTCTGATTTCCCACACTGCCAGAGAGAGAGAGTGAGAGAGTCATATCTACTCAGAGCTCCAGTATGTGGATTGTTGAAATAGAAGGTCTGAACGGTCGATATCTATTGAAAAACTATAACATTCCATAGCTGCCTGACTATCAGGTTTGTTTTCCGATTTCCCAGACTGCCAGACAGAGAGTCAAAATTAGCACTATGCACAAACCACCAACCTTACAACCAATTACTTACACACAGTATTATATTATTGCTCAGTACATATTAGAATGATCTTTGTCAAGAGGTTACCCGTACTTCAATGAAGCTTAGATATGTATTTTGAAAAGATTCTTTTTAAAAAGAGAATAGACGAAAAATGTATCTATCGTCATCGACCGTCAAAGAAAACAGCGCTCCTCATTCAGTCTCGCTATTTGTAAGAGCCAGACTCAGCCAGTGTAGAACCAAACCCAATTCACAAAAGCTGTTAATCTGTGGGCTTCATACAGCAGTTACAGCAGAGTGTTTTCGTTTAGGTTGAAGTTCACAGGCATAATAACAAAAATATGACGTGGTATCTGATGAACACAGAGACAACATTCCTGCCTTTTAGAAGAACCGATTCAATATGGCTGCAAGTTCCAAGGGGCCAATTTAAAGCACTTACATTAATTCGTGCTACCATTGTGGACCCATATAACATGTATAAAGACGGATATAATCTACTAGTAATTCAAGCTGAAAATGGCATTGAGGGGGCAAATCATCTGTTAGTTATTGCTTTTAGTTATGTTCAACATTGAATGTTCAGTCTTCAGTCTGTTTGAATGATTTCTTGTATGAACGCCATTTATTATTTGCGTCCACTTGCTTAATTTGTATTTTGTCTTATACATCAATGAAATTAATAAACGAAACGAGATCGTATGACTGTAATCATCGTTCAATGAGTTATATTTTTCTCTGTGTCATTGGATATGATATTGAGATTATGATTATAGTGAGATATTTTTTTTTTCATTATGCTAACGATTATCATTATGATGGTGATGATATTGTTGTTGATGATATGATGATGAAGATGATGAATATGATGATGATGATGATGGTGGTGGTGGTGGTGATGATGATAATAGAAATGATGAGTATGATAATGATGAGTATGATGATGATAATGATGATTATGATGATTAAGATGATTATGATGATTAGTATGATTTGAGCTACTATCACAAAGGTTCCTAAGAACGATGCGTTCGTATGTATCTCCCTGTTCTTACGTATTCAGGAGTTCGTAGAGATTCGTAGATGAGGCATAGTTTCTTACGGCCTTCTTACGATCGCCAGTTAATTCGCAAGAACAACTCAAGACCTTCCTCAGAAACGAAGTGATTTTCGGTTATACAATGGCCCTAAAAATCAAACGTTTTTCGTCAGAATGCCTTGAGTACTTCTTACGTCAGATTTACGGCTGTATTACGATTTTGTTTTTCGCAAGATGGTTGTACGTGCAACTCACGGCACTCTCAAGTCATTCGTAAGAAGATCTTACAATTTTTTGTGTATATTTTGTCGGATTGCAAAGAGGCGCTGCCGTGTACTGTCGAAAATTCTATGACTGCTGAAAGTTTGGCTTTATACCCCTAAACACAACAATTGCACAAAGCTGTGTACGTACGCCGTACGAGCACCTAAAGAAAGCCTTACGAACGCCAGGAGTCGTTCGCACGAATGTCGTACGAATCTCCGTTCGTAAGGCGTTCTTACGGACGCCGTAAGAGTCATCTATGAACAACTTAAGGCGTTCTTACGACCATCGTAAGAATTTGAGGCTTCTATAATTGTCTCTTGACCCGACAAAATCTAAAAAATATCTTGCGTGGTTCTTACGATGTTCTTACAACGTACGTACGGCCGCCTTCGAAGAGGGGGTTTCGTGCGAGGTGGAAAAAAATCTTGGACAAGACCATCGACCAGGCTGCGAACTTACGAACAGGCTAGGAATGGTCTAAGAACGGTCTAAGAATGCTGGCTTCTTACGGCCTTCTTAAGAAGATCTTACGAAGTGGTCTAAAATCGTTCTTACGGCGTTCGTAGCAGTTCGTAAAGGCATTTATGACTGAGCCTTAAGATGATTATGACGAGGATGAGGAGGAGGAGGAGGAGGAGGAGGACTATGGAGACGGATTTCGTGCTAATAGGTTTCAATTAGCTTCTTTAATTGTAATTTTGTTGATACTGTTCATTTAATGAAAAGTTGAGTTATTGAACAGCGAATACTCTATGAAGATGACGGCACTGGCGTAAACCCCGGGGGATGCGGGGTATAACTTTTTGGAGAGGTGAGAGGGGGGGGGGGTATGGTGTTTACAAATATCCCCTACTTTTTGAAGAAGAAGTGATATTATAAAGAGAGGTAAAAAGAAAGAAAAAAGGGAATGACAAAAGGAGAAACCAGGGGGGGGGGCAGATACGTCTTTAACGAAGCTTTAAAAGAAAAAAAAAATGGATACGGCGTGTTTAATCAGTGTTAATATCATAAGGTAAATTGTTCCAAACATCTGGACCGTGATGTCTTATCGTTTTTTGAGCTATGATTCATTTTGGATTTGTTAAATGAAGATCTGATGAATGTCGTGTAGGGCAGGAAAGGACATCTCTGTTGTAGATAAAGATATTGTGAAAGGATATTGGTGTAGCGTTGGTGGAAAATTTATACACAAATATAGCAGTTTAATAGGTGTGAATATCGTTAATTTTCAATGTTTTAAGCTTATAACATATAGGGTCAGTATGGACTTAATAATAAGAGTGAGAACATATATGGAGTGCTTTCTTTTGAAGACGCAATATAGTGTCAATATTCATTTTGTTACTATTTCCCCATACTATGTTACGATATATGTGACAAAATAAATGAGTTATAAAGCATAAATAGTGATCTTTGAGAAAGATAATATTTCAATTTATATAAAATGCCTATGCCTCTTGCTACCAACATGCTAGTGTTACGAACGTGACTATTCCATGTTACATTTGAGTCGATCAATATACCTAGAAATTTTGTTTCTTGTTTTTCGGTAATGGGCATGTCATCAATGAAAATATTATTACTAAATATATGTGTAGAATTAATGTGTTTAAAGCACATGAAGTTTGTTTTGTTTATATTGAGGGAAAGTTTATTGGATTCAAACCACAATGATAATTTCTTTAATTCTTGATTAAGAGATATAACAAGCATGTTTCAATTTGGGTGTGAATAAAACATGTTAGTATCATCTGCAAATAAAAATTGACAATATCATTCATAATCAAAAACAGTTTACAATATCACTTCTTCTTCAAAATTAGGGGGATATTTGTACACACCACCCCCCCCCTCCAAAGGGGGGGGGGGGGAGGGGTATATATGCCCCCATCCCCGGGATTTACGCTAGTGCATGGTTTTCAAAGATCAGCACAGCGTTCCCTTGCAACACCCTCTCCCTCTCTTCCCTCTATTAGAATGAAATCTCTTTCTGCAAAGGGATGGATGTAGTGCATAGTTTCGACTGATGAGATTTAGAAAACATTTGAAGAAAATATTCAATTCAATTCAATATTATTAGGCTTAGAGATTGGTCAAGGATGTACATCATGCATGATGCATCAGGAATAGCTGTAGATTATGGAACCTTGTAAGATATCCCCCAAAAAATTACCGCATATGTTATCCAAAAATAAGACCACAGGTATACATTCAATATGTATGTATATTTTTGAGTGTTAATATATGAAGAGTTTGAATGCCAAAACAGATATATCCATTTTGTATAATTGGGAAATGCAATCAAAGATGAAGAAAAATAGAGAAAATAATAAGAAAATATGTGCTACTTTTGACCCTTAACTGATTACTCCACAATACGCATTTCAGAGCCATTAGGTTAATGGCTCTGAAATGGATTATCCATCTGTTTAATCATTCTTTTATTGCATGTCATTGATTTTGTCATTGATTCTTGTGTGTCATTGGTTTTTATATGGTTTTTGGAAATAAAAACAAACAAACAAACAAAAATTTCATGATCAATATGTCATTTGAAAGGTATCATTTGTACTATATGATGGTAACCTTACTTAAAAACTTGCAAAAAAGTTGCGTTTAGCTGTTGTGCAAATAATTTGCTTTGATTCTGCATTGACAGTATTTTATGATTACTCGTATTCAAACTCCCTTTGAACCAAGGGAAGGCAATGTTTACACTATGGTTACTGTTGTACAGCTCCCTAAAAACAGATTCTAGACATAGACTAGTTACCGGGAAATTTTGGGCTCTGCCCCCCCCCCCCCGATAAGAGGCATCTGTTACGCCCCTGTGGCGCAAGGAAAAGAAACTCAAAGATCCCCATAATAAGGATTTACCGAAACTTTCAAAATTCATAACTCTTGAACAGATTGACCGATTTTGCTCAAACTTTCACTGTTTACTCTTATTGGTCATCTTTATTCACTAAGAGCACACTGATGCTTGGGTTGCATTCTCCTTTAAACTTGTTCGCCCGAATAAAAGGTTTAGTGTAATGCTGAAAAATTTTAGAATACAAAAACATGGTTGGTTAGTTTAGTAATAGCTTCCGCCGCGACGTGTTGTCGCCAAGACATGTAAGATATCATCTTGGGATATCGAAGGAGGCCATGGCTCTCGGTATTATTTTGAATCAATTCAGGTTTATTTTCTGATTTCCAACACTGCCAGAAGAGAGAGAGAGAGAGAGAAAGAGTGAGTCATATCTATTCAGAGCTCCAGCAAGTGGATTGTTGAAATAGGTCTGAACGGTCGATATCAATTGAAAAACTATAACATTCCATGGCTGC
>CM057167.1:26939997-26957997 GCA_029962745.1 Echinometra lucunter | reverse complement strand
ATTGTATATGCAAAAATACAAAACAATAATCTTTTGAAAACATGGCTAAATTCATTTCATGAAAGTACCAGAAATATGTTTGATACACTGAACCGATTTATTTTTAGATAAATACAAGGTTTCAGTGAAATGATACATAATGGTTTCTGTACTATTTCCATTATTTCTACATAATTTTTCCAGTTTTCAATATTAATGTATAACGATTCCACAGTTTTCATTATCAATAAATAATGGCTGTTATTTATGAAATGGTTGCAACCATCTCCGTTAATTATATATATAATGGTTTCTACAATGCACATTATTTATGAATAATGTTTACAAATTGTTCATTATTGACAAAAATAGTGGCTACTGTTTCGATTATATATTCATACATAATGGTTGCAACCATCTCCATTATCTATATGTAATGGTTTCTACCATCATGATATTTTTTTTCATTAAACAAATAAAGGTTACAATATAATTCATAAGTGATGTACCATTTCCATTATTTGTATAATGTTTTCTATTATGTACATTTTTTTAAAGGTATATAACGTTTCCTTAATTTCATTGTTTCCACACTTTCATGATTTACAACTAGGCCTATAAATTATTTCCATTATTTATGAATTATGGTAATCACCCTGGTAATAAACCTTTCCATTATTTATGAATAATACTTTTAAAATTCTTATCATTAACGAATAAAAGTTGCTTCAGTTTCCATTATTTATAGGGGATTTTTTCTATACTTTAACCGCAGGCAAATCGTAAATAAACTTGAGATCGGTCTTACATCCTCTCTTTCGTGTAGTGAATAAGTGACTGAGCGAGTGACTTCACTCCCGTTCTTGAAATCGATACTTTTTCGGCTCAGAATCATGGTTTAACTATAAAAAATGCTAAAATGTAGACAATACTATAGGGAATGAAAAAAGAAGAGAATCCAAGAAATCCGTCATTCTAAGTTTCCTCCATGCAAGCTTAATTGTGGGACTGGCTTAAAAACACATTTTACAATAGGAAAATGGAGTGACCGAACCCATGATGTCATTGGCCTAAATCCCGGGGGGATGTGGGGATAATATATCCCCCCTCCCACTTTTTGAGGGGGGGGGGATGGCATGTACAAACTTCCTCTCTCATTTTAAGGAAAAATTGATGTTGTTATTAATGAGTTGGTGATTTTTTTAAAGAATGTCATAAATGGCGGTCATATCGTGGAATTTCTATCTGAAATACTCTTAAAAACCACAAAAGTGGATATTTTTCGCTCGCTCGCAATATATGTGTGTGGGGGTCTGCGCGGGTGAATGAGGGTGTGTGTTTGTATACTTAAGTGTGAGTTCACGGGGAAAAAATCGCTTTAAAAAGGTGATCACCCCCCCCCCCCCTCCTACTCACTCCTCAAAACGGATTTATGCATGTTGTGTTTTTATAGCCCCCCATAGGCTAGCCGTGCATTCATCTGTTGTGCAGCCGCTGCAGCGCACCCTGAATGTGTAGCTACATTCCTCTAACATCGTCGTATGTTCTATCATTAAGCATCACGAAAATACTAAAGAATTTAGACCAGTATGAGGAATAAAATAGAAAAAACCCCAGAAATCTGCCGTTCTAGATTTTCTCCATGCAAGCTGATGTGGGACTTGCTTAAAAGACAATTCATAGTAAAAATGAAGTTTAGAACCATGATCGTTTCTTGATTTACTAGATCACTCACTGTTAGATGCATTACAAAACTGTTAAAATGAGAATGAAATCCAGAAAGTCTTTGAACAAGCTTTATTTTGTGCAAGCTAAATTTGAGAATGGGGGAAAGAAATATATTCAATCATATAGGCCTAATTATGAAGTTCAGAAACCCTAGTTTTGGCATACACACGTTGGCGTCGACTCTAGGTAGCTCTAGGTAGCTAGGCACTGTATGTAGGGGGGGGGGCAGGGGCACAGTGCCCCACTTTTTCAAGCACACCCTTTTCGGCGGTGCCCCCTCACTTTAAACGAGGCCCTACTGCCCCTGTGAGTTGTGTGGTGTGTAAAGGTGCGTCTGAATATATGGGATGTTTGTTTCCCCCCCCCCCATCCCAAACTGCTTCTGACGCGCCTAGCCTGTGCATAACCCTTGCTTTGATATAAAATTCGCCCATACAATCAACAAATCTCTGAAATATGCAGTGTGTTTGCCAACTAGGGGTTCTGAACTTCATAATTAAGTGGACATCGCCCCAAACTTGTTTTTTGCTCTATCATAAAGTCAGGTCAAATTTTTTGTTTAAAATTTATATAGAAATTGTAAATGCAAGGGGGTTTCATGTTCGCCATATTTTCTTTTCTCTCTCTCTCTCTCTCTCTCTTTCTTTTTTTCTTTTGTCCCAAATGGTCTCCTTATACATGTTATAGGAGAATCCGAACCATACAAAACATTAGATATATGGGACTACACACAGTTTTTTTAGACTTAGATACGAAACTGTTGTTGCTTTTGTATATTTTTCAGTTGAATAATCTGAAGGTCATAATGTCACACCAAATTAAAGGAAAATGTTCAAAAATAAGTTGCGAAAAAGGTATAAAAATCTGAAATATGTAGTGCCTGGACAAAATGTAACGTAACTAACCGTAACGTGACTAACCAAGATTTTGAGGTCTACTTAAAAAAATAAAGAGGTAAACTTTTAAACTTATGGGTAAAAGTTTGTCATCACATAAGAGGTAAAACTGATATGTCTCTGAGTTTGAACTACGCCACAGTAAGGAGGGATTCTTTTGTTCAAAAACATTGATTTTTTTTTTTCATGTCTCCTTTTTTTGTAAAGTTTCCAACACTACGCCACAGTAAGGAGGGATTCTTTTGTTCAAAAACATTGATTTTTTTTTCTTGTGTCTTTTTTGTAAAGTTTTCAACCAAGGTTAAAAGTTCTCATTACAGCTCGGAATTGCGCAATTGTTTTTTTGTATTTTAGACATGGGGTGGGTAAATATTCTGTGACAAGATTAGGACCTGAAATGAAGTAGATATTGAATTAACTGTATCAATAAGCATGAAAATTTCTTTCAATGTAACGTTTCTAATCGTGGAATTGCCCAGGCCTATATGTCACGCTATGATTTTCCTGCAGGAGGCTATTCAGTGTCCCATACTTGTGCTTTTGTTGTTTTGATGTATTATATGAACTATTACAATATTCTTAATTGTTGATTTAACTAATGCTCATATAGCTTTTGTAAAATGATTATGTGGAAATAAATGAAATGAAATGAAATGAACATGTTTTTTTGGCCAAGTCTCAAATTTAGCTTGCTAAAAAGACTTTACTCCCTTTTTCGAAACTTCTACCTAAGTTTGAGTTCTTTATTTTATTTGTTGTCATGAGATATAGACCTCTTATATTATCATTGTTGTTGTTGTTATTATCATCATCATTATTATTATCACTGGTTGTGCATAATACCCCCTTTGCGTGTGAATGAGTTAATAAAACATAAAAATAAGCATAAACATTATTACTATATATTAAATTTTCATAATTTTTATGACCGTTAGTGCTACTAAAACTACTTCTAATTTTATACTATTGGCAAATAACACAAACTTAGAATGATAATGATAATAATGATACGTAGAATTTCCTTGTGACGAGACTACTATACCATCCCTCTGTATAGTTTCATGCACCGTAATGCCCATAATGGCATAATGATGAATTAAAGAAAAAGGAAACATTGGGGACAAGTCCATTCTAAAGAAAATGGAGGATATAGAAAAGCAAAAAAGTATTGCAATTGCATTCTAAGTCATTGAATGAGATGTTTATATATCATAGCCATTTTTCTCCCTACGTTTACTAACATTTATGAAATGATGTTATGAATCTCTCTCTTTAACCATGTTTACTTTCAGATCCGATTGATTCGATGGCATAGATTATTTTTCCTTGGGTCTTTCTTCACTGACATCGTAGCATCTTTTTCTCAATCAGTATCTCTCATCAAAGGTAATACTATCGAGGATTAGATTAAGGATAATCGTGATTGCTTTGATAGAAACAGTTTTAAATGTGAAAAAAACTTTGGCAACTGCAGTGCCTTTCACAAATTGCATGAGTAAGGCAATTTTTTTTTTTTTTTTAATTTCGAATTGTCTTGAAAGCTATCTTTGGTTGCGTTGTAAGTCAGATTGAATAAACTATTCGTATACTCATGTATACGAATTTAACAATTATAACGCTGAATCAGGCCTTCTATTTTTCTCGAATTGTTCTGAAAGCTTCTTTTAATTGCGTTGGAAGTCAGATTGTATAAATTAGTGTGCATATTTTATTATCAATAAAACTATAGAACTGATTTACTTTTTTAGATTTCGAATTTTGTAATGCCTATGCAGCATGGTCGGTGAGATAAATTGGGAAAATGCGTTGAGATATTTACCTACAATTCATTCTTCACTAATTATGAGTTCAAAGCTATTATTTTCTGAGGTTACATTCATAAATGAATGAATGATTTGATGAAAAATGAAGCAAAATTGGTTGTTGTTATACTTTGTGTTATAGCCCCAGACATGACTGATGCTGGCATTCATTTAAAGCGAAGTCCTTTTTGATGCTAAGTTAGTCATTCTATTCCCTCTTCATTTGCCTCTACGTCTCTCCTCCTTCCTCTCTTCCCTGTTTTTTTGTTCTGTCTCTCTCATTCTCTTTTCTTTGTCTCTCCTCCTTCTATCTTTCTCTGTTTCTTTGTTTCTTATGTCTTTCTCTCTCTCTCTCTCATTCACCGCCTCAAGCTTACATCCCTTCATCTAACCACTTTCTTTATCTTTACTTATTTTTCTTTATAAATTTATTTTATATAAAACTATTTGTTTTAATATTTTTTCTTTACAATTTCAGTGGAAATTGGCTTACGTGTACTGATCAGAAGAAACGAGATTCCTTGATTTTTGTCAACCGCTTCTTCACATGTTATCAGTTTTGATGAACAGGAGATGACGTTTGCATTGTGATTAACTTCAAGATGCAGAACCACTACTATCATCATTTCTGTTTCTTCAGCAGATAGGCCTAGCCATTAGAAGAACCATATCGTAACAGTATCAATCTTATAATCCGTTTCTATTTGATTTTCTCAACATCTGCCTTCAAACACGGAGGATAATAACTTCTTTAAACATGTTAAAGAGAGGGAGAGAGAAAGAGCAGAGAGAGAAAAGGGAGAGAGACAGAAAGTCTTCTTACGTACGTAGTTGATTTTACTCAGTCCATTTAATATACATTTTGACTTCTATATGATAGAAGAATTTCAGTTTGCCTCGGATGCCCTTTGTTCGTTGGTTTATGTTGATTGAGAGGGTCATACACGTTCTACACGTTGTATATTGATATTTGAGTATCGTATAATGGCGTCGTTTGAACACAAAATCTCACGAAATTTACAGTGCCCTGTTTGTTTAGAGCTACTCAGTGATCCTAAGCAGTTATCATGTACACATACGTTCTGTAAGAAATGTCTCAGTGATATTCTGAAGACATCATCGCTAAATTCTTTAACATGTCCAATCTGTCGAAGTAAAACAGATGTTAAAGATGGAAATGTCTTGAACCTAAAAACAAATTTTCCTCTTAAATCTCTAGTTGATGATGTGAAAATTAGCAAGCAATTCTGTGAAATATGCGAAACAAACTCAGAAGCTGTACATTTCTGTTGTGAATGTAGTCAATATATGTGTAACAAATGCCTTGAGCATCATAACACTTGGAAACCTAATCGCAAACATAAAGTATTAAGTGTAAAAGATATCAGAGAGGGTAGAGTGGTCCTCGAAAAGGAGGTCTACTGTCAAGAACACAAATCAGATGGACAAAAACATGTCTGTACTGATGTATGTATCACTTGTAAGAAGTTGATCTGTCTGAGATGCAGGATGCTGAATCACGAGAAGAAAGGCCATACTGTGCAAGATGTTGAGGAATACAATGTTTCTATCAAGACAGAAATTGAATCTCTACAAGCTCGAGCTAAGACAAAAACTACAACCATCAAGAAAGACGTGAAGTGTATCAAGACTCAGAAGAAGCGTGTCTCTGATCACATTGCTGGCAAGAAAGCTGAAGTCAACAAGATTTATCAAGAATCAATCAAGAAATTAAATGTGAGAAAAGCAGCAATAGACAAGCAGTTAGAAGCTCAGGAAGAGAAACTGTGTAAAAGACTGGATGAGATGAAAGATGACGATGAGAGATTTATTACGAGTATTGAGAGTGCGAGTGTGCTGGCGGGTAATAGTTTAAAGGCTCCATCAGAAGGTGATATCATTGTTATTCGTGATTCACTGTCTGGTGAATTGAAGAATGTACTAGATAGGGATGATCCAAAGAAGAAGCGTGCTACTGATGTAGCTGATCGTGCAGAGCAACTGGTATTAAAACCTTACCATCAAGGTGATCAGTTGAACATTGGTGAAGTCAGGTTCGTGAAATGTAAATTGGAATGTAATGTAGAACTCTCAAAGAAAGACAGTATGAATGCCATGGCTGCTTCACCAGATGGTGGGATGGCAGTGGGATCTCGGTTCGGAGGAATCGAGCTCTTCTTTGCTGATGGTCAGCTGCAGCAGACAATCCTCAAGGATGTCAACATCCTTAAAGTAGGATTCCTCTCTGGTGGTCGGTATGTTATACGTGATTGCAGTAACACCATCACACTGTACACACGGGAGAGGGAGAAGCTGGGTACAACATTTGAGACTCTGAGAAAAGATAAAGGTGGGTTTGGTGGTCTTACTGTAGACAGTAATGATCTGATCTATATCGGCTACAGGAACGCTAAGAAGATCCATATATTCTCACCAACAGGTGGGAAGGCGTTCAGGGAGATACCATGCGATGGGTATGAACCTGAGCAAATAACTAGTTATAAGGACTTATTAATAATTAGGCACAATGCTGAAATAAAAATAATCGACAAAAAAGGCAATGTAAAACACATGGTAGAGAAATCAGGCATATACCCGCACGCTGCTGTGACTCGGAGTAAATCAATCCTGATCGCTTGGGTCAAGCGTGATGATGGGTTGGTCAGTATCGATGAGTACACCAATGACCTCAAACACATCCAGACTCTCATCTCTGAGCACAAGATTGAGAAGCCTGAAAGACACTGGTACTGTCTCCAGGAGTTTCGATCAGGAGAGATCGCTTTCTGCACTACTGATAGACTCTATATATTCAAACTAACCATCACACCAGTATAAGGCTGATACCTTTGATGATGTCAGTTATGGTCAGTCACATTTATACACCATTCTGGTAATGAGGTGAATAGAAGCTTTCTCTTTCAAAAATCAAGACATGCGGACATACCATACCATCACCTCTATGAAGATAATTTGTTGGATTCCTCTTGGTCGTTAAATGAGTAAATTATCATTTTCATGTTGATTTTTCAAATTCAAATTGAAGTTTTATTTTCCACATAAAGCAAGTAACACAATTAAATAAACATATATATACTTATTCTTGGAATAACAATATTTAAAATAAATATGCATAAGAAAAATAATACATTTTACTGTTTGTAAGTATTAATTTAAGATAAATTAAGAAAAATAAATCAGTGGAGGAGTCTATTTAAAGAAGCAAAGCTTGTATTGTATAGACCCCTATCTGGCTTACAAAAATAATACAATAATATAAATGTAAGTCTACAGCAAACATGAAAGGGAATGGGGTAGAAAATTTAAAGTTAAATGATAAGATTTAAATTATCAGAAAATATGTCGGTGAATTATGTTAAGTCATCCTGAAATTCTTTTTTTTCCCATTGGATTGGAAATGAGAAAATATTTCGTTGCTATTTATATTCAAGTTTGGGCTGCTTTAGCTATTGGAAAAATTTGATTTTCTTTGTTGGTGGTGGTTATTTTTTATTTTTTATTTTTTTTTATTTTTTATTTTTTGCTTGAAGAAAGACACAGAACCCTTTCATTCCAATTTAACATACGATATACAGGATCCTAACTGTGGAATGCTTTGACTAGCGATGACAGACATTCCACGTCCTTAACTCGTTCCAGTCTCAATTTAAAACAGATTTTGCTCAACATTTACTTTCTCAAAGAAGAATAGGTGCCCTTCTAGATCTCTATTTGTACAAATTAGCAAAAGAATTTGAATATCAGGTACTAATATCAGCTGTCCATAGGTTATTTCTATGTCTTTGTTGTTGTTGCTGCACACTCTACCCATTCATTAAGATTGTTTACGTATTTTACGTAAACATGTATCAGTATTTGTGAAAGTGATTTTCTGGCTCACACGCCACACGCCACAAGCTCCATGCTTTTTTTACTTTTTGCCTTCCATGATATTTTGATGTAAACTTGATATTTGGTATATTGTATTTTTTGTTTGTTTGATTTTTTTTGTGGAAACATGTCACTTTCAACTGAACTGAACAGAGAGAGAAAGAGAGAGAGAGAGAAGGGAAGAAACAGATTTTCGAAAGAGACATGAAGAGACATGGACAGATGGATAGATAAAGAGAGAGAGAGAGATAGAGAGAGAGAGAGAGAGAAAGAGAGAGAGAGAAAAAAAAAGTGAAGAGGGAGAGAGGCTGCAAGAGAGAGATAGAGTTTTCATAAAGTTTAGAAGAGGCGAGATATTAAGAATGTAATATCCATCACAGTCAACCACACGGTGTGAAAGCAGAGATAATCTTCATAGCCATGTCATGAATACATGATGTATCGTGTAAATTCGATAACCAGTCTTTGATGAGTTATGTTCTACATTATGACATGTATGAAGTGCATTTGCATGTCCACCATCGCAACTGCTACTTCCACATAAAGGGAACTATTTGAGGAGCTCATACGTTCGCAGCAACCATTGATCCATAAAGGGTTATACAAGTAATTACATATACATTATTCTAAGCTCATCTTTAAAAAATAAGAAATAAAAACAAAATGACAGAATTTCCTCAACCTCTCATTCTCATGAAGAGATGTTTTTAAAGCCTTTTCTTTCTATTTTGTCATCCTGTTGGCTCCCTCTACATCAATGTAGATTGTTTTCCTATTCCATTCTCTTTGATTTGCTTTATTATCGTGTATTTCACTGAAATCGTTGATCATTTGTGTGTATATGTATGTTGTAATGTACTCTATCAGTATACTTGTCTTTTATGCTCAAATGTACATGTATGATTTGTTGTTGTGGAAACAGAAATGAACTTGAGCTCGTATAGTAGCTGCGACTTAGAATATCCGTAAACTTCGTCTAATATATAGTTATGAGGTTTCTTTATTTATTATCATATTACTAAAGCCCTCATAAAATCTCACTACGATCCGCTTCGACTCTGATCCTTACCATTAAGTTTCTCTAACGTATACGCAAGAAATATAACATCGAAATATCAGAATATGTACCACTAATTTCCACTAATTGTCATTACCAAAAAGACTTCCTGCATACCTTTACCACAGCTCTGACCATTACCAATGAGTATCTCCCTCTATTGACATGGTTCATATTAGTATCTTCTTTCTTATCAGATGACTCCAAAATAATATGCTTTTTTATGCATTACCAGGTACATTCATATCTAGGAAGAGGACAAGGCAAACCTAAGGCGTATTAGTTCACAATTAGTTCATTGTAAGGAGAGGGAGTATTTTATACCTTTTGAAAAAAGAAGAAATTTCACTCAAATTCGTTGATAATTTTGTGTATATGTATTTTGTAATGTTTTCTTTTCAGTACACTTGCCTTCTATTCTCACATTTACATGTATTATTTATTGATGTGGAAATAAAATTGAACTTGAGCTCTACGGGCAGTAGCTGCAACGACTTAGACTATCCCTTAACCTGGTCCAAGCTACAGTTATAGTTATGAGGTTTATTTTCATATTATATAAAACCCTCATAAGACCTCACTTCGACCCACTTCGAATGTGATCTTTTACCGATAGGTTTATCTCCCTATTAGCAAGAAATTCAATATTGAAATATCAGAATATGTACCACTGCTTTCTACAAGTTGTCATTACGAAAAAAGCTTGCATGTTTATCATTACCAGTGAGCCATATTTTATACCTCCCTCTATTGACATGATTGAAGAAAAAGTATACATGTTTGTACATATTAGTATCTTCTTTCTTATCAGATGAGCCCAAAATTAATATGTTTTTGTACGCATTACGAGGTATGTTTATATCTAGGAAGAGTAAAGGCACACCTAAGACGTATTAGTTCAGAGCTAGTTCATTGTAAGATGAGAGGGAGTATTTTATACCTTTTTCAAAAAGAAAAAGTCATGATGAATAAAACATGTATAAAGTTTCACTGAAAGCATATAGCCTAAACATGCTAAAGGTTTTACTGAAATGAGTTTAGCATGGTTTGCAAATTTCAAATCAACTTTTAGTCTTCAAATTAAGATTTTGTCCACCTTTCCAGTCAGATTGTAATGAATTGTACAGTGTTGTTTTTCCATTGATATATCCTATACTTCGCAGATTACTGCAACAAAATAAACTCTGATTATATTGGAAAGTGTTTTATTGTGACGTCAGTCAGTACTTGAGCGCAGATCAGAGCGGGAAGATTAAAGTTCTGTTTATTTGTATGTATATCTGTTCACCATTGAATATTCATTCTTCAGTCTGTTCGAATGGTTTCTTGTATGAACGCCATTTATTATTTCCGTCGACTTGCTTAATTTGTATCTTTGTACAGAGAGAAAATCATTTCTTACGTCTTATACATCAATGAAATTAATAAACGAAACGAGATCGTATGACACTAATCATCGTTCATTAAGTTATATTTCTCTCTTTGTCATTGAATATGATATTGAGATTATGATTTAAGTGAGATATCTTTTATTATGTTAGTGATTATGATTATGATTATGATGATGAAGATCATGATGATGATGATGGTAGTGGTGGTGATAATGGAAATGATTATGATAATGATGAGTACGATGATGATGATAATGATGATTAGTATGATTAAGATGATTATGAACATGATGATGAGGAGGAGGAGAAGGACTCTGGAGACGGATCTCGTGCCACTACGTTTCAATTAGCTTCTTTAATTGTAATTTTCTTGATGCTATTCATGCAACGAAAACTTTGGGTGATTGAACTTCGAGTACTACCGTATATGAAACTGACGGCACTGGCGTAAATTCCGGGGGATGCGGGGTAATACCTTTTGGAGGGGGGGGTGTGTACAAATATCCCCATACTTTTTGAAGAAGGAATGATAAATGAGAGGTAATAAGAAAGCAAAAAGGGAAAGAAAAAAAAAGAAACCTGGAAGCGCTCGCTCGCATTTCCAGTATCTTAACCAATTACGCGTATATTAGTATTCTTAAGAAACGAAATAGGTTTGCATCTTGTCTCTCCATCCACACACAAAGTTGTTGCTATTCTTCTACTCATAAAATGTTAGTTAGGCCTATATAGCTGCAAGGATTCGACCAAGAAATTTCGGCAAAATATCATCCCCCTACACCTCGAAACGGATATACGCCGGTGTTGAAAACTCCTATACAGGGTGTATCCAAAAAAAAATTCAAAATATTTCGAAGATTTTTTTCATGTCGATAGATGCCCAATATTCTCATCTTTCATGGGCCACTAACAAAACGAATTTTCGTTCACGCTTGGGCGAACACTGACTGTTTATCAAGGGCGTCAACAGGTTTTGAGAAGTGGGGGACCATTAGCGAGGGAACGAAGTGACCGAGCCCGAGCTCGCGAAGCGAGCGAGGGGTGCCCCCTCCCACGGTAGGGAGCTTTTTGCATTTCTTGCTTGAACTAATGCAATAATAAAGACCCTGTAAATATGCACCAAATAGTTTAAAAATTTAAACCATTTGGTGCATATTTACGGGGTCTTTTGTCTACTTCAAACGCTTCTTTTACTTCTGATCCCAAAAAGGGGGGGGGGGGATGATATGATGTCCCCCGTCCCCTGCCTGTTGACGCAAAATTTCAAACCAGCTGTTAGAATAAATACTCGCATTCAAAGGAATTGCTCTTTGCTACAGAGGTGTCTGACTGCCTAACTGGTTGATTGACGGATCGATAGATTGAGCAATTATTTGATAAATTGATCATCAATCGATTGAATGATTGATTTTTTTTTAATTAACTGATCCTTTTTGATTGACTGGTTGATTGACTGACTGGCTGAATGAATGGTTGCATGACTGAATGATGCTTTGATTGATTGATAAACTGACTGACTGATCTACCGGTTGATGTATTGATGGGTTAAGTGTTGGTGATTAATTTTTAATTGATTTATTGAATGATCTGGAGATGTATTAACTTGGTATAGGCCTACTTTTCTTCTTGGCCGAATGATTGGCATCAGTGGCATGTGGATTGGATGTGTACGAGAATTTTGACTCCTGCGCTTAAACTCACTCATCTGCTCATGTGTGTAATCATGTATGAAATCATTAAAATTGACATACAAGTCGTAGACTATCATAACACAAACATTAATTTAAGGAAAGAGCAATTTGTTTGAATGGCAGTGCTTATTCGGACTACTGCAGCATGCTCATTTGATTGTCCTTCTTCTTTCAATTTGGCGACAGTCATTTTTCCCACTCTGAATAAAATCAGGCAGTGTTCGTCCAAAGGTGATCAAAAATTTGTTTTGCTAGTGGCAATGGATAGATGAGAATACTGGGCATTTATCAACATGAAGAAATCTCTGAAATATTTTGAAATGTAATTTTGACAGATTAATCAAAAGTGTAAAGTTTTTTTTTTAATACGCTCTGTAGTTAAAGCTTCTCCCCATCTAAAACTGGACAGACCCTGTCCATAAGATGCAGGCCGTCAGCCACCGGCGTAAATCCTTTTCGAAGTGTGGGGGATGATCGAAATTTTTGCCGAAAATTCTTGGTCACACTCCAATATACATATCCTTTCGCCCGTCCACCACCCCCCCCCCCCACCCGATTATATAACTTTGCCAGCGAGCAAAGCGAGAGAGGCAAAAAAAAAAAATCCGACTTCTTGCTGTAAAAGAAGTCTTATGTTTTTGTCATCAAAATACACTATAGGCCTAATGATATTTAAATGGCATACTTGGTCACCTCACTACCAAATATGATATACCTCGCCAGTCCAATTGTTTGCTCTCCCAAACCATCTTGTTTCTAAATATTACGAGCGAGCGAACTGAGCAAGGAAACATACCTTTTCCATGATAAAGTATCATTTTGTCATCAGCATACACCATATGCCAATAGAATATCTAAAGTATATTCGGTCACCTCCTCTGCATGCCCTTTTCGCTTGCCTTCTCATATACTAATAGTCCTTTATAATAATACACCAGATGATTCTATAGTGTACACTCCCTGCAGAATTCGAGGATAGTCTGACACGCCGGGATTTACGCTAGTGCATGGTTTTCAAAGATCAGCACAGCGTTCTCTTGTACCACCCTCTCCCTCTCTTCCATCTTTTAGAATGAAATCTCTTTCCGCAAAGGTATGGGTGTAGTGTATAGTTTCGACTAATGAGATTTGGAACACATTTGAAGAAAATATTCAATTCAATTCAATATCATTAGGCTGAGAGATTTTTAAAGGAAGTACATAATGCATGATGCATCAGGAATAGCTGTAGATTATGGAAACTTGTACGATATCCCATTAAAAAAAACCCATCGCATATGTTATCAAAAAATGAGACCACAGTTATATATTCAATATATATATATATATATATATATATAAATATATTGAAAGAAATTTGACAAATGCAAACAACTTTGGCAACTCCCTTATAAATAATAAACACTGAAAGAAATGAAAATGGGAGAATAGTAATTGCGTAGCTCCCTCAATGCTCCCCAGAGCTGTCATCCATTTTGAATCAAGGGTTGAAAAAATGCCTCGGCCGGGAATCGAACCCGGGTCACTGGCTTAGAACGATAATGCCTTACCACTAGACCACAGAGGGAGCTACGCAATTACTATTCTCCCATTTTCATTTCTTTCAGTGTTTATTATTTATAAGGGAGTTGCCAAAGTTGTTTGCATTTGTCAAATTTCTTTCAATGTATTGTCCCCTTATTCTGACTTATGCATGTATCCAGGCTTCTAGCTGAGATCCAACTGCGGCATGCGGCTTCTCATTGTTCATTAACTCATCTGCACCAAAATAAAGGATCAAAAAGGGTTGGAAATCTGTCTGTCGGTCAATTGGATTCGGTCACGCCTAACTGCTGGCCCGCCTCTGTGGTCTAGTGGTAAGGCATTGGCGTTCTAAGCCAGTGACCCGGGTTCGATTCCCGGCGGAGGCATTTTTTCAACCCTTGATTCAAAATGGATGACAGCTCTGGGGAGCATTGAGGGAGCTACGCAATTACTATTCTCCCATTTTCATTTCTTTCAGTGTTTATATATATAAATATATATATATATATATATGTATATTTTTGAGTATAGATGTATGAAAAGTTTGAATGCAAAAACAGATATATCCATTTTTGTCAAATTGGGAAATGTAATCAAAGATGAAGAAAAATAGAGAAAATTATAAGAATTATGTGCTACTTTTAAATAAATTAAATAGTTGGTTAATTTTACCTGACTGCTAATAAAAGCATGTGCATGCTTGTTAGTAAGCAACCAGGAGAACTGACGGCTTTAAGTCCCATACGAAGGACTTGGTAATGAGGATTAATACCTTACCAAAGGGCATCAGCGCATCCACTTGGTTTCGAACCCGGGTACTCCCGGTTTCGAGACCACTGCTCTATCACTGAGCCACAGCGTCTCCTCCTTTGACTATTAACTGATTACTGCACAATATGCATTTCATGTCATGACCAATACATCATTTGAAAGGCATTATTTGTACAAAAACACAAGTTCCCCCTAAAACATATCCCTGTATTTTTTTCGATCAGGAACCTTTAATGAGAAATCTGAATACAGGATCATGTAGCTACACTTCTCAGCTACATTCCTGGAAAATTCAGGGCAAACCCTTCAGTCACGCTTCAGTGAACATAATAATTTTGCAAAATTGTCATTTTTTGAAGTTCACATGCCTCGTGCCATGACTTTGGTGTAGTAATATCGGGACATACTTTAAGATTTCGGCGTTTGAAGGCATGCAACATAAACTTTATTCGTTGAGTTGTGCACCGAATTTCATGATTGAGTGAGCAAGAGGTGAAAATGGCAAAAACTGCAGTTTTGTCATCTTTTACGCGGTGAATTTGATCTAATGCGGAGGAATTCATGTTTTGGAAGGGTGTTTGCAACTTTTACAACTGATACCTATCAATTCACGGTTGAATGAATATATAATAAAAACAAAATATGTTGAAACAAAAAATGTTGAAATTATCCAGTAATTATTGCCTTATTTTTGTGCACTAAAAATCATATTGATAACATTTTTACATGACCGGTGTACATGTATCAGTGATCTCATGGCATTTTATTTGAAAGTTCACGCTTCAATGAGCACGTGGGACTGGAAAGGCTCTTCTTTCACCTGTCGACCAAAATTCAATTGTTTAATGTGGTTAATCATCATAAGTCTTCTTGGGGAGTTCCTCTGAATTAATTTTCATCGAAATCCCGATCTCTTACGCTTCAGTGAACAAAAGAGAAAAAAATTATGCAGATGAGCAAAAAGTTTAGGGCGTTGTCCCTGTTCCTTGCCGCATTGGATACTTAATTTAGTGCAAGATCCTGTTAGTTAATGATCTCCTGAAGATATATGCTAATTTTCATGAAATAACTCCCAGTAGAATGAACAATAATAATCGATGAAAATTAGCCAACTTTCACTTTTGTTCAAATTCTGCTCCCTAACTGTACATACTAGTGTCAATGGGAGGGGAAATATTATATTGTTCTTCGATTCTGCGGAAATGGAGGGATCCACCCGAACAAACGTTCAAAGTGTAATGGTGAAACATTTTTTTTTTTTTGAAGGGGGGTTGGTTACCGTTAGTTTAGTAATAGCTTCCGCCGCGACGTTTTATCACCAGTAAAGATATCATCTTGGGATATCGAAGGAGGACATGGTTGTCTGGTATCATTTTGAATCATTTTTTTTTTGGGGGGGGGGGGTGGTTTCCTGATTTCCCAGACTGCCAGACAGAGAGTCATATCTACTCAAAGCTCCAGCATGTGGATAGTTGAAAGTCAGAACAGTCGATATTGATTTTTTTTTTTTAAAACTATAACATTAAAAAAACTATAACATTCCAATGCAATGTTACCCCCATGGCTGCCTGAGTATCAGGTTTGTTTTCTGATTTCCTAGACTGCCAGAGTGTCATATCTACTCAGAGTTTCAGCATGTGGATTGTTGAAATAGAAGGTCTGACCTTTGCCAAGAGGTTACCCGCAATTCAATAAAGCTTAGGCATGCATTTTGAACAGATTTTTTTTTCAAAAGAAAAACAGACGAAAAATGTATCTTTTGTCATCGATCGCCAAAGTAAACAGCGCTCCTCATTCAGTCCCGCTATTTGTGAGAGCCAGTGTAGGACCAAACCCAATTCACAAAAGATGTTCATCTGCGGGCTTCATACAGCAGAATATTTTCATTTAGGTTGAAATTCACAGTCTGGCTCGCCTCAACCAAGGCCGGGGGGCGGCTCCATTGCATTACAGTGGCTTCGTGTTGTCTATGCACTTGTGCTTGTGTGTGTGTGGGGGGGGGGGGGGGAGGGAGGGTGTGTGTGTGGGGGGGGGGGGCGTGTGTGTGTGTGTGTGTGTTTATGATTTAATCAGTGTGCAAATCGCATGCAGATGGAGTCGACCCCTACCTGGGAGTTGCGGAATGGACGGATTCGTTATTGGGTTGGCTTGTGCGCTGGTTGGCCGGTGGGTTGTCGCAGGTGCCCATCCTGTCTGCTATTTTCTATATACAAAATTCAAAATTTTTTGATCAGGCCTCAAATTCTTTTTCACCTCCTTCTTTGACAGAGGGTTATGTTTTGATGGCTTATTTTCTATGTTATAAAAGTTATTTACACGATCTGGTTTGTAAAGACAAGTAAAAGAAAATTAATTAATTTTCTCTGTCAGAATGGGTAAGCTGCATTTATACAAATGTTATATACATGGTAACATTTTTAAAAATTTACGTTTGATTTTGTCTCTAATTGTTCTAATCATTCATAATTGTTTGTATATATCATGATTTTGTTGATTCAATAAAACATATAAAAAGGAAAAATATGACGTGGTATCTGAGGAACACAGAGACAACCTCCTGCCTTTTGGAAGAACCGATCGGCAGGGCTGGAAGTTCCAGAGGGCCAAGCACTTAAATCAATTCGTGCTACCAGTGTGGACCCATATAAAGACGCTCTTGATCTAAGTTTAGTTATGGTATTGAGGGGGGGGGGGCAAATCATCTCACTACATTCCTCACTTTCTTACTTTTGAGCATGAGCCCCCATCCTTCCCCCCCCCCGCCCACACACCAGCACCCATTTTAATTTGAAATTCAGACAAGTAAAACAAGAGGTGAACAAAGAAAAGTCTTTATATACATGTATAATCAAACCTGTTTTCAGTTATAACCAAGATGATAGCGCTTTTTTAAAAGAATAAAATTACTGTTTTAAAAGCGAGAATTGTGGGGAAAGAATGCGATAACGGTACTAAATAATAATAGGCTAAGAACCATACGGAGAAATTTAAGAAGTTTGTACAAAGGTTTCTTAATTGTTTGAGAATCGTCCAATTTTAATGTTTGAATGCCTGCACTCGCTCCGGTGGTTCATGCAATGCTTCTTTATTTGATAAATTTTTGCTTTGTCATAATGGCATAACAAGATAAATTATCATTCCTAATATGGTCACACAAATAAGAAACAGACAGCTGGCTTGATGTGAATGGTTGATTCCTAGTAGGCTTGGCCTTACACACAGACAAGGAAGTAACTTGTTTCGTTATTTCGCTGTGACATTTACCTGCTT
>CM057167.1:26919497-26939497 GCA_029962745.1 Echinometra lucunter | reverse complement strand
CCACACACATATATTGCGAGCGAGCGAAAAATATCCACTTTTGTGGTTTTTAAGAGTATTTCAGATAAAAATTCCACGATATGACCGCCATTTATGACATTCTTTAACAAAATCACCAACTCATTAATAACAATATCAATTTTTCCTTAAAATGAGAGAGGAAGTTTGTACATGCCATCCCCCCCCCCCCCCTCGAAAAAGTGGGAGGGGGGATATATTATCCCCACATCCCCCCGGGATTTAGGCCAATGACATCATGGGTTCGGTCACTCCATTTTCCTATTGTAAAATGTGTTTTTAAGCCAGTCCCACAATTAAGCTTGCATGGAGGAAACTTAGAATGACGGATTTCTTGGATTCTTTTCTTTTTTCATTCCCTATAGTATTGTCTACATTTTAGCATTTTTTTATAGTTAAACCATGATTCTGAGCCGAAAAAGTATCGATTTCAAGAACGGGAGTGAAGTCACTCGCTCAGTCACTTATTCACTACACGAAAGAGAGCATGTAAGACCGATCTCAAGTTTATTTACGATTTGCCTGCGGTTATAGTATAGAAAAAAAAAACATATAAATAATGGAAACTGAAGCAACATTTATTCGTTAATGATAAGAATTTTAAAAGTATTATTCATAAATAATGGAAAGGTTTATTACCAGGGTGATTACCATAATTCATAAATAATGGAAATAATTTATAGGCCTAGTTGTAAATCATGAAAGTGTGGAAACAATGAAATTAAGGAAACGTTATATACCTTTAAAAAATGTACATAATAGAAGACATTATACAAATAATGGAAATGGTACAGCACTTATGAATAATATTGTAACCTTTATTTATAAAATAATGAAAAAAAAATATCATGATGGTAGAAACCATTACATATACATAATGGAGATGGTTGCAACCATTATGTATGAATATATAATCGAAACAGTAGCCACTATTTTTGTCAATAATGAACAATTTGTAAACATTATTCATAAATAATGTGCATTGTAGAAACCATTATATATATAATTAACGGAGATGGTTGCAAACATTTCATAAATAACTTAAATAGTAACAGCCATTATTTATTGATAAAAACTGTGGAATCGTTGTACATTAATTTTTTTTTTTTTATAATTTTTTTTAGCCCTCCATAGGCTATTTTATTGAGTTAAATAAACATTTCACAACGTAGAAAAATGTATTTTACACTCAAATGAAATACAATACTTTACATTTCTCTCTTTCAGTTTTAAACAAACAAAGATTTAAGTGACTGCCATTTAGCAACAAATTTGTTATGTGTACCTGAAATAAGATTAATATATCTCTCATCTTCATAATATTGAATAACCTTTTTCTTTATGATACTAAAAATAGGAATTTTATTATTAAGCTTTTGTACGAAGATTTGTTGTTTGATCAAAATTACTATGCAATTTAATGCATCATTTCTCTTTTCTTCAAAGCCAAAAATTATATTTCGTAAATTAAACTTTATCTGTACTAAAGAACCTTCATTTATCCATTTTGCTGTTTCCTTCCAAATTGATTTACTGATTTCACAGTCGTAAAAGAAATGTACAATGTCTTCCACCTCTTTTTTACAAAACGAACAGGTTTCATTACTGACTATTTTCATCTTATACAGTTGCTTATTCAAAAACAAAATCCTGTTTACTATCTTATACTGAAAATATCTTAAAACAATATCCGGAGTTGTACATTATCCGGAGTTGTACATTAATAGTGAAAACTGGAAAAATTATGTAGAAATAATGGAAATAGTACAGAAACCATTATGTATCATTTTATTGAAACCTTGTATTCATCTAAAAATATTGCTGGTACTTTTATGAAATGAATTTAGCCATGTTTTCAAAAGATTATTATTTTGTATTTTTGCATATACAATTATGCATAATCTCAGTCTTTTTAATTTCCAATAGTTGGTCAAGCTAGTCATGCTAATATGCTGAGAGAAAATAATAATAAAATCAGTTACACAATTTGGGCTGTGTAAAGAAAGGGTATTATAATATTGGCAAAGCTTCAGATAAAAATATGAGAGACTAAATTCACTTTTGGATCTGTATATTCCACCTTATGTTTCCTTCGCTAAATGACAATAATCCAGCACCATGCCCTTAGAGTGAACTTAGAATTCGTTTCAAATTCAAATGTTGTTCAATTGTTAAAATAATTTGCCATTCCTCATTTTCCCCCCAAACTTAGGAAATTTTTGTGCTTGCTTTTTTAATCGTGAAATAAAAACGTCTCAGTTAGATTTGGGAAATTCCACAGGGTGATCAAAAATAGTGTAACCAGGGTAGCCAACTTCTAAGGTTTGGTGCTGCATTTACTACTCTAATATATACATGTATGTTCTGTGTTTTGAATAAAAACTCATTTACCTTTAAACACCTGTGGTCAGAGAACAGGAGATTAAGAGGTAATTCAATATTTCTCCAGATGTAACGTGAGTAACCATGGAATTGTCTATTTCATAAAGATCTATCGTGTTTTTGTAGCCTCTATCATTATCTTCAAATAAACAAATCAATCAATCATCGCAAAAGTAACTTACTTGTACTTTGTTGAAGGAATCAAAAGTAGTCAGGTAGAAATGTCTCTCAGGAAGATATTCCGTCAGAAATTATCTGTCTGTTCTATCTCTAATCTGGATGTGGCAGAAGAAAAAGAGAAACTTCAGTAATTTCGTGGTACACCGTGATACCACGGTAGAAGGTCTAATAGTTACAAAATAGTCAATTTGATTATTGTGTCGCTAGAAATTTGGTCATAGTTTGCAACAAGTCATAAGATAACTTTGAAAGAGAATCTCACCAAATAAATTATAGGTCTACTGGTGTACGCTTGGGATCTATCTGAAAGTTGTAAAACGCAGTTTTATTTGTGATCTGATTTCACAAACTCTCCGGCATCGGGTTGTTTTGGATGTAAGCAGGTAAATGTCACAGCGAAATAACGAAACAAGTTACTTCCTTGTCTGTGTGTAAGGCCAAGCCTACTAGGAATCAACCATTCACGTCAAGCCAGCTGTCTGTCTCTTATTTGTGTGACCATATTAGGAATGATAATTTATCTTGTTATGCCATTGTGACAAACCAAAAATTTATCAAATAAAGAAGCAGTGCATGAACCACTGGAGTGAGTGCAGGCATTTAAACATTAAAACTGGACGATTCTCAAACAATTAAGAAACCTTTGTATAAACTTCTTAAATTTCTCCGTATGATTCTTAGCCTATCATTATTTTGTACCGTTATCGCATTCTTTCCCCACAATTCTTGCTTTTAAAACAGTAATTTATTCTTTTAAAAAAGCGCTATCATCTTGGTTATAACTGAAACAGGTTTGATTATACATGTATATAAAGACTTTTCTTTGTTCACCTCTTGTTTTACCTGTCTGAATTTCAAATTAAAATGGGTGCTGGTGTGTGGGCGTGGGGGTGGAGGATGGGGGCTCATGTTCAAAAGTAAGAAAGTGAGGGATGTAGTGAGATGATTTGCCCCCCTCAATACCATATTCAACTAAACTTAGATCAAGAGCGTCTTTATATGGGTCCACACTGGTAGCACGAATTGATTTAAGTGCTTGGCCCTTTGGAACTTCCAGCCCTGCCGATTAAATCGGTTCTTGCAAAAGGCAGGAGGTTGTCTCTGTGTTCCTCAGATACCACGTCATATTTTTCCTTTTTATATGTTTTATTGAATCAACAAAATCATGATATATACAAACAATTATGAATGATTAGAACAATTAGAGACATAATCAAACATAATTTTTTTAAAAATGTTACCATGTATATAACATTTGTATAAATGCAGCTTACCCATTCTGACAGAGAAAATCAATTAATTTTCTTTGCTTGTCTTTACAAACCAGATCGTGTAAATAACTTTTATAACATAGAAATTGAATATAACATAGAATTTGAGGCCTGATCAAAGAATTTTGAATTTTGTATTTAAAAACTAGCAGACAGGATGGGCACCTGCGACAACCCACCAGCCAACCAGCGCACAAGCCAACCAAATAACGAATCCGTCAATTCCGCAACTCCCACGTCGGGGTCGACTCTATCTGCATGCAATTTGCACACTGATTAAATCATAAACACACACACACACACACACACACACACACACGCTCCCTCTCCCCCCCCCCACACAACCCTCCCTCCCCCCCCCCCCCCTCACACACACACAAGCACAAGTACATAGACAACACGAAGCCACTGTAATGCAATGGAGCCGCCCCCGGCCTTGGTTGAGGCGAGCCAGACTGTGAACTTCAACCTAAATGAAAATATTCTGCTGTATGAAGCCCGCAGATTAACAGCTTTTGTGAATTAGATTTGGTTCTACACTGGCTCTCACAAATAGCGGGACTGAATGAGGAGCGCTGTTTACTTTGACGGTCGATGACAAAAGATACATTTTTCGTCTGTTTTTCTTTTGAAAAAAAAATCTGTTCAAATGCATGCCTAAACTTTATTGAATTGCTGGTAATCTCTTGGCAAAGGTCATAGAATGGATAGATTCTGATATGAATTGAGGGTTAATATAAGACTGTGTGTGAGTAATGGTTTGTGAGGATGATGGGTTGTGCATAGTGCTAATCTTGACTGAGTAGATATGATACTCTGGCAGTCTGGGAAATCAGAAAACAAATCTGGTAGTCAGGCAGCCATTGCATTGGAATGTTATAGTTTTGTTTTTGTTTTTGTTTTTTTTTAAGTTTTTTTTTAAAAATGATATCGACTGATCAGACTTTCTATTTCAACAATCCACATGCTGAAACTCTGAGTAGATATGACACTCTGGCAGTCTGGGAAATAAGAAAACAAACCTGATACTCAGGCAGCCATGGGGGTAACATTGCATTGGAATGTTATAGTTTTTTTAATGTTATAGTTTTTTTAAAAATCAATATCGACTGTTCAGACCTTCAACTATCCACATGCTCGAGCTTTGAGTAGATATGACTCTCTGTCTGGCAGTCTGGGAAATCAGGAAACAACCCCCCCCCCAAAAAAAAAAAAAAAGATTCAAAATGATACCAGACAACCATGTCCTCCTTCGATATCCCAAGATGATATCTTTACTGGAGACAACACGTCGCGGCGGAAGCTATTACTAAACTAACGGTAACCAACCCCCCTTTAAAAAAAAATATGTTTCAGCATTACACTTTGAACGTTTGTTCGGGTGGATCCCTCCATTTCCGCAGAATCGAAGAACAATATAATATATTCCCTCCCATTGACACTAGTATGTACAGTTAGGGAGCAGAATTTTACCAAAAGTGAAACTTGGCTTATTTTCATCGATTATTATTGTTCATTCTACTAGGAGTTATTTCATGAAAATTAGCATATATCTTCAGGAGATCATTAACTAACAGGATCTTGCACCAAATTAAGTATCCGATGCGGCACGGAGCAGAGACAACGCTCTAAACTTTTTGCTCATCTGCATAATTTTCTTTTCTCTGTTGTTCACTGAAGCGTAAGAGATCGGGATTTCGATGAAAATTAATTCAGAGGAACTCCCCAAGAAGACTTATGATGATTAACCACATTAAACAATTGAATTTTGGTCGACAGGTGAAAGAAGAGCCTTTCCAGTCCCACGTGCTCATTGAAGCGTGAACTTTCTAATAAAATGCCATGAGATCATTGATACATGTACACCGGTCATGTAGACATGCTAAAAATGTTATCAATATGATTTTTAGTGCACAAAAATAAGGCAATAATTACTGGATAATTTCAACATGGTGATATGTTGTTTTTATTATCTGTTCATTCAACCGTAAATTGATAGGTATCAATTGTAAAAGTTGCAAACACCCTTCCAAAACATGAATTCCTCCGCATTAGATCAAATTCACCGCGTAAAAGATGACAAAACTGCAGTTTTTGCCATTTTCACCTCTTGCTCACTCAATCATGAAATTCGGTGCACAACTCAACGAATAAAGTTTATGTTGCATGCCTTCAAACGCCGAAAACTTAAAGTATGTCCCGACATTACTACACCAAAGTCATGGCACGAAGCATGTGAACTTCAAAAAATGACAATTTTGCAAAATTATTGTGTTCACTGAAGCGTGACTGAAGGGTTTGCCCTGAATTTTCCAGGAAATGTAGCTGAGAAATGTAGCTACATGATTCTGTATTCAAATTTCTCATTAAAGGTTCCTGATCGAAAAAAATACAGGGATATGTTTTAGGGGGAGCTTATTTTTTGTTTTTTGTTTTTGTACAAATAATGCCTTTCAAATGATGTATTGGTCATGACATGAAATGCATATTGTGAAGTAATCAGTTAATGGTCAAAAGAGGAGACACTGTGGCTCAGTGATAGAGCAGTGGTCTCGTAACCGGGAGTACCCGGCTTCGAAACCAAGTGGATGCGCTGATGCCCTTTGGTAAGGTATAAATTCTCATTACCAAGTCCTTCGTAGGGGACTTAAAGCCGTCAGTTCTCCTGGTTGCTTACTAACAAGCATGCACATGCTTTTATTAGCAATCAGGTAAAATTAACCAACTATCTAATTCATTTAAAAGTAGCACATAATTCTTATAATTTTCTCTATTTTCTTCATCTTTGATTACATTTCCCAAGTTGACAAAAATGGATATATCTGTTTTTGCATTCAAACTTTTCATATATCAGTACTCAAAAATATACATGAATATATACCTGTGGTCTCATTTTTTGATAACATATGCGATGGGTTTTTTTAAAAATGGGATATCGTACAAGTTTCCATAATCTACAGCTATTCCTGATGCATCATGCATTATCTACTTCCTTTAAGAATCTCTCAGCCTAATGATATTGAATTGAATTGAATATTTTCTTCAAATGTTTTCCAAATCTCATCAGTCGAAACTATACACTACACCCATCCCTTTGCAGAAAGAGATTTCATTCTAATAGAGGGAAGAGAGGGAGAGGGTGTTGCAAGGGAACGCTGTGCTGATCTTTGAAAACCATGCACTAGCGTAAATCCCGGCGTGTCAGACTATCCTCGAATTCTGCAGGGAGTGTACACTATAGAATCATCTGGTGGATTATTATAAAGGACTATTAGTATATGAGAAGGCAAGCGAAAAGGGCATGCAGAGGAGGTGACCGAATATACTTTAGATATTTTATTGGCATATGGTGTATGCTGATGACAAAATGATACTTTATCATGGAAAAGGTATGTTTCCTTGCTCACTTCGCCCGCTCGTAATATTTAGAAACAAGATGGTTTGGGAGAGCAAACAATTGGACTGGCGAGGTATATCATATTTGGTAGTGAGGTGAACAAGTATGCCATTTAAATATCATTAGGCCTATAGTGTATTTTGATGACAAAAACATAAGACTTCTTTTAAAGCAAGAAGTCGGGGTTTTTTTTTGCCTCTCTCGCTTTGCTCGCTGGCAAAGTTATATAATTGGGTGGGGGGGGGGGGTGGACGGGCGAAAGGATATGTATATTGGAGTGTGACCAAGAATTTTCGGCAAAAATTTCGATCATCCCCCACACTTCGAAAAGGATTTACGCCGGAGGCTGATGGCCTGCATCTTATGAACAGGGACTGTCCAGTTTTAGATGGGGAGAAGCTTTAACTACAGAGCGTATTAAAAAAAAACTTTACACTTTTGAATAATCTGTCAAAATTACATTTCAAAATATTTCAGAGATATCTTCACGTTGATAAATGCCCAGTATTCTCATCTATCCATTGCCACTAGCAAAACAAATTTTTGATCACGTTTGGACGAACACTGCCTGATTTTATTCAGAGTGGGAAAAATGACTGTCGCCAAATTGAAAGAAGGACAATCAAATGAGCATGCTGCAGTAGTCCGAATAAGCACTGCCATTCAAACAAATTGCTCTTTCCTTAAATTAATGATTGTGTTATGATAGTCTAGGACTTGTATGTCAATTTTAATGATTTCATACATGATTACATACATGAGCAGATGAGTAAGTTTAAGCACAGGAGTCAAAATTCTCGTACACATCCAATCCACATGCCACTGATGCCAATCATTCGGTCAAGAAGAAAAGTAGGCCTAGACCAAGTTAATACATCTCCAGATCATTCAATAAATCAATTAAAAATTAATCAGCAACACTTAACCCATCAATACATCAACCGGTAGATCAGTTAGTCAGTTTATCAATCAATCAAAGCATCATTCAGTCATTCAACCATTCATTCAGCCAGTCAGTCAATCAACCAGTCAATCAAAAAGGATCAGTTAATAAAAAAAATCAATCATTCAATCGACTGATCAATTTATCAAATAATTGCTCAATCTATCGATCCGTCAATCAACCAGTTAGGCAGTCAGGCACCTCTGTAGCAAAGAGCAATTCCTTTGAATGCGAGTATTTATTCCAACAGCTGGTTTGACATTTTGCCTCTTCTTTCAATTTGACGCGAGTGATTTTTTCATACGCTGAATATAAACAGCATGGGCGTCAACAGGCGGGGGACGGGGGAACATCATATCATTTGTCCCCCCCCCCCCCCCCCCCCACTTTTTTTAGGATCAGAAGTAAAAGAAGCGTTTGAAGTAGACAAAAGACCCGGTAAATATGCACCAAATTGCATTAGTTCAAGCAAAAAACGCAAAAAGCTCCCTACCTTGTTAGGGGGCACCCCCTCCCACACCCTCCCCCTCGCTCGCTTCGCGAGCTCGAGCTTGGTCACTTCGTTCCCTCGCTAATGATAAACAGTCAGTGTTCGCCAAAGCGTGAACGAAAATTTGTTTTGTTAGTGGCCAATGAAAGATGAGAATATTGGGCATCTATCGACATAAAAAAAATCTTCGAAATATTTTGAAATTTAAGTTTGGCAGATTTTTTTAAAAGTGTACGTTTTTATTGATACACCCTGTATAGGAGTTTTCAACACCGGCGTATATCCGTTTCGAAGTGTGGGGGGATGATATTTTGCCGAAATTTCTTGGTCGAATCCTTGCAGCTATATAGGCCTAACTAACATTTTATGTGTGGAAGAATAGCATAAACTTTGTGTTTGGATAGAGAGAAAAGATGCAAACCTATTTCCTCTCTTAAGAATACTAATATACCCGGCATTGGTTAAGATACTGGAAAAGCGAGCGAGCGCTTCCAGGATTCTTTTTTTCTTCTTTTCTGTTTTGCTTTATTTTTACCTCTCATTTTTCACTCCTTCTTCAAAAAGTATGGGGATATTTGTACACACCATTCCCCCCCCCCCCCTCCAAAAGGTATTACCCTGCATCCCCCAGAATTTACGCCAGTGCCGTCAGCTTCATAGAGTACTCGAAGTTCAACGACCCACAGTTTTCGTTACATGAATAGCATCAAGAAAATTACAATTAAAGAAACGTTGGCACGAAATCCGTCTCCAGAGTCCTTCTCCTCCTCCTCATCATCATGTTCATTATCATCTTAATCATACTAATCATCATTATCATCATCATCGTACTCATCATAATCAAAATCATTTCCATTATCACCACCACCACCATCATCATCATCATGATTTTCATCATCATAATCATAATCATAATCATTAACATAATAAAATATATCTCACTAAAATCATAATCTCAATATCATATTCAATGACAAAGAGAGAAATATAACTTAATGAACGATGATTAGTGTCATACGATCTCGTTTCGTTTATTAATTTCATTGATGTATAAGACATAAGAAATGATTTTCTCTCTGTACAAATATACAAATTAAGCAAGTCGACGCAAATAATAAATGGCGTTCATACAAGAAACCATTCAAACATACTGAAGACTGAATATTCAATGTTGAACATAACTAACAACAACTGACAGTTTAATATAGGTACAAATAAACAGAATTTTAATCTTCCTGCTCTGATCTGCGCTCAAGTATTGACTGACGTCACAATAAAACACTTTCCAATATTATCAGAGTTTATTTTGTTGCAGTAATCTGCGAAGTATAGGATATATCAATGGAAAAACAACACTGTACAATTCATTACAATCTGACTGGAAAGGTGGACAAAATCTTAATTTGAAGACTAAAAGTTGATTTGAAATTTGCAAACCATGCTAAACTCATTTCAGTAAAACCTTTAGCATGTTTAGGCTATATGCTTTCAGTGAAACTTCATACATGTTTTATTCATCATGATTTTTTCTTTTTCAAAAGGTATAAAATACTCCCTCTCAACTTACAATGAAATAACTGTGAACTAATACGTCTTAGGTGTGCCTTTACTCTTCCTAGATATAAACATACCTCGTAATGCGTACAAAAGCATATTAATTTTGGGCTCATCTTATAAGAAAGAAGATACTAATATGTACATACATGCATACGTTTTCTTCAATCATGATCAATAGAGGGAGGTATAACATATGGCTCACTAGTAATGATATACATGCAAGCTTTTTGGTAATGACAACTTGTAGCAATCAGTGGTACATATTCTGATATTTCAATATTGAATTTCTTGCGAATAGGGAGATAAACCTATCGGTAAAAGATCACATTCGAAGTGGGTCGAAGTGAGATTTTATGAGGGTTTTATATAATATAAAAATAAACCTCATAACTATATACTGTAGCTTGGACCAGGTTAAGGGATTGTCTAAGTCGTCGCAGCTACTACCCGTAGAGCTCAAGTTCAATTTTATTTCCACAACAATAGATAATACATGTACATGTGAGAATAGAAGGCAAGTGTACTGAAAAGAAAACATTACAAAATACATATACACAAAATTATCAACGAATTTGAGTGAAATTTCTTCTTTTTCAAAAGGTATAAAATACTCCCTCTCCTTACAATGAACTAATTATGAACTAATACGCCTTAGGTTTGCCTTGTCCTCTTCCTAGATATGAACGTACCTGGTAATGCATAAGAAAGCATATTATTTTGGCACATCTGATAAGAAAGAAAATACTAATATGAGCATACATGTATACTCTTTTCTTCAACCATGTCAATAGAGGGAGATGTTCATTGGTAATGGTTAGAGTACCTAGATAAAGAGAGTAGCGACATAGACGTCCTACTTCTTGGGAAACAAAATGGCGTTCAAATTCTTTCTATTTCGAACACCCGTTTGCTTATCGGAATTGAATAGAAATGTTGCGTAACAGGGAAACAAAATGGCGTTCAAATCTTGGGTTGTCGCTACTCTCTTTATGTAGGTACTCTAGTAATGGTCAGAGCTCTGGTAAAGGTATGCAGGAAGTCTTTTGGTAATGACAATTAGTGGAAATTAGTGATACATATTCTGATATTTCGATGTTATATTTCCTGCGTATAGGTTAGAGAAACTTAATGGCAAGGAACAGAGTCGAAATGGATCGTAGTGAGATTTTATGAGGACTTTAGTAATATGATAATAAATAAACCTCATAACTATATATACTGTAGCTTAGACGAAGTTTACGGATAGTCTAAGTCGCAGCTACTATAGACCAATTTCACAACGCAAGAGGGCAGCAGACAGTTCGACACAGTTCGACATACTGCGGTGGGCGCTCCAACTTTTACAGTACACAAATCAATAGCGCGTTATGTACATTCGTTCGATTTTTTGTCTATTTTGACCAGTATATGCAGATTTATTTTAATATTTGCAATGAGAAATTATCAGGGAAGTTCAGGTCGCAGCTGTGCGGTGCTCAAATGTCACAAGAATTAGAGAAAGTTTAAAAATTGGAAGCTAACTGAGTGCGAAATTCACTCGCTTTTGACTCATGAAGCCTGTTTGTGTGAGAAGCCGTACTCCCTACACAGGTTTCCGTAAGCAATGTGAAAGAATTCGTCGCCAGTGGGTAAAAACATCAACAGAAAGGACTTTGAAGTCAAGAAACATTATCATTATGTACTTTGGCGTAAAATTCAATGAGTGAAAACATGACTTTGTAAACAGGGTAAGATTTAGAGCTCCCGTTTACTACGGCTTCTATGCTGCAATCGAACTTTTACTGACAAAACTAAGTTGAAAAACCATCGAAAGTACAAAAATACATCATACCTTCATCCCTCAGATATGATCATTGTCTTACCTCATCTACCCATGTATCCATGCTTTATTTTACTGATCTAGAATAAAGTAAATGGAACAATATCGGGGCATATCTCATATCTTGCATTCATTTTGTACACAGAGCCAATCGCGTTCAGCGCGCTTGCCCACCGCAGCAATGGCGTCACCGATAGAGGGCCAAATACATAAACCGGAGGTGAAATTGGTCTATACGAGCTCAAGTTCATTTGTGTTTCCACAACAACAAATCATACATGTACATTTGAGCATAAAAGGCAAGTATACTGAAAAGAGTACATTACAACATACATATACACACAAATGATCAACGATCTCAGTGAAATACACGATAATAAAGCAAATCAAACAGAATGGAATAAGAAAACAATCTACATTGATGTAGAGGGAGCCAACAGGATGATACAATAGAAAGAAAAGGCTTTAAAAACATCTCTTCATGAGAATGAGAGGTTGAGGAAATTCTGTCATTTTGTTTTTATTTCTTATTTTTCAACCATGAGCTTAGAAAGAAGTATATATAATTACTTGAATGCACCTTAATGGACCAATGGTCCTGTGGTCCAATAGCAGCTGCGATGGTGGACACGCAAATGAACTTTATAATCTGATAACATGGATAATGTAGAATATAACACATCCAAGATTGGTTATCGAATTTACACGATACATCATGTGCTCCTGTCATGCCTATAGAGATTATCTGCTTTCACGCTGTGTGGTTGACTACGAAGAATACTGCAGTCTTAATATCTTGCCTCTTTTAATGATATCTCTCTAACTCTCTCTTTTTTTTTTTTTTTTTTGCTCTCTCTCTCTCTCTCTATCTGCCGCTGTTTCTCCATCTCTCTTTAAAAAATCTTTCTTCCTCTCTCTCTCTCTCTATTCAAGCAAAAACAAATAAACCAATAAGAAAAACACCTTTTTTAAAAGAAGCCCCCACTTAAATATAACGCACGAAATATTTTCTCATTTCCGAAAAGTCCATTGGAAGAAAAGAAATTCCAGAATGACCTAACATAATTGCCAGAAGATCAATCGACATAATGTTTTTATCATTGAAGATTTCCCTATTATCATTTACTTGTACCATACTACCATTTAAGATTCAGACCGACAAGAAGTAAGTTACTAATTTAATGACCAACAGAAAGCCAGTCCACCATAGTGAACAAAGGACATGATTCGTGATGGCATGGATGGCATGTTTTTATGTCACGACCTCTGAAAGACAATTATGGTTCCAGTCATCTCATTAACAGAATTATGAATTGGCCATGACCATCCAGTGATTCAAGTACGGGTATTACCCATTGACTGATGTGATGGTAAGTTTGAACATAATTATAAAGTCTGGTAGGAGTGCAGAAATTTGTCCCTACTTTGATTTTCATTTCCGAAAATTCCAAAGAAAAAAATCAGGATGACCCAACTAATGGCCAGAAGGCATACTACTGAACTTTCCCTCTCGTCATTTAACTGTACATTTTGACATCACATGACATGAAATAATCACATGACATGAAATAATCTACTCATTTAAGGACCCAGTGGAAGCCAGAACCCCATAATGAACAAAGGACGTGATTCGTGATGGTATGTCTTTATGTCATGACATCTGAAAGAGAATGTTCCAATCATCTCGTTACCAGAAGAGTTTATGAATTCGATTTACCATAGATATCACCCAGTTATTCAACTACGGGTATCACTCATGGACTGTTGTAGTGGTTAGTTTGAATATATAGAGTCTATCATTAGAGCAGAGAGCGATCTCGCCTGATCTGAACTCCTGTAGATAGTACCAATTACCATTCATAGGCTTCTCAATTTTGTAATCAGAGATGAGAGTCTGGATGTGTTTCAACTCGTCGGTGTACTCATCGATACTTACCAACCCATCATTATGCTTGACCCAAGCGATCAGGATTGATTTACTCTGAGTCACAGCAGCGTACGGGTATATGCCTGATTTCTCTACCTCGTGTTTTACATTGCCTTCTTTGTTGATAATCCTTACTGCATTGTAATCTTTAATGATTAATGATTCATTATAACTAGTGATTTGTACAGGTTCATATCCATCGCATGGTATCTCCCTGATCGCCTTCCTACCTAATGGTGAGAATACCTGGATCTTCATAGGTTTCCTGTAGCTGATATAGATCAAATCATTACTGTCTACAGTGAGACCACCAAACCCACCTTTATCTTTACTCAGAGTCTCAAATGTTGTATCCAGCTTCTCCCTCTCCCGTGTGTACAGTGTGATAATGTTACTGCAATCACATACAACATACCGACCATCAGAGAGGAATCCTAGTGTACTGATCTTGACATCCTTGAGGACTGTCTTCTGCAGTTGACCATCAGCAGAGAAGATATCAATTCCTCCGAACCGTGATCCCACTGCCATCTTACTATCAGGTGTAGCAGTTATACCATTCATCTGGTCTTTCTTTGAGAGTTCTACATTACATTCCAATTCACATTTCACGAACCTGACTTTACCAATGTTCAACTGATCACCTTGATGGTACGGTGTAAATACCAGTTGCTCTGCACGATTAGCTACATCAGTAGCAAGCTTCTTCTTTGAATCATCCCTATCTAGTACATTCTTCAATTCACCAGACAGTGAATCACGAATAGCAACGATATCACCTTCTAATGGGGCCTTCAAACTATTACCTGCTAACACACTCGCACTCTCAATACTCGTAATCAGCCCTTCATCAGCAACTATCAAATCGTCCAATCTTTTACATATTTTCACTTCCTGGGCTTCCAACAGCTTGTCTATTGATGCTTTTCTCTCATTTAATTTCTTGATTGATTCTTGATAAACCTCGTTGATTCTAGCCTTTCTGCTAGCAACGTGATCAGAGACGCGCTTCTTCTGAGTCTTGATACACTTCACGTCTTTCTTGATGGTTGTAGTTTTTGTCTTAGCTCGGGCTTGTAGAGATTCAATTTCTGTCTTGATAGAAACATTGTATTCCTCAAAATCTTGCACAGTGTGGCTTTTCTTCTCGTGATTCAGCATCCTGCATCTCAGACAGATCAACTTCTTACAAGTGATACATACATCAGTACAGACATGTTTTTGTCTGTCTGATTTGTGTTCTTGACAGTAGACCTCCTTTTCGAGGACCACTCTACCCTCTCTGATATCTTTTACACTCACTACTTTATGTTTGAGATTAGGTTTCCAAGTGTTATGATGCTTAAGACATGTGTTACACATATATTTGCTACATTCACAACAGAAATGTACAGCTTCTGAGTTTATTTCGCACATTTCGCAGAATTGCTTGCTACTTTTCACATCATCAATTAGAGATTTAAGAGGAACATTTGTTTTTAGGTTCAAGACATTCCCATCATTAACATCTGTTCTGCTTCGACAGATTGGACATGTTAAAGAGTTTAGCGATGATGTCTTCAGAATATCAGTGAGACATTTCTTACAGAACGTATGTGTACATGGTAACTGCTTAGGATCACTAAGTAGCTCTAAACAAACAGGGCACTGCAAATTGCGTGAAACTTTGTGTTCAAACGAGGCCATAATACGATACTCTAATATACAACGTGTAGAGCGTGTATGACCCTCTCAAGCAACATAGACCAACGAACAAAGGGCATGAAGGCAAACTGAAATTCTTCTATCATATAGAAGTCAAAATGTATATTAAATGGATTGAGTAAAATCAGCTATGTACGTGAGAAAACTCTCTGTCTCTCTCTCCCTTTCTCTCTCTGCTCTTTCTCTCTCCCTCTCTTTAACATGTTTAAAGAAGTTATTATCCTCCGTGTTTGAAGGCAGATGTTGAGAAAATCAAATAGAAACGGATTATAAGATTTACACTGTTACGATACGGTTCTTCTAATGGCTAGGCCTATCTGTTGAAGAAACTGAAATGATGAGAGTAGTGGTTCTGCTTCTTGAAGTTAATCACAATGCACACGTCATCTCCCGTTCAGCAAAATTGATAACAAGTGAAGAAGCGGTTGACAAAAATCAAGGAATCTCGTTTCTTATGATCAGTACACGTAAGCCAATTTTCACTGAAATTGTAAAGAAATATATTGAAACAAATAGTGAATAAAGTTATAAAGAAAAATAAGTAAAGATAAAGAAAGTGGTCAGATGAAAGGATGTAAGCATGGGGAGGTGGATGAGAGAGAGACAGACAGAGAGACAGAGAGAGAGAAAGACATAAGAAACAAAGAAACAGAGAAAGAGAAGGAGAGAGAGATAGGGAGAGAGACAATAAAAAGAGAATGAGAGAGACAGAAAAAAACAGAGAAGAAAGGAAGGAGGAGAGACGTAGAGGCAAATGAAGAGGGAATAGTATGACTAACTTAGCATCAAAAAGGACTTCGCTTTAAATGAATGCCAGCATCAGTTAAGTCTGGGGCTTTAACATAAAGTATAACAACAAACAATTTTGCTTCATTTTCATTAAATCATTCATTTATTTATGAATGTAACCTCAGAAAATAATAGCTTTGAACTCATAATTAGTGAAGAATGAATTGTAGGCAAACAATGATCTCAACGCATTTTCCCAATTTATCTCACCGACCATGCTGCATAGGCATTACAAATTTCGAAATCTAAAAAAGTAAATCAGTTCTATAGTTTTATTGATAATAAAGTATGCACACTAATTTATTCAATCTGACTTCCAACGCAATTAAAAGAAGCTTTCAGAACAATTCGAGAAAAATAGAAGGCCCGATTCAGCGTTATAAATGTTGAATTCGTATTCATGAGTATACGAATAGTTTATTCAATCTGACTTCCAACGCAACCAAAGATAGCTTTCAAGACAATTCGAAATTAAAAAAAAAAAAAGATTGCCTTACTCATGAAATTTGTGAAAGGCGCTACAATTTCCAAAGTTTTTCCACATTCAAAACTGATTCTATCAAAGTAATCACGATTATCCTTAATCTAATACTCGATAGTATTACCTTTGATGAGAGATACTGATTGAGAAAAAGATGCTACGATGTCAGTGAAGAAAGACCCAGGGGAAAATAATCTATGCCATCGAATCAACCGGATCTGAAAGTAAACATGGTTAAAGAAAGATTCATAACATCATTTCATAAATGCTAGTAAACGTAGGGAGAAAAAGGGCTATGACATATCAAAAATCTCATTCAATGACTTAAAATGCAATTGCAATATTTTTTTGCTTTTCTATACCCTCCATTTTCTTCAAAATGGACTTGTCCCCAATGTTTCCCTTTTTTAAAAATTCATCATTATGCCATTATGGGCATTAGGGTGCATGAAACTATATAGAGGGATGGTACAGTAGTCTCGTCACAAGGAAATTCTACGTATCATTATTATCATTATCATTCTAAGTTGGTGTTATTTGCCAATAGTATAAAAGTAGAAGTAGTTTTAGTAGCACTAACGGTCATAAAAATGATGAATAGTTATAATATATATTAATAATGTTTATGCTTATTTTTATGTTTTATTACCTCATTCATACGCAAAGGGGGTATTATGCACAACCAGTGACAATAATAATGATGATGATAACAAAAACAATGATAATATAAGAGGTCTATATCTCATGGCAACAAATAAAACAAAGAACTCAAACTTAGGTAGAAGTTTCGAACATGGGAAGTATCACAAATTCAGGTCAATTTTTTTTGTTTAAAATTCATATAGAAGTTGTAAATGCAAAGGGGTTTCATGCTCGCCATTTCTCTCTCTCTCTCTCTCTCTTTCTTTTTTCTTTTGTCCCAAATGTCTCCTTATAGGAGAATCCGAACCATAAAAAAATAGATATATGGGACTACACACAGTTTTTTTTTTAGACTTGGATAAAAAACTGTTGTTGCTTTTGTATATTTTTCAGTTGGATAATCTGAAGGTTGCACCAAATTAAAAGAAAATATTCAAGAATAAGTTGCTGTAAAGGTATAAATATCTGAAATATGTAGTGCGTGGACAAGATGTATTGTGACTAACCAAGATTTTGAGGTCTTATTAAAAAAATAACTTATGGGTAAAAGTTTATCATCACATGAGAGGTAAAACTGATATGTCTCTGAGTTTGAGCTACGCCACAGTAAGGAGGGATTCTTTTGTTCAAAAACATTGATTTTTTTTCTTGTGTCCTTTTTTTGGGTAAAGTTTCTAACCAAGGTTAAAAGTTCTTATTACAGCTCCGCCTTGTGCAATTGCTTTTTGTATTTTAGACCTGGGGTGGGTAAATATCTTGTAACAAGATTAGGACCTGAAATGAAATAGATATTGAATTAACTGTATCAATAGGTATGAAAATTTCTTTCATTGTAACGTAATCGTGGAATTGCCCAGGCCTATCATCATTGCATAACTATAATGTACGCTATGATTTTCCTGCAGGAGGCTATTCAGTGTCCCATCCTTGTGCTTTTGTTGTTTTGATGTATTATTACTTGTCTCATTTTGTGTGGCACTGTATCATCTGTCTTGTTTGTTTCTTTTTATGCATTTTCATTAATTAATGTTTGTTGGGGAACCAATACAAGCTCCGCTTCCAAGGTTTCCCCCACAATACAGTTAGTAATTATTCTTCCTTTTACAATTTAGATGATACATATACCTGTATACCGGACCTATATTAATTATTACAATGTTCTTTTTTATATACATTTATGTGAACTATTACAATATTCTTTATTGTTGATATAACTAATGCTCATATAGCTTTTGTAAAATGATTATTTTTGTTGTTACTGTGGAAATAAATGAAATGAAATGAATATATTTCTTTTGGCCAAGTCTCAAATTTAGCTTGCTAAAAAGACTTTATAGAGCAAAAAACAAGTTTGGGGCGATGTCCACTTAATTATGAAGTTCAGAACCCCTAGTTGGCAAATACACTGCATATTTTAGAGATTTGTAGATTGTATGGGCGAATTTTATATCAAAGCAAGGGTTATGATGCACAGGCTAGGCGCGCCGGAAGCAGTTTGGGATGGGGGAGGGGGGGGGGGGGGGGGGGGGGAGGCAAACATCCCATATATTGAGATGCATCTTTACACACCACACAACTCACAGGGGCAGTAGGGCCTCGTTTAAAGTGAGCAGGCACCGCCGAAAAGGGTGTGCTTGAAAAAGTGGAGCACTGTGCCCCTGCCCCCCCCCCCCTACATCCAGTGCCTAGCTACCTAGAATTACCTAGAGTCGACGCCAACGTGTGTATGCCAAAACTAGGGTTTCTGAACTTCATAATTAGGCCTATATGATTGAATATATTTCTTTGGCCCATTCTCAAATCTAGCTTGCATAAAATAAAGCTTGTTCAAACACTTTCTGATTTTCATTCTCATTTTATCCCCCTTAATTGTTTATATTTCAACAGTTTTGTAATGCATCTAACAGTGAGTCATCTAGTAAATCAAGAAAAGATCATGGTTCTAAACTTCATTTTTACTATGAATTGTCTTTTAAGCCAGTCCCACATTAGCTTGCATGGAGAAAACTTAGAACGGCAGATTTCTGGGGTTCTTTTCTATTTTATTCCCCATACTGGTCTAAATTTTTTAGTATTTTCGTGATGCTTAATGATAGAACATACGGCGATGCTAGAGGAATGTAACTACACATTCATTTTGTATTTTTGCATGTACAATTATGCATAATCTAAGTCTTTTTAATTTCCAATAGTTGGTCAAACTAGTCATGCTAATATGCTGGGAGAAAATAATAATAAAATCAGTAACACCTTTTTTGGCTGTGTAAAGACAGGGTATTATAATATTGGCAAAGCTTCAGATAAAAATATTAGAGACTAAATTCTACCTTATGTTTCCTTCACTAAATGACAATAATCCAGCACCATGCCCTTACAGTGAACTTAGATTTCGTTTCAAAT
>CM057167.1:26726191-26918997 GCA_029962745.1 Echinometra lucunter | reverse complement strand
TGTTCCGCAGTCGCATCACAACATGGAATTATAGTGTCAGACTTAGTCGCATTATGCTTGATGCGCCTGTCTAGTGATGACTTTCCATGCTTTCTCTTGAAATTTTGGGGTGCTGTCTTCATTTTTGTTTGCTTTAGAACTAAAGAATCAGAATTGCAACACAGCAGTTTGGTCCTTGATATGACATCCTGTACATGAAGCGTTAACTAACATGTAGATCCACATGCCGCAGTAATGTTGTCAGGCATACTGTATTTGGAATGCTTAACCACTGAAGCAGCGTCCACAACAAGTGGTATGGGTATTGTTGCATTCTCTTTAAATACCACAGCATCTTTGTGTCATAATGCCCCCCTGAACTTTGATTAAAATGAAAACGAGTAGTATATATGCTCCTTTATAAAAACTCACCCACGGATCGGCAGCTTTCATGAAAAGTTTAGGTTCTATTGTTTGAATATGAATCACCGCACCGGCACGGCTTAAGTGACGTAAAGGAGAGAAACACTGGTACTTCTTTATCCCTATAGCTCATGTTCAATGATAAAGACTGATCTGATTATACTTGGTCCAAAGATTTAATTCAACTCTTGGTAATCTCTTGGTATAAGCCTGATTAAAGGATAACCTATTCTGTCTAATGCATTACAAAACCCCCCAGGAGTTATGAGCCAACGAACTGGACCGATAGAGTCAAATGAAAAAGAGGGAGGGGGGGGGGGGGGAAGTTCAGTCAAATATTCTTATATGAAGTGAGTAACAGTACAATTAAAGGCTTTTCCAAGTCGTAAAAAAGAGCCTACTCTGTGCCTCGAGAAGCATCTCCTTATATTTCATTTTTGACTGTTATAAAAGAATCTCCATTATTAGTGATATTGTTTCTCTATAAAACGAGTACATGCATACAGAAAGGGGATCAATTACTTTTCAAAATCGTAAAAAAGCCTTGTCCCAAACTATTGTAGGCCCAATGTTTGCAGATTATAATGACATATTTCATAGCCATGACTGGTATAAGCAGTACAACTGGTACTGAAGCTGACTTTGAATGAAATGTCTTTTCGACTTTTTGATGGTGTTTTCAATAATTTCATAATTTTTATTATGAAATATTGATAATTTGCACGCGCAGCCCCAAGCTGTGGAATAACTTTCTGTTATAGAAGCTATAAAGTCTCCAACTGCAGACATATTTTGATAAAAACTTCAAACACATCTCTTTATTAACTTCTCACTATTGTTTAGGCATATCAGGAATTTAGCGCAGAAAAATATATCCACGGGTTCTGCGCTTAATAAATTGAGGTTATTACTATTACTTCCCCCCCCCCCCCTGTATTGTACATTTATTAACCTTCCCCTATATTCTATTTTATTTCATCAGCATTATTCTACTTTTATTAAAACAATCTGCCTTTCTTATTCTTGCAGAGTTGCAGCATTCTTTTTGCAGTGTTGATCTGTGTTCAAAAAACTGTTTTACAAGCTTATTTACAGACCACCTCGTTTCCACATTGTTAATGTTTTGTAATTGTTCATGAATGTATTGTTTTCACTCTAGTGGAAAGAATAAATAAATTTGAATTTGAATTCATCATTTCCATTATCACTATCATTCTTATTATTAATCATCAAATTTGAAAATGAGACATAAAAAGCACGGAGATGTTTTATCATTGTGAATACAAGGCTTCGAGATTCGAAAATGTGATAACAGATTTACAAGTATGGAGTGGGCGTAATCATCTTCAAGCACATACGCATATCATGGGAAGTCTTTTGCAAGAAAGCAGGATAATTAGGTATTATAATGTTTTCAAGGCCATCATTATAGTCAATATCATCGCCCTCATAATTGCCTTCACGTTCAAAAACATCTCCTCCTGCTTCTTTTCTTAGGTTCATAAGATGGAGGCAGTCAGCTTCATAGAATACTTGAACTTCAATCACCGTGAGCTTTGAAATTAAAGAAACGTAGAGAAACGTAACGTCATGAAATCATCATCACCATCGTCATCATCATCACTAATCAACATCATTATCATCATCCTCATCCTCATCGTCATCAGTAACATCAACATAATCATCATTATCATCTTGATCACCATGATCACCATCATCATGATCATAATCACCATCATCTTCGTCGTCGTCACCATCATCATCTTCATCATCATCATCATCACTAATCAACATCATTATCATTATCCTCATCGTCATCAGCAACATCAACATCATCATCATAATCATCCTCATCATCATGACCATCATCATCCGCATCTTTATCACCAAAGTTCATCTAAATATGTAACGATACAATTAGGGATGTCATTACAAAACAAACATAATGAAGAGATCAACAACGTAAAACTTTTTTCTCGTTTGAAGGTGCTTAACATAATGAAGTACTCACTCACAAAAATTATAATCGGAATATCTATCTATTTGCAGTTTTATTTACACAGGGTAGCATTGTCAGTTACGGAACTACTTTCCACAACTGTCCTGTCCGCATAATATGCAATAAGTAATCTGTTTTGCATATATACAGAAAAATCTAGCATAATAAGGATAAGTTGAAAAATATTTTGTTTTTACAATGTAAACAACAGAACATAAGAAAAACGAAAAGCAAATCAAACTTGATGAAATGGAAATAATTAAAAGTAATCTTGAAGTTATATGATTGTTTAAATCAAACATTAAAGTGAGTCACTTAAAAATATTTACTAAATTAGCATTATTTTTTGTAATCATTGTATCCAAACCATTCGTTGATGATATATAGATCAATATGTATTTTATCTTTTTTTCTATTTATTTTTTTATGACAGCTAGAGAAATATTATAACTGAGTAAACTTAGATTAGTGTAATACGATTGGTTTTCTCGCAATACAGCACTATGCAAAAATGACAGCTTATAAAGCCATTACACGCAAATAATCAATGGAGTTCATAGAGACTGAAGACTGAACATTCACATTTGAACATAAGTAACAACAATAATGACAGTTTTAATACGTAAAAATAAACAGAACTTCAGTCTTCTGATATGTGCTCAAGTAATGACTGACGTCACAATAAAACACTTTTCAATAACTGTTGATTTGAAATCGCAAACCTTGTTTAACTCACTTCAGTGAAAGCTTAAGGCCTACATGCTTTGTTCATGATTTTCTTCTTTTTTCAAAAGGTACAAAACACTCCCTCTCCTTTTATACACTGAACTGACTCTGAACTAATACGTATTGGGCGTGCCTTACTCTTCCTAGATATACACGTACCTGTACCTGGTAATGCATAAGAAATATATTGGCACCATCTGATAAGAAAGAAGATACTAATATGTATATATTTTTCAGTCATGTCAATAGAGGGAGGTATAACATATGGCTCACTGGTAGTGGTATACATGCAGTCTTTATTGTATTGGCAACTAATGGCAATCAGTGGTACATATTCTGATATTTCAATATTGTATTTCTTGCGTATATAGGGAGATAAACTTACTGGTAAAGATTAGAGTCTAAGCGGGTCATAGTGAGATTTTATTAGGGCTTTCTATGATGATATAAAAAGAAACCTCATATACTGTAGCTTAGACCAGGTTTACGGATAGTTAGTCGCAGCTACTGTAGAGATCAAGTTCAATTCTATTTCTAAAACAATTCAATTTTCAATTCAGTTCAATTCGAAGAAACATTGTTTTTTGCACTTGACTTACGTGAATTAACAATCATTTTTTTTCAATAGTGTACATTTTATACATAGTAACATAATAGTACAATAACATAAATCAAGGAAGAAGGCGAGATCCCTACGGTACGGTTTACACTATGTTTTCAGGTAATCAAACAATGGTGAGAAGGTTCAGTCCCAGCCAGCAGTTTTCAAATTAGTATGAGTTTGCCCAACCCAGTTTCAGTGGGTTACAACATGGCGCACTTTCTTTTGTATTGTGCTTGCCTAACAATGCGCCATGTTGTACCCTACTGGAGCCGAGTTATCTCTGTAATAAACAGAAAGGGATCTGGTAATGGTCGTCTTTTTGGTAATGATAACTTGTGGCAATCGGTGTTACATAATAATTTTTATTATTTCATTATTGTATTTCTTGCGTTCATATGGAGAGAAACTTACTGGTAAAGATCAGAGTGGAAGAGGGTCGTATAGTAAGATTTTATGAGGGGTTCATAATAAAAAGAAACCTCGTTACTATATCATACTATATACTGTAGCTTAGATCAAGTTTATGGATAGTCTAAGTCGCAGCTACTGTACAGTTCAAGTTCAATTTGATTTCCACAAGAATGAATAATACATGTACATGTAAGCATAGAAGGCAAGTAAACTGAAAAGAGTACATCAAAATATACATGTTTACACAAGTGATCAACGAATTTCAGTGAAATGGACGATAATAAAGCAAATCAAATAGAATATAGGAAAACAATCTGCATTGATGTGGAGGGAGCAAACAGAAAGACACAATAGAAAGAGAAAAAAGGCTTCAAAAACATCTCTTAATGATGATCAGAAGTTTAGAAAATTCTGTAATTTTGTTTTATTTCTTATTGTTAACGGTGACCTTAAAAAAAAGAAGTAATAACTTACATGCAATGGATCAGTCATGATTGTTGTGACCGTATACGCTCCATTAAATGTTAGAAAATGAGCTTCAAATAGTTTACTTTACACAGAGGTATAACACTAAGCAGTATAGTGGACATGCACTTCATAATGTAGAACAAAATTCATCAAAGACTGGTTATCGAATTTACACGATACATCATGTATTCCTGTCATGGCTATGGAGATTATCTCTGCTTTCACACTGTGTGGTTGACTGTGATGGATATTACATTCTTAATATCTCGCCTCTTCTAACCTTTATCATATTTCTCCCTGCCTCTCTCTCTTTCTCTCTCTCTCTCTTTCCCTCTGTCTCTTCTCTCTCTCTCTCTATCTTTTTATCTCTCCATATCTCTTTCGAAAATCAGTTTCAACAAAATAAACTAGTTTTACATATTTGCCAATGGCGGAAACGTCCCCACTTTATAATTTATCACGAAATATTATTATTATTTTTGTTATTACGTATATCGCGCTTTTCCCAAAAGGCCCAGAGCGTTTACAATAAATTGAATTGTGTACATGTAATCATAGAATTAAATAAAATAATAAATAATCTTAAAAACTACAAGCTGCAAAAAAGATGGGTTTTCAATGCCTTTCTGAAGGTAGTAACTATGGTGGCCCTGAAGCACGCTCGAAATTCGCGATCTGGGTCACCAATTTCTTGACCCATGACGTGAAATTCATGACCCGGGACCCGAAATTCGTGACCCGAGACGCGAACTTTGCGACAAGGGTTGCAAAATTCACGCCCTGTAGTCGCGAAATTCGTGACTTTGGGTTGTGAATTTCATGACTTTGGGTCGCGAACTTCGCTACTTAGGTCACATATTTCACGACCTAAGTCGTGAATTCTTTGTACATGGCTGAGCGGTGCGAGTGCGAAGGATGTTAATCGATCAATATAATATGTGTGCGATGAGCACGTGCCCGTGTGTGACTTTGTGTCAGCTGTCAACACATGGTGTCGACGATGATGGAAGTCTGACTTCGTGAACTTCTTCTTCTTCGCTATCTTTTAATATACGGCAGAGTCAAGATGACAACGTGAACGACGTAAAAAAGGGTCATCTTGTTCCGCTAACAGTAAGACTTTTTGTGATCGATTCATACGGTCCCGCTCAGCCATGTACAAAAAATTCACGACGTAGGTCATCAAATATGCGACCTAAGTCGCGAAGTTCGCGACCCAAAGTCATGAAATTCACGACCCAAAGTCACAAATTTCGCGACTACAGGGCGTGAATTTTGCAACCCTTGTCGCAAAGTTCGCGCGTCTCGGGTCACGAATTTCGGGTCCCGGGTCATGAATTTCACGTCATGGGTCACGAAATTGGTGACTCAAATCGCGAATTTCGCGACTAGGTCGCAAATTCACGTCGCACATGACCTGTTGTCGAGCGTACTTCAGGGCCACCATAAGTAACTGATAGACTGTCTAATTGTAAGTGGCAAATCGTTCCAGTATTTTGAGGCTGACAAAGTAAATGTCCTATCACCGACACCGCTAATGTACGAGTAACTAATTATGTGAGACGGAGAGGATCACTGGCTGACCTCAGTGCTCTGGTGGATGTATATAAATTCATTTCAGAAAATTCAAATTAAAAAATTCTAGATGACCTAACACAATTGCCAGAAGGTCCACCGACATATTACTGAAATTTCCCTCTTATCATTTAACTGTACATAATATTATGCCCCATTTTGAAACACTTATAAGGTTTAGACCGACATAGTAATAATACATGTATATTACATTAATTTTATATAGCGCATTACGTGAATACTTCAATGCACTTTACAATGTTACTATTATTACCCCTGATCACTGGATTTCTAGCCTGCACACAAGTGTGCACCATCTTCACTCCTTAGGGAGCATTCCTACCATTTTGCACCGTTCACATGCGTACATGCAGGGCAATGGCAAAGGCAGTCACATTGGCTTTTGGCAATCCTCACAGGTACCCATTTGCTCCTGGGTGGAGTAGTGGTACATGTAAATTCATATTTTGCCAAAGGACATTAGCGCCAACAGTGACCAAGTAGAAGCCAGACCACCGTAATGAACAAAGGACATTATTTGTGATGGTAGGTCTCTGTGTCATGACTTTTGAAAGAGAATGGTTTCAATCATCTCATTAACAGAAGGGTTAATGAATTCGATTGGCAATAAACATGATAAATATCATCTACTGATTCAACTACGGGTATCACGCAGTGACTGGTGTAAAGGTTAGTTTGAATATATAGAGTCTATCATTAGAGCAGAAAGCGATCTCTCCTGATCGAAACTCCTGTAAATAGTACCACTCTCTCTCAGACTTCTCAATCTTGTAATCAGAGATGAGAGTCTGCATGTGTTTGAGGTCATTGGTGTACTCATCGATACTTACCAACCCATTATTATGCTTGACCCAAGCGATCAGGATTGAACTGTTCTGAGTCACAGCAGCGTACGGGTATATGTCTGATTTCTCTACCTCGTGTTTTACATTGCCTTCTTTGTTGATAATCCTTACTGCATTGTAATCTTTAATGATTAATGATTCATTATAACTAGTGATTTGTACAGGTTCATATCCATCGCATGGTATCTCCCTGATCGCCTTCCTACCTAATGGTGAGAATACCTGGATCTTCCTAGGTTTCCTGTAGCTGATATAGATCAGATCATTACTGTCTACAGTAAGACAGCCGTACCCACCTTTATCGAAACTCAGAGTCTCAAATGTTGCATCCAGCTTCTCCCTCTCCCGGGTGTACAGTGTGATGGTGTTACTGCAATCACATACAACATACCGACCATCAGAGAGGAATCCTAGTCTACTGATCTTGACATCCCTGAGGACTGTCTTCTGCAGCTGACCATCAGCAGAGAAGATATCAATTCCTCCGAACCGTGATCCCACTGCCATCTTACTATCAGGTGTAACAGTTACACCATTCATCTGGTCTTTCTTTGAGAGTTCTACATTACATTCCAATTCACATTTCACGAACCTGACTTCACCAATGTTCAACTGATCACCATGATGGTTAGATGTGAATATCAGTTGCTCTGCACGACTAGCTACATCAGTAGCAAGCATCTTCTTTGGATCATCCCTATCTAGTACATTCTTCAATTCACCTGACAGTGAATCACGAATAGCAACGATATCACCTTCTAATGGGGCCTTCAAACTATTACCCGCTAACACACTCGCACTCTCAATAGTCGTAAGCAACCTCTCATCATCAACTATCATATCGTCCAATCTTTTACATATTTTCACTTTCTGGGCTTCCAACAGCTTGTCTATCGATGCTTTTCTCTCATTTAATTTCTTGATTGATTCTTGATAAACCTCATTGATCCTAGCCTTTCTGCTAGCAACGTGATCACAGACACGCTTCTTCTGAGTCTTGATACACTTCACGTCTTTCTTGATGGTTGTAGTTTTTGTCTTAGCTCGGGCTTTTAGAGATTCAATTTCTGTCTTGATAGAAACATTGTATTCCTCAACATCTTGCACAGTGTGGCTTTTCTTCTGGTGATTCATCATCCTGCATCTCAGACAGATCAACTTCTTACAAGTGATACATACATCAGTACAGACATGTTTTTGTCCGTCTGATTTGTGTTCTTGACAGTAGACCTCCTTTTCGAGGACCACTTTACCCTCTCTGATATCTTTTACACTTACTACTTTATGTTTGAGGTTAGGTTTCCAAGTGTTATGATGCTTAAGGCATGTGTTACACATATATTTGCTACATTCACAACAGAAATGTACAGCTTCTGAGTTTATTTCGCACATTTCACAGAATTGCTTGCTACTTTTCACATCATCAATTAGAGATTTAAGAGGAAAATTTGTTTTTAGGTTCAAGACATTTCCATCCTTAACATCTGTTTTGCTTCGACAGATTGGACATGTTAAAGAATTTAGCGATGATGTCTTCAGAATATCAATGAGACATTTCTTACAGAACGTATGTGTACATGATAACTGCTTAGGATCACCGAGTAGCTCTAAACAAACAGGGCACTGTAAATTTCGTGAGATTTTGTGTTCAAACGACGCCATTATACGGTACTCTAATATCAATATGCAACGTGTAGAACGTGTATGACCCTCTCAAGCAACATAGAACAACGAACAAAGGACATCCGAGGCAAACTGAAATTTCTTCTATCATATAGAAGTCAAAATGTATATTAAATGGATTGAGTAAAATCAACTATGTACGTAAGAAGACTCTCTGTCTCTCTCCGTTTTCTCCCTCTGCTCTTTCTCTCTTCCTCTCTTGAACATGTTTAAAGAAGTTATTATTCTCCGTGTTTGAAGGCAGATGCTGAGAAAATCAAATAGGAATGAATTATAAGATTTATACTTTTACGATATGGTTCTTCTAATGGGTAGGCCTATTTGCTGAAGAAACTGAAATGATGATAGTAGTGGTTCTGTTCTTGAAGTTAATCACAATGCACACGTCATCCCCTGTTCATCAAAATTGATAACAAGTGAAGAAGCGGTTGACAAAAATCAAGGAATCTCGTTTCTTCTGATCAGTACACGTAAGCCAATTTTCACTGAAATTGTAAAGAAAAAAATATTGAAACAAATAGTGAATAAAGTTATAAAGAAAAATAAGTAAAGATAAAGAAAGTGCTTAGATGAAGGAATGTAAGCTTGGGGAGGTGGATGAGAGAAAGACAGACAGAGAGACAGAGAGAGAAAAGACATAAGAAACAAAGAAACAGAGAAAGATAGAAGGAGAGAGAGATAGGGAAAGAGACAAAGAAAAGAGAATGAGACAGAAAAAAAAACAGAGAAGAGAGGAAGGAGGAGAGACGTAGAAGCAAATGAAGAGGGAATAAACACAACAAAAAAAGTAACTTCACCCCTAAAAACTCTGCTCCCTTACTGTACATAATGGGGAGGAAACAAAACGTGAAACGTGGCATATTTTCATTAATGATTATTGTTCATTCTAATGTGAGTTTTTTCATGAAAGTTGGCATATATCTTCCTGAGGTCACTAACAAACAGGATCTTACGCCAAATTAAGTATCCGGTGCAGCACGGAGCAGGGACAAAGTGCTAAATTTTCTTCTCATTTTCATGATTTTCTCGTCTCTTTTGCTCACTGAAGCGTAAGAGATCGGGATTTCGATGAAAATCAAATCAGATGAACTCCCCATAAAGACTTATGATGGTTACCAAATTAAGCAATTGAGTTTTGGTCCATAAGTGAAAAATGAACTTTTCCAGTCCCACGTGCTCACTGAAGCGTGAACTTTCCATGAAAATGCCACGGGATCATTGATACATGTACACCGGTCATATAAACATGCTAAAAATGTTATCAATATGATTTTTAGTGCACAAAAATAAAGCAATAATTACTTGAAAATTTTAATACGGTATATTTTGTTTCTATTACGTGTTCATTCAACCGTGAATTAATAGGTATCAATTGCAAAAGTTGCAAACACCAGTCCAAAACACGAATTGCTTTGCATTAGATCAAATTTACCGCGCGAAAGATGTCAAAACTGCAGTTTTTGCAATTTTCACCTTGTGCTCACTCAAGCGTGAAATTTAGCCCTCAGGTCATTTGGTATGTTGGAAAGCACATGAAATTCATGGTGCATGCCTTCAAACGCTGAAAACTTGAAATGTGTTCCGATATCCTTGACTCAAAGTCATGATATGATGCTTGTGAATTTTAAAAAGTGACATTTTTCCTTTAGTGCCTGCTCACTCACGCATGACTTGACGGATCAATCTCATTTTCTCACAGAAGTTGGTAAATTAGTGTAGGAACATTCATGCCAATTCATTTTGCTCAAAGCCTCTTCGTTGAAAAGTTACAGCATTTTGTTTAGGGGTGAAGTTACTTTTTTTGTTGTGTTTAGAATGACTAACTTAGCATAAAAGGACTTCGCTTTATGAATGCCAGCATCAGTCATGTCTGGGGCTTTAACATAAAGTATAACAACAACCAATTTTGCTTCATTTTCATTAAATCATTCATTCATTTATGAATGTAACCTCAGAAAATAATAGCTTTGAACTCATAATTAGTGAAGAATGAATTGTAGGTAAATATCTCAACGCATTTTCTCAACGTTATTTCCATTTTAATAGCCCCTTGAACATTTCATCAAAATGGAAAACGACTCTATAGAAATTCTACGTATCATTATTATCATTATCATTCTAAGTTGGTGTTATTTATTTATTTATTTATTTAGTTATTTATTAATAGTATAAAAGTAAAAGTATTTTGTTTTAGTAGCACTAACGGTCATAATAATGATGAAAATTAAGTTGTAATATATAATAATAATGTTTATGCTTATTTTTATATTTCATTAACTCATTCACACGCAAAGGGGGTATTATGCACAACCAGTGATAATAATAATAATGATGATGATAATAACAATAATAATGATAACATAAGAGGTCTATATCTCATGGCAACAAATAAAACAAAGAACTCAAACTTAGGTAGAAGTTTCGAAAAAGGGAGTAAAGTCTTTTTAGCAAGCTAAATTTGAGACTTGGCCAAAAGAAATATATTCATTTCATTTATTTCCACAGGAACAACAAAAATAATCATTTTACAAAAGCTATGTAAGCATTAGTTAAATCAACAATTAAGAATATTGTAATAGTTTATATAAATATATATATATATATATATATATATATATATATATATATATATATATAAAGAATATTGTAATAGTTAATATTGGTCCGGTATACAGGTATATGTATCACATAAATTGTAAAAGGAAGAATAATTACGAACTGTATTGTGGGGGAAACCTTGGAAAGCGGAGCTTGTATTGGGTATGTTGTCAGGACGGAATCGTATCGGGGGAGTTGTCCTCCCGGGGGAGTTGTCCTAGAACCTGTTTCTTTTTTATACATTTTCATTAATCAATGTTTACGTTGGGGAACCGGTTCTAGGACAACTTCCCCGGGAGGACAACTCCCCCGATACTATACCGTCCTGACAACATACCCTGTAGCACAGTTCCCCTGGAGGACAACTCTCCTGAGGGAAACTCTCCCCTGAGGACACCTTTCTGGAGATGACCACTCCCCAAGGACAACTCCCCCAGTCTCCGGGGGAGTCGTCCTCTTGGGGGAGTTGTCCTGATACGAAAGAAACAAACAAGATAGACGATACAGTACCACACAAATGAGACAAGTACTAATACATCAAAACAACAAAAGCACAAGGATGGGACACTGAATATCCTCCTGCAGGAATATCATAACGTAACATTATAGCTATGCGATGATAATAGGCCTTGGCAATTCCACGATTAGTAACGTTACACTGAAAGAAATTTTCATACCTATTGATACAGTTAATTCAATATCTATTTCATGTCAGGTCCTAATCGTGTTACAGCATATTCACCTACCCCAGGTCTAAAATACAAAAAGCAATTGCACAATGCGGAGCTGTAATGAGAACTTTTAACCTTGGTTAGAAACTTTACAAAAAAGGGACACAAGAAAAAAAAATCAATGTTTTTGAACAAAAAAATCCCTCCTTACTGTGGCGTAGCTCAAACTCAGAGACATATCAGTTGTTCCTCTCACGTGATGACAAACTTTTACCCATAAGTTTAACAGTTTACCTCTTTATTTTTTTAAGTAGACCTCAAAATCTTGGTTAGTCACGTTACGGTTAGTCACATTACATCTTGTCCATGCACTACATATTTCAGATTTTTATACATTTTCCGCAACTTATCTTTTAATATTTATGACCTTCAGATTATCCAACTGAGGGATATACAAAAGCAACAACAGTCTTTTATCCAAGTCTAAAAAAACTGTGAGTAGTCCCATATATCTAATTTTTGTATGGTTCGAATTCTCCTATAATGAGAAAAAGAAAAAAGAAAAAAAAGAAAAAGGGAGAGAAAAAAAAGAAAAAATGGCGAACATGAAACCCCTTTGCATTTACAACTTCTATATGAATTTTAAACAAAAAAATTGACCTGAATTTGTGATAGAGCAAAAAACAAGTTTGGGGCGATGTTCACTTAATTATGAAGTTCAGAACCCCTAGTTCGCAAACACACTGCATATTTTAGAGATTTGTTGACTGTATGGGCGAATTTTATATCAAAGCAAGGGTTATGATGCACAGGCTAGGCGCGTCGGAAGCAGTTTGGGATGAGGGGGGGGGGGCAAACATCCCATATATTCAGACGCACCTTTACACACCACACAACTCACAGGGGCAGTAGGGCCTCTTTTAGAGTGAGGGGGCACCGCCGAAAATTTCCAATTGTTAATTTATTCTATGCTCACATTGCTGTTGTGTGAAATGATTTATCTTTGATGTTATTGTGGAAGTAAACGAAATGAAATGAAATAATTAGGCCTATATGATTGAATATGTTTCTTTCGCCCATTCTCAAATTTAGCTTGCACAAAATAAAGCTTGTTCAAAGATTTTTTTTTTTCATTTTCATTTTATCCCCCGTAATTGTTAACATTTTAACAGTTTTGTAATGCATCTAACAGTGCGTGATCTAGTAAATCAAGAAAAGATCATGGTTCTAAACTTCATTTCTACTATGAATTGTCTTTTAAGCCAGTCCCACAATTTAGCTTGCATGGAGAAAACTTAGAACGACAGATTTCTGGGGGTTTTTCTATTTTATTCCCCATAGTGGTATAATTTTTTTTAGTATTTTCGTGATGCTTAATGATAGAACATGCGACGATGTTAGAGGAATGTAACTACACATTCAGGGTGCGCTGCAGCTGCTGCACAACAGATGAATGCACGGCTAGCCTATGGGGAGGGGGGGGGGGGGCTATAAAAACACAACATGCACCGGCGCGGCGTAAATCCGTTTTGAGGAGTGAGTAGGAGGGGGGTGATCACCTTTTTTTAGCGGTTAGATTTTTCCCCGTGAACTCACACTTAAGTATACAAACACACACCCTCATTCACCCGCACAGACCCCCACAGACATATATTGCGAGCGAGCGAAAAATATCCACTTTTGTGGTTTTTAAGAGTATTTCAGATAAAAAATTCCACGATATGACCGCCATTCATGACATTCTTTTAAAAAATCACCAACTCATTAATAACAATATCAATTTTTCCTTAAAATGAGAGAGGATATTTTTACACGCCATCCCCCCCCCCCCTCCTCTCGAAAAAGTGTGGGGGGATATATTATCCCCCCCCCCCCATCCCCCGGGATTTACGCCAATGACATTATGGGTTCGGTCACTCCATTTTCCCACTGTAAAATGTGTTTTTAATCCAGTCCCACAACTTAGCTTGCATGGAGGAAACTTAGAACGACGGATTTCTGGAATTCTTTTCTTTCTTCATTCCCTATCTACATTTAAGCATTTTTTAAAAAAGTTAAACCAAGATTCTGAGCCGAAAAAGTATCGATTTCAAGAACGGGAGTGAAGTCAGTCGCTCAGTCACTTATTCACTACACGAAAGAGAGCATGTGAGACCGATCTCAAGTTTATTTACGATTTGCCTGTGGTTATAGTATAGAAAAAAACATATGTGTCACAATACAACTGCCTATCTGAATGCATATTTAGAATTTTATATTCATTTCACACAGTTTTTTCTTGTATTCTGCGCTAACAAGATTATAAAGTGACGAATATGCATACCGGCAACACACTAAATATTCAGATTGTGGGCGTCCGGGGACTTATCTCATCAGCATGTGGGAAAATAATTTAATGGAATTGGGTATATATGCATTATTTTTTTGGAAACTGAAGCAACTTTTATTCGTTAATGATAAAAATTGTAAAATTATTATTCATGAATAATGGAAAGGTTTATTACCAGGGTGATTACCATAATTCATAAATAATGGAAACAATGAAATTGTGGAAACGTTATATACATTTTTTTTTTAAATGTGCATAATAGAAAACATTGTACAAATAATGGAAATGGTATAGCACTTATGAGTAATATTGTAACCTTTATTTGTAAAAAAAATGAAAAAATATATCATGATGGTAGAAACCATTACATATAGATAATGGAGTTGGTTGCAACCACTATATATGAATATATAATCGAAACAGTAGCCACTATTTTTGTCAATAATGATTTTTTTTAAACATTATTCATAAATAATGTGTATTGTAGAAACCATTATATATATAATTAACGAAGATGGTTGCAACCATTTCATAAATAATTTAAATAGTAACAGCCATTATTTATTGATAATGAAAACTGTGGAATCGTTATACATTAATAGTGAAAACTGGAAAATTATGTAGAAATAATGGAAATAGTACAGAAACCATTATGTATCATTTCACTGAAACCTTGTATTCATCTAAAAAGAAATAGGTTCAGTGCATCAAACATACTGCTGGTACTTTTATGAAAAGAATTTAGCGATGTTTTCAAAAGATTATTATTTTGTATTTTTGCATATACAATTATGCATAATCTAAGTCTTTTTAATTTCCAATAGTTGGTCAAGGTAGTCATGCTAATATGCTGAGAGAAAATAATAATAAAATCAGTTACACAGTTTGGCTGTGTAAAGACAGGGTATTATAATATTGGCAAAGCTTCAGATAAAAAATATTACAGACTAAATTCACTTTTGATCGGTATATTCCACCTTCACAGCTTCACTAAATGACAATAATCCAGCACCATGCCCTTACAGTGAACTTAGATTTCGTTTCAAATTCAAATGTTGTTCAATTGTTAAAATAATTTGCCATTCTTCATTTTCCCCCCCAAACTTAGGAAATTTTTGTGCTTGCTTTTTTAATCGTGAAATAAAAACGTCTCAGTTAGATTTGGGCAATTCCACAGGATGATCCAAAATAGTGTAACGAGGGTAGCCAACTTCTAAAGTTTTGATGCTGCATTTACTACTCGAATATAATTATACATGTATGTTCTGTGTTGTGAATAAAACTCATTTACCTTTAAACACCTGTAGTCAGAGAACAGGAGATTAAGAGGTAATTCAATATTTCTCCAGATGTAACGTGAGTAACCATGGGATTGTCCGTTTCATAAAGATATATTACGTTTTTGCAGCCTCTATCATATCCTCTAACAAATCAATCAATCAATCATTGCAAAAGTAACTTACTTGTAGAAGGAATCAGAAGTAGTCAGGCAGATATGTCTCTCAGGAAGATATTCCGTCAGAAAATATCTCTGTTCTGTCACTAGTCTGGATCTGGAAGAACAAAAATGGAAATTTCAATAATTTCAAGGTACATCGTGATACCACGGTAGAAGGTCTAATAGTTACAAAATAGTCAATTCGATTATTTTGTCGCTAGAAATTTGGTCATAGTTTGCAACAAGTCATAAGATAACTTTGAAAGAGAATCTTACCAAAATAGATTATAGGTCTACTGGTGTATGCTTGGGATCTGTCTGAAAGTTGTAAAGCGCAGTTTTATTTATGATCCGATTTCACAAACTGTACGGAATCGGGTTGTTTGGATGTAAGCAGGTAAATATGTCACAGCGAAATAACGAAACAAGTTACTTCCTTGTCTGTTTGTAAGGCCAAGCCTACTAGGAATCAACCAATCACATTAAGGACGTTCCACAGTTATGTTTCTGCGCATCCCTACCGCGCAGGTTAAAACGTCACGCGCACAGCTGATAGATCAGCTGTGCTCGTCAGCTGATCATTGCTCGCAGTGGACAGCGCGGAATGCAACACCGAGTCCATTGATTATAAAGCCTGTCTAAAGCTTTAGTAAAGATTCACAGGGCTCTCACTTCACTTATTTGTGTTGACCATAATTATTAGGAATAGTAGTTCAACTTGCTATGTCATTATCACAAGACTTGGGGTCATGGGGGAGGGGCAGAGTGCCCCCCCCCGAAGGATTTCAGCGGGAAAATCCACCAAACCACTGGGGAAAAATGAAAGGGAGGGAAAAGAAGAAAAAGGAAGGGAGAAAGGGAAAGGAAGAAGAAGAAGAAGAAAAGAAAAGAAAGAAGGAAGGAAAAGAAAGGAGAAAGGGAAAGAAAGGAGGAGAGAAAGAAAAGAAAAAGGGAAAGGAAGAAGGAGAAAGGGAACGGAAGAAGGAGAAAGGGAAAGAAAAAGGGAGAAAGGGGAGAAAGAAGAAGAGAGAGAGGGAAAAGAAGGAAAGGGGGAAAAAGAAGAAAGCAAAGGGAAACAAAAGAAATGAGGGAAAAGTTAATACCGAAACCCACTCCTTGGAATCCCGCAGTGGCTTTCACTGTAGACCCCCATCAGGGGCCCTAAGCCAAAACCCTGGGCCCCACAAGCAACTCGCGGTGCGGGCTCACCTCCGCATATTCTATTTCTAGTTACCGGGAAATTTTCGGCTCTGCTCCCCCCCCCCCCCCCGATAACAGGCAGAGAATGTAAGAGACCGGGAACAGACAACGAACAATTCAAAGAAACGTCAGAGCTTGCGCGCTTCGCGAGGGATTCCCTTCACCCTCCCCTCTAGGGAGCACTACATTGGCGTAAATTCCAGGGGTGGGGAATCTATCACCCCACTTGGGGGAGAGGGGGGATGGTGTGTACAAATTTCCCCCCCCCCTCCCCCCATGCAGACACTCTTTTTAAGGAAGAAAAGATATTTTAATTAATCAATTAGTAAAACTCTGAATATCTATCATAAACAACCATCATATTTTAGAATTTCTATTTGAAAATGCTATTGAAAATAAAAAAGTAGTTATTTTTGGCTCGCTCGCTTCGCTCTCTCAACAAAATCTAAGAATTTCCATCCGAAAATGCGATCAAAAGCGAGAAAATTGGTTATTCTTGGCTCTCTCGCTTTGCTCGCTCGAAAATGGATATCAAAGTGTGGGTGAGAGGGAAAAATCGTTTAAAAAGTTTTTCATCCCCCACTCCTCAAATTGGATTTACGCCGGTGGAGCACTACCGTCCTAAAAGGCAGTCCTAGCTACGCCACAGATTCTAGACATAGACTAGTTACCGGGAAATTTTGGCTCTGCCCCCCCCCCCCCCGATAACAGGTACCTGTTACGCCCCTGTTCAGACTGATATCTCTCTTCATTGTTATATTTCAAAAAGAGCTAAAATCTTCTTCTTCTTCTTCATCTTCTTCTTTTTCTCCAAAAAAAGGTGTGACTCATCCATAGAAATAAAAACAAATTCAATGTCTCCCTATTCTCTTCTGGCTTAATGTTTATCATTTTATTTTTTAAACATGTTAAAGAGTTGAGTTCTGGTCGTTTATAAAACCTTGTGACAAAAAACTATTTTCGTTGTTTATAGCAATTGAGAAAGACAATACATAGATCTACATGATCTAGTGTCTAGTGTGCAGGATTTAGAAAGATCAAAATCATATTAAAGAAGTTAATTGTACAAAACAACATACAGTGCAAGAGAAATTAGTACATGGGACAACACACATGTTTGACATGATTTTTCCCGGAATAGTTTATTTTTCTTCACATTTTGAGTATGAGGACATTGAAAAGCTAGCACTCTTTTTAGAGTAGATTTTACTATTGTATTCTTTTAAAGTGGTATAAAATTCATGAAGATAGGAAGAGAAAGCTCTCAAATGGGGATTATAAGATATTGCTCCAAAGATCTGACACTACTTCGAGTGGCATTTAAATTAAAGTTGGAGGATTCTTAAACAATGAAGAAATCTTTGCAAACACTTTTTAAATTTCTACGTATGGTTCTCAGCCTGTCGCTATTTTACTATCATCATGGTCATTGTATTTTTTCACATTGTTTTGTTATTAAAGACTGCAATTTTATTATCTTTAAAAAAGGCGCTGTTATCTCGGTTATAACTGGAAATACGTTTCATAATACACTGTAAAAATATTGGGTAAACTTTTAACCAGCACGAGGGTGGTTAAGTTCAACCAACACGAGGGTGATTAAGTTCAACCAACTTTGGACGATATTTTTACCAATACGAGAAGCATATTGTGCAGTTAGGGTAAAAATAAGAAGTAATTACTTTAGAATGGGCAAAATTTCCATCAAATTGGATAAAAATAAATACCTAAAGTTGGTTGGACACATGATTACCCTCATGGCACATTTTTACCCAATATTTTTAGAGTGTACATGATAGATTCTCCTTACTCACCTCTTGTTTACTTGTCTGAATTTCAAATTAAAATGGGAGCTGGTGTGTTGGCGTGGGAGACGGGGGCTCATGATGAAAAATAAGAAAGTGTGGAATATAGTGAGATGATTTGCTCCCTCAATGCCATTTTCAGCTTGAATTATTAGTAGATTATATCCGTCCTTATACATGTTATATGGGTCCACAATGGTGGCATGAATTAATGTAAGTGCTTTAATTGGCCCCTTGGAACTTGCAGCCATATTGAATTGGTTCTTATAAAAGGCAGGAATGTTTTCTCTGTGTTCATCAGATACCACGTAAGAAGTACTCAAGGCATTCTGACGAAAAACGTTTCTGAAGAAGGTCTTGAGTTGTTCTAGCGAATTAACTGGCGTTCGTCAAAAAGCCGTAAGAAACTATGCCTCATCTACGAATCTCTACGAACTCCTGAATACGTACGAACAGGGAGATATATACGAACGCATCGTTCGTAGGAACCTTTGTGACCGTAGCTCAAATCATACTAATCATCATAATCATCTTAATCAAGACATCATAATCATCATTATCATCATCGTACTCTTCATTATCATAATCATCATTTCCATTATCATCACCACCACCACCACCATCATCATGATGTTCATCATCTTCATCATCATATCATCATCATTATGAACTATAATCGTCATAAACATCGTCATCATCCTCAACATCATCAACAATATCATCACCATCATAATGATAATCATTAACATAATGAAAAATATATCTCACTATAATCATAATCTCAATATCATATCCAATGACACAGAGAAAAATATAACTCATTGAACGATGATTAGAGTCATACGATCTCGTTTCGTTTATTAATTTCATTGATGTATAAGACAAAAGAAATTATATGGTGACACATGTATTTAATTGCTTTGCTAAGAAATTGTTGGAGAAATACATACATGGATAGCAGAAGAGCGGGGGGGGGGTGTGTTCAAAATATTTCTTATTTTTTTGTTTATGTATGTGCGTGAGGATGTGTTTGTGGGTGTTTTGTTGTGTCATTCACATATCTAATAAATCACAAAGGTCAGATACATTTTCAACATAGGAAAAACGTTATCAGCAACAAAATACATACATATACTGTATACATGTATATATAACTTGAGTGTGTGTGGGTGTGGGTGTGTGTGTATGCATGTGTGGAAGGACTGTATGTGTGTTTGGTGTCATGTATACCACATCTAGCATTGTTCTGGGTGACAGGTATAAATACCACCGTTACTAGGGAAAAAGATGTCCTTAGCAACCAAATTTAACTTGTTCTTTGTTTTTGGCTGTTAATCCTTAACGCCCAAAATTCAGACATGGGAGCATTGCATTCATGCTTCATATACCTCTTTGGGACATAACTAGCACAAAATTAGGTACTTCCCAGAGGTGAACCACGGAACTCAAAAAATAAGCCCTAAATCATGCCTCGGCCCATGGCCTATAAATGTTATTAATACCGACAAACTGGCCATTAAGGAACAATTCTGCTCGGACTCATTATCTCATTCGGTGAGGTAACTACCCGCCCAATCTATGTCATCCGGATGGAGCAGGGGTCGTGGTTGGAAAATTTAACGTCCACCATTTCTAAATCCACAATCAATTATGAATCTGTTCCCACGCTCAGCGCGTATCACGTGCAAGCATTGTCATTTACGAGCTTGCTATTCACGCGCTTGGTCTTCGTTATTCGTCACGCTTTAGTTATTGAAGTGGGAACAACCAAGCTTTAAGTAGGTCAGGAAACTGCTGTAAATCATATTAACGCTTTTGGCATTTATGTATTAACAGTTTAGCACGTACAAACTAAACAGAATTTTATTCTTTCCGCTCTGATCTGTGCTCAAGTATTGACTGACGTCCCAATAAAAAAAAACTTTCCAATATAGGCCTAATCAGAGTTTATTTTGTAAAGTTGCAGTAATCTGCAAAGTATAGGATATATCAATGGAAAAAAAAACAACAGTTTCATTCATTACAATCTGAATGGAAAGATCTTTATTTAAAATCTTAATTTACAGACTAAAATGAAATTTGCAAACCATATAAAACTCATTTCAGTAAAACATTTAGGCCTCTGCATGCTTTCAGTGAAACTTTATACATGTTTTATTCATCATGATTTTTTCTTTTTCAAAAGGTATAAAATACTCCCTCTCATCTTACAATGAAATAACTCTGAACTAATACGTCTTAGGTGTGCCTTTACTCTTCCTAGATATGAACGTACCTGGTAATGATATAAATGTTTGTCATGCTGAATCTATGTGGCTTGACCTTCATGCAGGTGACAAAACTTTCAAAGTAAGGATACTTTACAGAAAACCTAACACAGATTTGAGAGAATTTAAGGAAAGTCTGAATGATACTTTATATAAATTGAAGCTGGATAGGCATCGATGTATTATAATGGGTGATTTTAATATTGATTTGCTGAGTAATACAATACATGTAGATGATTTTAAGACTAACATGCAATCTTTTGGTTTAGAACAAATCATAACTTATCCGACTCGAAAAACAGAATTTACCTAAACATTAATTGATCACATATACCTCAATTTCAATGACGGTAATAATTATGCTGGTATTTTAATAACTGACGTGTCAGACCACTTCCCAGTGTGTGTAATGCTTGAACATTGTTCTGGTAAGGATAGCTCAGTTCTAAAGATGACAACTAGAAATTACAAGTATTATGAGAAAGAAAGGTTTCACGATGACCTTGCTAGAGCACCTTGGCAAGAAATATATGAGCTGATGGATGCTAGTCTGGCTTATGATAAGTTTATTGATATTTTTGGAAGTTTATGTGATAAACATGCCCCATTGGTGGAAAGGACCTAAAAGACAAGTACAATTAGACCTTGGATTACAAAATCTATCTTGAAATCCATTAAACACAAGCATAAGCTTTATTCCAAAGTACTTTTAAGTTGTGATAAAAAGGTCATGTGGCTATGACAACATTCCTATTAATCTCCTAGCTGACAGTGCTTATTATGTATCTCATCCTCTTTCTTACATTTTCAACTTGTCCTTACAATTGGGTTCCTTTCCAAGCTCAATGAAGATAGCTAGAGTTAGTCCTGTGTACAAAAAAGGAACAAAACTCGATCCAGGCAATTATCGACCCATTTCATTTTTACCAATCATCAGTAAAATATTTGAGAGATTAGTGAATACAAGGCTGCTCAAATTTCTTGAGAAGTATGAGTTGTTATTCAAAGATCAATATGGATTTAGAGAGAAGCATAGTACAAAACTGTCATTACTAAGTCTTGTAAATCAGTTAGTTCAGTTCCAAGATGATGGTCGGGTTACAGTTGGCGTCTTTGTTGATTTTGCAAAGGCATTTGACACGATAAATTATGACATCCTTTTAGGCAAATTACAGAATTATGGTATACGAGATCTTCAGTTGAATTGGGTCTGTGACTATCTAGCTAACAGTTATCAGTTTGTACAACATAATGGATCAAAATCTCCGTTATCGCCAATAGTTTGTGGTGTACAACAGGGATCTGTTTTAGGTCCCACGTTGTTTTTGATATATATCAATGACTTGCCTCGATCATCGGATTACTTCAATTTTAGATTATTTGCTGATGACTCTAATATATTTCATTCTTTTCCACCTGGCCAATCGAAGATTGATTTGCTAGAAATATCTGAAATTTGATGAACATTTGTCAGTGGTGTGATGTAAACAAAATAAACATTAGTGTAAAAAAGACTAACTTTATGATCATAAAGCCGAGAAGGAAAGAAATAAATGTTATTGGATCTGTGCAGCTTAAGGATGCCCCAGTGGGTGAAGTGAATACTTCGCTTTTCGTTGGAATATATTGACAGGTATTTGAATTGGAGGGAACATGTAACCTCTGTAATATACTTCGTAAGAAAGTAGGAATTTTATTCAGACTAAGATATTATGTACCGAAAAAAGTACTTCTATTATTGTATCATGCATTCGTGCAGTCACATATATCATATGGTCTTGAAGTCTGGGGATCTGCGCCTGCCAATTCGATAAACAGAATTTTGATTTTACAAAAGATGGCATTGAGAGCAATAAGTTTTGGTAACAGAATGACCCCCTCATCACCTCTATTTATTCTTTGGGTGTTTTAGATGTTTTCAACAAACATTTGGTTGCGACTTTTATTTTTAGATTGATAATCAGGCAATAACCACACTCAGTGTATGAATATCTGAGTACTTCGAAAATTGTTATGATACGAGACCCCCCAAAAAGCAAGTTTCTTATTCCAAAAGTGAAGACAGAACATGTTAAAAGTTCAATTGCATTCACGGGGTCAAAATTCTGGAATGCATTACCACTGGAGTTGAAAAACCTCAATACTATAAAACATTTTAGCGACAGGTTTAGGAAATACATATTATGTGATTATTTTTAGATTTAGTTGTTTACTATATTTATGCCAACTATACTCTAGCATTGTACAATTGTAAATGCAGGTAGTCTGTAGTTTTCACTCTGTTAGCTTTTGATGAATCCTGCACTTGATATGTCTTGCCATATTTTAATTCATTCACACTTTCATGTATATATACATGTACAAATTATTACACTTATTGTGTAAAAGGGGTCCTATGCCTCACTAGCTTTTCTGCTATTTCTGTAGGGTCCTTTTGCCAACTTCTACATATATGTTTTTAATGTTACTCATACTTTAACCTTTTTATTGTTGGTAATAAAGTTATTTAATTAAATTGAATTCAATAAACAGCATAGAATTTTGGAGTCATCTCGTAAGAAAGAAGATACTAATATGTAAATACATGTATACTTTTTCTTCAGTCATATAGGCAGAGGGAGCTACTGGCTACCAAATATTTATGATGAGAGTGGAAATGTTCCCTTTGGCGTGACATTTTGCGATGATATTAACATGATTAATGTACAATCTGCACCGGCGCCAATTAGAGTGAGGATTCATTTTCACTCCCTTTCAGTAGCGTTGTGAATGTGTACACCGTATAGACAGAAGTATTGATGACCATACGAGCAGATTACCAAATATTTTAGCGAGACTGGTGTTGATCAGAATTAAGAAGGATTAAAGGGAACATGAGACTGAGAATTATATACTCAATTCTTCGTGGCTTCGTTAAAAGCTTAATTTGCCAAGAATAATCGGAGTACCGGCATTGCATACCTCCACTGGAACTTTTTGTTTTGTTGTTTGCGCGCAGGAAACATGATAATATTTTCAAAAAAATATTTCAAATCAAATTATAGACGAGGACAGAGATAGATTTCAGGACTCTTTTTTTAAAGCACGTTTGGACAAGGACTGAATAGATTACTCAGCTAACAGGATTTCTCAAAATTAACTGGAAGGATTATCATAAAAACAATCAATGTTATTCTTGATGAGAAAGAGGAACGTTCTTAACCTGAAAATGATCACTTGGATGGTGCAGCACTGATAGGAACGATTTGTCAAACACTAACAAATTAAAACTATCAAATGTTCTTGTTGAAGAAAAACATTCTATACAGATACTGCTATCCATACATGACAACCAATAACATTATTGATGGACATTTCATTCAAAAGGAAAATGAAACAAAGCATATTTCAAATAAACACTAATGAAGGCTAATAGATCAGAGTCATCAAGGTAAAACAGTTACATTTCCCTAGTAATACCCTTCTTTATAACTTTGAACATAACCGACGCACTTTTGGTGGGAAGGCAATGACATTGAAAATGTATTATTTCTGTTCGTATCAAGATGTCGTCTGCTATTTCCTGTTATTTTTGATCTTCTCCACAAGCTGCATATCCGGTAACATGTTGTGTTTAACAGTATAGGCATTCGGTAGAATAATACGAGATTATATCGATTTATTAGAACATATTTAAACTGGATTGAAAAAAACAACAGTGTTTGATTGAAAACCAGAAAAGTGGTTATTTTTGGCTCGCTCGCTTGGCTCGCTCATCATATTATAGAATTTCTATTTGAAAATGCGAAGGAAAACCAGAAAAGTGGTAAATTTTTGCTCGCTCGCTCGCAAGATAAAAAATAAGAAGGGGGCCTGTGCAGGTGGGTAAGGGCGTGTGTTTATACTTAAGTGTAAGTTCGACAGAAAAAAAAATTGGCAAAAATATCGATCATCCCCCCCTCCCACTCCTCAAAGTGAATTTATGCCGGTGAATGTTTTACATTGTTGTCATACAGGGTAAAAATACAAATGAATTATGTGATCAAGGACAGAGAATATAAAATAACTACCAAAACCGAGATAAACTACATGTAGAGGAAATGTGTCCATAATGAATGAGACGCTCAAGAAAACGGATAGAAGCAGATAACATAAACATAATTATTAGAAGCAGATACAAAATAGAAAGCTAGGTATAAATCTACAGCAAGTGACAAAAGCAGTGTGTATAATTAGGTCAAAACAGAATTCATTTTATGCAAAAATGTGTTAATTCCATTGCAAAATTTAACTTTGAAAAGCAAGAAGGGCACAAAATTCCTACATGATATTTAAGGCAGGACCAATTTGAAATGATTTTGTTACCACATCAGTAGATGAAATATCACAAGCTGAATATATTACATTTTCATACAATCGTAAAAACGGAAGTCAGTTTAAAATATACGAGCCCCGAAGGTAAGACATACATGTATTTTCAATAATTTAATCGAGTATATGAACAAAGAAAAAAATATCGGATTCAAAACAAATTTCAGATCTACACTGTGGTGGATTTCTCCCAATTAGCTTTCAACATTTCATAAATTGCAAAACATTGTTAATTTAAAAGGCTTTTCACGTTCATTTGAATTTATTTAACGAGCAAGTGCGACACACGTCCACGATCGCATTCACGCAAAATAGTATAATGATTTGCCTTCGCCGTTTTCAGTTAATAAAATCGAGAGTAAGAAAAAATTCATAAAATATTCAAGATGCTTCAGAGTTGCAGGTGACTTTATTCAGTTAGGAGCATTCTTTCTTCTCCTCATGAATTTGAGAAAAATACGATGTGAGACAGTGAGGGAATGATCGTAGATTCCCGGTGTTGTCACTCTATATTCAAAGGTGTAACCATGATCGTTCGTCAACCCAGAACGTGGCCCCTATTCCGCGGTGTTTCAAGTACATTTTCAGCCATTTTTACCCCTATTTGACATAAAACGGGTACAGATTGGCCTTTAAAAAACACCCCTATTTTTCGCATTTCAAGTACACTTTTACTAAACCACTCCTTTCAAATTCAATTCACGTCTGAGTCAAAAATAGAAAATTGCAAACAAGGACCAGAAAAACACCCTTTTTTAAATTTCGAATACAAGCTCATGAAAACAACCCTTTTTTTAAAAAATCGCGAACATTTTGCTAAAAATAAAAGACCCATTTTTACGCGAAATTTCGATCATGCGTACACGAAGTCAATACAGAATGAAAACACCGGGCGTAGATTAGGAAAGCAATTAACCAATAGCATGAATAGAAAGCGCACTCAGGCTATTCAGCTATTCAGCGAAATTGCCTGAGTATAATTGCCCTGCACCTTATCAAAATAATGTATGTGTAATTTTCATTTGTCTTTTTTTCGTATCTGATCCATGTTCTGTAAAAAATATAATTTTGTTCTCGGAATCCGAAAATGGACTTTTTCATATGATTCGACCAGACAAGCATGTGAAGAATTAAAGATTTAAAGTACGGTTCTACAAAACTGAGCAACGGATATTAAAAATAGAATATAGAATTACAACACAGTAAATTCATGTCGATTTTAGCAAAGACCTCACTTTGACAATCTTCCGTTTGAATTCTCATGAATCCTTGGTATTGTGATTTTGATGCATTGAAAAAAATATATAATTTCAACAGATAACAATTAATTCATTCTGGGCATTATAGAAAGGCGACTGCTTTCTTATAACTGCAAATTGATAAATTTCCACTCCAGAGTTTTAGATGTAGGGAAAATTACAGCTTTACGTTGCATGAACTGACAGGGGTAGAAAATTAAATTGATTCACTCGCTCATAAAATTGAGTTGAGCTATTGATCTCGAATGCCAATTCTATCGCCATAATTTAATTTCGAACAGCGAATGTCATTGTTTAAGTTGACCTTAAAGGTATATTTTTCACCGTTTGATAATAATTATGTTTTAAGAGGGGAAAAAAGCGAAAGTGTAGGTTCACACATGAGCATGACGAGTTTGCCAAATCTAAAGCGTTTCCAGAAGAGTTATTCATTAATGTATTTATGAGTTATTCAAACTCAATATGAACGGAGTAAAAAAAATCCGAAATTTTGGTCCTTTTTCATATTGATATGGATTGCGTCGTGCAAGTATGAAAGGACAGGGTTTTTCCGATGTTTCAGGGAAAATGATAGTCAATTAACTTCAAATTTACGTTCAGTTTAATAGATTTCATTTATATTGATACTTTTAAAAAGGGATGTGTGAGACATGTAGAACAAAGGCGTAATAAGCATGCATGAAAATTATCCATGCACTGGACCCAAGAGAAGAAGCATCTCAACTTTGTGAGCTAAGGTTTTATTTGAGAATGGTTAAAGCCTTCATGGTTAAAGCCTTCATGCGTTTTCTAAAAATCGTACAATATTGCCAAATAAATAAAGATCTTAAATATTGCTGCATCTCTATCCACACAGTAGAAAATCTGTCGAAGCAGTGGCGGCGATTTCATGTAACGAGTGGGGGGGGGGGGGGGGGGGGGAGGGACGGAAACACGGAAGTCATCCGCCGAAAATCCGTTTCGACGAGTGAGAGGGAGATGATCCTTATTATGCAAGCGAGCTGAAAATAACCACTAAAAGTGATGAAAGAAGCCTGATTTTGCCATCAAAATGCATCCTAGGCCTATAAGATATTTAAGTGGTTGCCCTAAAATTGGTCATCTGACTCAAAATAGAAAAATAATATATCAAGCTTTTAAAATCGAGTGGGGGGGGAATCGAAGGGGACATGGGGGAGTGTCGGAAGAGGTACATCGTTCTCTCCTTCAAATATTGAAGTTATCTGAAATGAACGAATTTATTAACAATTTTTCTTTCTGAAATGCATTTCAGCTTTTTTTTCTAAAAATAAATTCAGGGTGTTGTTAAACGTGATATTGGGCAATTCCGGAAACACCCTGGGAAAGGAGCTATGAATTAAAGCTTGACAGAAAAGAGGAAAAATCTCTGGAAATCGATTTGATTACTAGGATGCAACATGACATGAATTATTTCTCATTGAAACTCTCATAAGATCCGACAGGGGAGAAACATACTAAGTAAAATGCATTCTATTATTCTAGGCTGTAAATCGCATATCCTGATTTCCAGTTCATTAAGTTCAAGTTCAAGTTTATTGAAACCAATCAATAAATCAATATTTTACAATCATTAAGACAAAAAAGAAATATAACATGAAAGGTTTGTGACCCCGAAGAAGCAGAGCTTGTGAAAAGGGGCCTCTTAATGAAAGGAACAGAAACAAAACAAAAACAACAGTATATATATATATATATATATATATATATATAATTATAACAATGATAATCGATGAGAAACATTGATAAGTGAAGAGTAAATGTGGAAACAGAAGTAAACACACATACACACACACACACACACAAAGTTTAAAGTCATCCTCCTTTCACAATTCTGCACTATGGCTCTTTAAGAAAACTTGAACCCTTTAATGAAAAGAACACTCTAAAAACTAAAATCTTGAATTGAATCACCATTTAAAAGGACTGGGGAGTGACTACCTTTTCAAAATGTTAGATTAACACTTTGAACATGCTGGATTCAACACTACCGTGCGCCCCCCAAAACTTTACACTTTTGAAATGGCTGCCAAATGAAAAATATATGATTCTGGCGGAGAAGGTTTATATGTATGGATAGCTTATGGACTTTCACATGAGACCAAAAAGGCCGAAAGTAATTCATGCTTGGGTGAGCACTGCTACCTTTTGTAAAGGGTATGAAAATTAGGTTGCGCAGGAATTGCGCCTACCAGTTGTGAGAGGTGAGTCGTTTAGAGCTTACAAAATTGAGGGGGATATGATGAATTCATGATCAATTGCAATCAGTTCGGGTTTGCTGATTGAATTTTATGGTTTATTAGATCAAAATTTTATGCATGAGTGAACAGGAATTGCATTGATTATTGTAGCATTGTACTACTTTCCCTGGTTTGTTCATGGGAGTCAGGATTGGGTGATGGTACATGGTGCAGGGGAGGTGAGATGTACTGTAAGGTAGTACATTGTTGGGTGGATGTGATGAGGGTCAAGAGGACATTGTATGCTCCTACCCCCCCCCCTCTCCCTTTCCCTGGTAACTCAGTCAATCACTCAATCAACCAACCCACCAGTCATTTTAGCAGTTGAGTTTCTCACAAGAAATACGGTAAAATTTGTAAAATGAACATGTCAGACTTTCTTTTCAGTTAATTTTCTTTTCAATTTTACAACTGTTTCATCCATCTTGTAAGAGAGAAAAAAGGAATGTCACAGAATGTTGGCTACTTATTCTTCAGGTCAATGGGTGAGAGCAATAAGACCAAATATGGGACATGACAGAATTCGGGATAAGGGAAGGTGGTCTTGATATTGTGGAGAGGAGACCAATGAATATGACTTGTCAAGATATGCACCACCACACCCAGAAAACGAGAGAGAGAGAGAGAGAGAGAGAGAGAGAGAGAGAGAGAGAGAAAGGCGGGGGGGGGGGGCATAATGTCCTCTTGACCCTTATCCCATCCACCCTCCCATCCATCCCATCCTACCCTCTATCTCATCTCCCTTGCAACATGTACCATCACCACATCCTGACTCCATGAACACACCACTGAGTCTACCAGGGAAAGGTACAATGCTACAATAATCAATGCAATTCCTGTTTACTCATGCATAAAGTTTTGATTTAATAAACAATAAAATTCCCTCAGACCCAGACTGAGTGCAATTGATCATAAACTTATCACATCACCCTCAATTTTGTAAGCTCCAAAGGACTCACCTCTCACCAATTGGAAGGCGTAATTCCTGCGCAACCTAATTTTCATACCCTTTAGAAAAGTGGGCAGTGCTCACCCATGCATGAATTATTTTCTGCCTTTTTGGTCTTATGTGGGTCCATGAGCTATCCATACATGTAAACCTTTCCCGCCAGAATCATATTTTTTTTATTTGGCAGCCATTTCAAAAATGTAAAGTTTTTGGGGGGACACACGGTATAAACGTTAAAATACACGTCTGTAAAAATCCAATTCACCACCACCACCACCATTTAGGGACTTCAGTTGGTTTAAATTGGACCAATTGACCCAAGGCCATTGAATGGGGACCCATTGTTTCACTTTCCATGTACTCCCAATTGCCAATTGGTATTCCATGGGGGCAATGGGGACCTATTTGTTTCAATGGGTCAATTTATATTTCAATTAGTATTCAATGGGTCAATTAGCCCCAGTGAATCCAGCATTTAAAGTGTTAATATAACATTTTTTAAAATGCAGTATGCCACTCCTCCACCCATTTACATGGCGGTTCAACATTTTAGGTTTTTTTTGTTTGTTTTTTTAGAGTGAAGACACTTTTCTTATATATCGCATTACCTTTAATTTGGTTTTATTATAGGAATGCTTCTAATCATGTTTGCCAGCAGTGTGTAAGCAGTCATGGTATTATGTGGGATTGGTATACACAGTAACCATGGAGGTTTAATCACACAAATTGAAGACTGAGGAGAAACGACCAATGAATAATGATACCGCATATCATGATAATATGTGATGAACGTATCAAAGATTCGTTTGGTCTGCCATCAGCCGACCATTGATCATTCCTAATACATAAAATATGAAGGGATGGCAGAGAAAGCGGGAGTGTGTGTGTGTGTGTGTGTGAGAGAGAGAGAGAGAGAGAGAGAGAGGGGGGGGGAGAGAGAGGTGGTAGAGAGGGAGAAAGAGAGAGATAATTCTATCATATGGAAAAGGGTATATTTTTCCTCGGTCGCTACGCTCGCTCGTTTGATATGAATGGTTTTGAAAAGCAAACGAATTCGGTAAGTGAGATGAGACCGAATAGATAACGTAGATGTTTCATGAGCTCACAGTGTATTTTGCTGAAGGGGTTACTACTTCTACAATCAAAAACAGCGTGTGCTTCTTCGCTCGCTTCGCTCGCTCGTAATATTAAAAAACACAGTGGTTTCGGGGGCAGCAACAATGGACCAGCGATGTGACAAAATAGAGTCATATTTGGCGGCGAGGTAACAGGTATCATATATGCCTATAGTGTATTTTGATAAATAAACACTTCTCTCATAACAAGAATTTTTTTTTTGCTCGCTCGCTTCGCTCGCTAGCAAAATCATAATAAACAAACCAGCCTGGTTCACATGCTAGCAAACTAGGTGCGTAATTTCCCCAAACTGAAATGCTTCACGTTGAAATAGGCCTATGTATATCAGTAGCGAGTTCATCTCCGCTTGGTCGTCTTGCCCCCCCCCCCCCCCCATCCGAAAAATGGATCGACGCCTCTGTATCAGTGAAGGAAATACGTTCCTTGATGACTTAACCCTTTTCATCTATTTTTGATCATTGATCACTGTCTATAGGAGCAGCCGCCAACAATATTTCATGTTATGACTGTGCAGAGAAGTTCAAACAGGTTTATAAACAAACTGACTGTGTGGTTAATCCAACAACCAGCTTAGAACCAAGGAGATGCCAGGATCATGAACATTTCTGTTCGGTAAGTTTCTCTAGTAATCCTTTCCCTTCTTCTCACCCTGCTCCTCCTCCTCCTCTTCCTCTTCCTCCTCCTCCTCCTTCTCTTCCTCCTCTTCCTCCTCCTTCTCCTCCTCCTTTTCCTCCTCCTTCTCCTCTTTCTTCTTCTTCTCCTCCTCCTCCTCCACTTCCTCCTCCTCCTTCTCTTCCTCCTCTTCCTCCTTCTCCTCCTCCACCTCCTCCTCTCCTACCCCCTCCTTCTCTTCCTCCTAACAGCAAAAACAACAACCGAAATGATGATGATGATGTTGACGATAATAATGATAACAATAACAATAACAATAGAAATAATAATGATAAAACATGAATAAGAATAAGAATGAGAATAAGAATAAGAATAAGGAGCCGGAGAAGGAGAATAACAAGAACTATAAGAATAATAAGTATAATAACTATTGTATTGTAATGTAATAATTGTCATTATTAAAATGTATATACTTTCATTTTTTAGCTGTTGCAATGTCTTCTTTTGATCCACAAATTACGAGCACTTTTTAGTGGATCCCTCCATTCCACAGAATTTAAGAATATTGTCAATGATTTATTTAATATGTGTACTTACTTACCACGGAAAAAAGGATGAATATGTATATATCATTTCATCTTTTCTGTAATTATACCTGTGCAAAACCATTGTATTTTATTTCTTTTCTTTCTGTTGGAAATTGATAAAATTAATACGAATTTGAATTTTGAATTTGAATTCGAAAACAAAACCATCTGGAAACCAGTCAAACTGCTTTGTTTATGGGGTTTCGTAAATATAAGGAATGTTGGCTGAAAGAAAGAGGAAGCTTATAGAGGAAGGATTCCGTAAGGTTTCAAATAAAAAGGGAGGAAGGGGAATAGAAAGAGAACGAAAAATAAGGAACAAAAGATGAACATTAATCTCATAAAAGGAAAGATGATTATATTTGGTGATCTATCTATTCTCTTTTTAGTTTTTTTTAAATGTCTTCCCTTTTCTTTATTTTTCTTTGCCAATCTCCAGGTAGAGTACACCAAAGTGAATCGAATATTTACTCGCTTCGTTCGGAACTGCGCCAGTACATGCAATACCAAATGTGTGACAAGAGGCTTCGGATTGGACGAAGAAGTGTGTACGTTCTGCTGCTCAAGGGATGGGTGCAATCTCGGCAATAGAGGGCGGAAACATACTTCATCCAAGATTGTATATTCACTGTGTTGTGAAATAGCAATCTTCTTCATAAGTCTATATACTTCTGCACTCAGCTGATCAGTTGCAGTCTGATAGTGGCGTATCAAAGAAAACACAAAAGGAGAAAAAAGGAAAAGAAAAATAAGAAAAAGAAAGGAAAACCAAGGAGAAGAAAAAGCAGAATTTCGTTTAGCTGACGACGAGCCATAGACTCAATAATTTTATAAAGTTCATTCTGTCAGTGTTTTCAAAGGAAGAGAAGATGGGGGGGGGGGGGATTTTTCTGACTGTACATTGACGATGGATGGCAGACGTTGTAATTAAGTTCCACGTGACCATTATCATTCTTAATATTTAGAAAAAGGGGTGAATGAATAAATAGAATAAATACATTCATTAACCCACGCCAAAATCAATCTTTTAAAAAAATCTCCTTTGAAATGTAAGGGCAAGTTTGCAACTTGGAATCGACCTATCATATTTGCATGCTCATCACTCCACTTTATATTCAGAATTTATGTTCCCTTTCTTAAATATCTATCTGAATGATATCATTGCCTATGATTAATCCCCAATGTTATTAATTTTTTTCAGCCCTATATTTACCGGGATTTGGTTTTAATATTCAGGGTTTTGTATATCATTTGTTGTGCAAGTTGGTAAAGAGGTTGAAAAGAATAAAAGGAGAGATAAACGGATGACAATAAAAAACATGATAGGTATATGGTTTTAACTTCTCAAGGGATTTCAATCTATTTCCATCAGGTAAAGTACAGCCAAAGTTAATAATTAAGAATATTTATTCCTTGAAATAATTCTTCGTGACATTAAATTTTTATTATGGATGATGCATATTGAAAGATTAGCAAAATAGTGACACTAGAAGATCATTGTGGTATTGAAAAATGTCATCTCATGCCCACCACTCACTACACCATTTTTCTGCATGCCATTCGATTTTGCAAAATTTCGCCGTAGCATTTTGAACATTCAAACACGTACGATCTTACTGATCGAAGTTCTGCATAGCCTTACGAATACTATCAAAAACTCCAAATTCAGGTTATTGTGATCCTCGTTGTAGTTAGAAAAACGACGTCCACTCTGAATCGTAGTGACGTCATATCTTGCGATTGGCTACGATGTGAAGCCGACAATTGAAAGTATTCCTATCATTAAGACGCACCTCAAGTGGGATGATTTTACTTGTTTAAACATTCGTTTTTAATGCAGAATAGGACTTTTCTTATCAAAATCGAGTCACATTCGTATCGTATTTTGCGCGGTGTCCTATTAGCATCAGAAGAATAATCATAACTCATTTAAGATAAGATACACAAGATGGTATACGAAATGGAAATAGAAAATAATACTTATCTCCTGCATTTGAATTTGCAAGCTCAAAATACAAATTTTATATTCGTGCAGTTCAATAATAACACTTGTTTTAAGTAATCTGAGAAAAATACAGTTACATATAACATTTCAAGCGTCTTCTTTCATAGAGACATAAAGATGAATATAGTTATGAATATAAATCAACATTATATAAACACAAAGTAGATAACGTTAAGTTAAAAAAAGGACATTAGACATAAGTATAGCAGAACATAGTTATAGTATTTGTTTCTGTTGATTAAGAATATCATTTTAACAAAGTTTGACATGTACATACCGTGTGTCTCAAAAAAAAAACGTAACACTTTTGAAATGGTTGCCAAATTGAGCATATATTATTTCATGAAAAAATGTCAATATGTATGGAAAGCTAAAGGACCAACCTTTCATATGAAATGAAAAAATTGAAAAAAAATCATGCTTCGATGAACAGGGTTCACTTAAGTTAGAGGTATGAAAATGGGCCTGCGCAGGATTTTTCCTTCCAATTTTGGACAGGTATAGCATACAAAAAAAAATTTGATATGAGATATTCATGATCGATGGATTAAGAGTTAAAAGGATGTTTTGAATACCAGTCCTTTCTCTCTGTCATTTACTTTTATCTTTACCGGTACCCTTACTCAATCGGTACTTTGAAAGCCGTGATATTCAGTCAAGAAGAAAAGATAGCCATGTGGACTATGAACTGATTACTTTTGTCAGATCTTTCATTTTAAGATGAACAAAGCAGTTGTAAATAAGAAAAAAAATAAAAGAAACATGAACATCTTTAAAAAAAAAGATTTAACTTGTTTTTGTCATGTCTGCCCTAATGTGTGTGTGTGTGTGTGTGTGCGCGCGCGCGCGCGTGGGTGTATGTGTACGTGCGTGTGTGTGTGTGGTTTGTGTGCGTGTGATAATTGGTTTGAGCAATTGCTTGATGGAATTAATGTTTCAGTGATTTATCGATTGATTTCATTGATCAAAATGAGTGACTGGTTAATAATTTGATTATTAATGGAAAAAAATGATCCACCAAACTTTCAGAAGAAAAGTGATAAAAAAGGAAGGAGTAGGTGAGAGGATAGGAAGAAGGTTGTATGTGTGTGTGTGTGTGTGTGTGTGTGTGTGGGAGGGGGAGGACAGTGGGTTGCGTAATGTTAATTATGATTTGGAATATTTCAATTTAGCCAATTCTCATTCATCCTTAATCCCGTTCACATCTACCAGATCAATGATACAATAAGACGGGAGTGGAAGTGTGTGTGCGTGTGTGTGTGGGGGGGGGGGTGGGCGGTGGTGTTTCGGGATTGATAAATAACAGAGAAAAAGGAATGGTATTCAAGGTATTCAAAATATCCTGTTGATCCATCGATCATGAATATCTCATATCGACCTTATTTTGTAAGCTACAAGTAACTTACCTGTTCAAAATTGGAAGGAAAAATCCTGCGCAGGCACATTTTCATACCTCTAACTTAAGTGAACACTGTTCATCGAAGCATGATTTTTTTTTCCAATTTTTCATATCATATGAAAGGTTGGTCCTTCAGCTTTCTATACATATCGACATTTCTTCATAAAATTACATATGCTCAATTTGGCAACCATTTCAAAAGTGTTACGTTTTTTTTGAGACACACGGTAGAACTCATTCGATCGTGATGATGGTATGCGAAATGGAAAAACTGAAATACAAATATCCTGCAATAAATATGCAAGCTCAAACTTATATTGCTAGCATTCATATACACTTGTTTTTATTAGTATAAATTATGTTTTTAAAAAAATGCATTTGCAAGTTTATCAAGTTTATAATGACACATTTCAAACGTTGAAAAATGATGAATGTATAAGATGCATTTTTTCTTTTACTCTATACGATGAAACATATACATGTGATTATGAGTCGAATGCATTTAACGTGTTAGAGAGACATAAATGCGATGATTAATGATACCATAAACACTGTCAAAATTATCCACTTGCATTATAACGAATTTAATCATATATCATTAAACGAAATTTATGAAACTTGTTGATGTTATATGGGTTGATTATATTTTTCGGAATTTATAGCTAATGACAATAATATCATAAATGTGTCATATGTCTATTTTCTTATTTCTGATTGAAAGTCATTTTCAGTATTGCTGACTTAACAGTGATTTATTACAATATATTAAAAAAATAGAAATACGGAATTATACATGTGCCTCGTCAGGACACGGAGAAAACCTCAAAAAATTCTTCGACCATGTCGACAAGCAAAAAAGGAAAAAGTCATCAAGTTTAAAAGGGTGGGGCTACACAAACCTACACGACATCCTACGTCTAGCTTTCACTAATCAAAACCGTTTCCAATTATAGCATTAGCAAAATTAATTTCTGATCACTTTCACGATGTTTCAAGACCTGAATACGATTAATGAAGAGTTCTAAAACTCTATCTCACACCTATACCACATCCCGACATTAGTCCTAGATCTTTCAAGAATCAAAACCGTTTGCAATTATCGTCGGAGCAAATGAGTTGGTGATCACTGAAGACAGAGTGATGCCACTCGTACACTTCCACGATGTTTTAAGACCTGAATACGATTATTGACGAGTTCTAAAACTCTATCCCGTATCCAGCACGAGTGGCACCATCCTACCCCAATAAGATACTCTAAGTTTAGAATTAAGCAGGTACGATGCTTTTTAAAACTAAAATCCTTTCTTGACATGATTGATAATTCATGCAGAGCTGGCTATTCCACAACAACATTATCTCCAGAGTAAAGGCACCCGAAGTAGACGGACACGTGACAAACAATTTACCGTCTTTCAGCATGTTCAATGCTCATCAACACCATTTGCAGAATCCTCCTTCCCTGAAGACGTAAAGCTCTAGAATGATCTACCCCAACAATACGCGGACATTAAAGGAGAATGCAACCCAATCATCAATGTGCTCTTAATGCATAAAGAAGAATAAACAGTGAAAGTTTGAGCAAAATTTAACGATCTGTTCATGAGTTATGAATTTTGTTTTTAAAGTTTCAGTAAATCCCTGTTAAGAGGATCCTTAAATTGTCAATTGTGCCATCATCTGTGATGTCATCGTGGACAACTCTCTATTCATTTTTTTACATAGTTTTTCAAAAAACTTGATTTACATGAAATTTCACGTCAGGAATCAACATAATTCTTTCCAATATGTTTGCAGAATTGATACAGCCATGTCATACTCAAACAATAAATCAAAAGAATTTTTATTTCTCTTGAGAATAAAGAACATTTTGAATTCTGTGTACAAAATGAATGAAGAGTTGTCCACGATGCCATCACGGATGCTGACAAAGTTGCCAATTTAAGGATCCCCATAGTGAGGATTTACTTAAACTTTCAAAGTTCATAACTCTTGTCTGATTTTCCTCAAACTTTCACTGTTTATTCTTTTTGTTTTTCTTCATTCACTGGAAGCACACTGATGTCTGGGTTGCATTCTCCTTAAATCCAGTACATGTATTCAAATCTGCAGCCCAACCATTGATTCAAATAGCACAAGAGAACCGAAATCTTAACACAACACTCTCGTCAAGCCCCAAGTTATACTTCCAGTTATAGTTCCTAAAGGACCATTCGGAAGTGCTCAACACCAAGTACATGCTATGACTAAGGTCCACATAAGCGTTACCAATTATTCATAGTAAACTCTCGTAAGGAGGATAATTATGTGGTCTGTACAATTTGGTTTCTGAAAACTTACATCTCATCGGAAAATGCAATAATGGACCAATTGTCTAGTTGTGGCAAAATAATTCAAGGAGATTTTAGAACTATGGCGCATACAACGTCGTAGTTTTTTTTCTTTTTAATCTGCGGAGAAGTTCAAATGACTCAATGATTTTGAAGTGACATGTTTTTTATGGATGGAAAATTCGTGTGACCTATAAATGCATTACAAAGATAAACGTATAATTTGATTCAAAAGAGTGATGTAAACGATAGACACTTTTCTCTTTTTCAAACGAAGGAGATGAATGATTAGTTTCGACAAACCATCTCCTTCCACCATGCTTATCTTTCCTTGTGACGTATACTCCTACCCTTTGCTTTACAATGTGACTTTTCGTTTAGATGATGTTCTTCAAAGTAGTTGAGTGATATTTGTGGTGTTCCAGACTTGGAGACGCTCGATGTCTTGGACCGTAGATTGAAGTCTGCAGGAACTCTTGATAAAGTTCTTAAACGGGATACCTTGCTTTGTACCTCACGATCAATCTCTGCTCTTCTCGCTCGTCGTCTGGGCGACATCGATTCAGAGTTCGTACCCTTACCGTGATGGTCCTTCCTTGACGAGATAGCGCGCGTCCCGTCGGCATCAGAGATATTCACATTTCGATTTCGTTTCACAAAGCAATCAGTCGTATCTAAATCCATATTTCGCGAAATGGTGCAAGAGGATGGTCGCTTAGGAGATGTGTTTTCTGAGGATGTCATGGGTTGGTTAGATGTTGAATGGTCAGCGATGTCTGTACTGCTGGTTGTAAGAATTCTTGGGGATGCACTTTGACATCTACGAGCCATCTCAATCTTCCAACAATTCACGCGTTCTTGAATACGATCATTTTCCGATTTAGCCGACATTGCTGGATTGTTCATTTTCGATCTACCGCTCTCATGAAAATGAGAACGATTTACAAGTGTTCTCTGATCCATTAGGAGTTTCTTATGATCTTTCTTGACACATCTTCGTTCCATGCTTAGAAGATAAAGAGACCTGGCTCGCTCACGATCGATTTCTCTCAGTCGATTTTTGAGTAATTTCTGTTCTCCACAGTTCTTACTATGTGCTACGACCCAGCTCTCGAATCTAGGCTCGCTCAAGGAACCACCACGGGATGGACTGCTGTACCTTTCAAAATTAGCCATGGTTACCTTCAAGTTTTCTGAACTCAGAAGTGTAGGCCTACTATCCTCCCTGAAAGTCACGGTCTTGCAGAAAGCCTTGTATATGGATTTTTCCCCAATACATGCGTCCAGAAACTTGATAGATATTTCTCAGTATTCACTCTCCTATTTTTCAGAATTTCGATCCATCACAGACAACTTTCAGGCCACTGTGATCGCTTCGTAATGCAAAATGTCGGTCTTAACAACAATATTTCAAGCAAGTCAGTCAGATGAAAATATAAGGTGTTCCGCAGTCGCATCACAACACAGAATTATAGTGTCAGACTTAGTCGCATTATGCTTGATGCGCCTGTCTAGTGATGACTTTCCATACTTTCTCTTGAAATTTTGGGGTGCTGTCTTCCTTTTCGTTTGCTTTAGAACTAAAAAATTAGAATTGCAACACAGCAGTTTGGTCCTTGATATGACATCCTGTACATGAAGCGTTAACTAACATGTAGATCCACCTGCCGCGGTAACGTTGTCATGTGTACTGTATTTGGAATGCTTAACCACTGAACCAGCGTCCACAATAATTGTTGCATTCTCTGTAAATACCACAACATCTTTGTGTCATAATGCCCCCCCCCCCCCCGAACTTTGATTAAAATGAAACGTATATGGTCCTTTATACAAACTCATCCACGGATCGGCAGCTTTCATGAAAAGTTTAGGTTCTATTGTTTAAATATGAATCACCGCACCGGCACGGCTTAAGTGACGTAAAGGAGAGAAACACTGGTACCGGTACTTCTTTATCCCTATAGCTCATGGTCAATGATAAAGACTGATCTGATTATACTTGGTCCAAAGATTTAATTCAACTCTTGGTATAAGCCTGGTTGAAGGATAACCTATTCTGTCTAATGCGTTACAAAAAACCCAAGAAGTTATAATAGCCAACGAATTGGACCAATAGAGTCCAATGAAAGGGGGGGGGGGGAGGGGGATAAAAAGAGGGAAGTTCAGTCAAAATTTCTTATATGAAGTAACAATGCAAGTAAAGGCTTTTCCAAGTCGTGAAAAAGCGCCTACTCGGTGCCTCGAGAAGCATCTCCTTATATTTCATTTTTGACTGTTATAAAAGAATCTCCATCATTAGTGATATTGTTTTTCTATAAAACGAGAACATGTATACAAAAAGGGGATCAATTACTTTTCAAAATCTTAAGAAAGCCTTATCCCAAACTATTGTAGGCCCAATGTTTGCAAATTATAATGACACATTTCATAACCGTGACTGGTATAAGCAGTACAACTGGTACTGAAGCTGACTTTGAATTAAATGTCTTTTGGACTTTTTGATGTTGTTTTCAATAATTTCATAATTTTACAGTATGAAATATTGATAATTTGCACGCGCAGCCCCAAGCTGTGGAATATCTTTCTGTTATATAAACTATAAAATCTCCAACTGCAGACATATTTTAATAAAAACTTAAAACTTATTAACTTCTCACTATTGTTTAGGCATATCAGGAATTTAGCTTCGAAGAATATATCCACGGGTTCTGCGCTTAATAAATTGAGGTTATTATTATTACTTTCCTCCCTGTATTGTACATCTATTAACCTTCCCCTACATTCTATTTTATTTCATCAGCATTATTCTACTTCTATTAAAACAATTTGCCTTTATTATTCTTGCAGAGTTGCAGCAATTTTTTTGCAATGGTGATCTGTGTTCAAAAAGCTGTTTTACAAGCTTTTTTACAGACCACCTCGTTTCCACATTTTTAATGTCTTGTAATTGTTCATGAATGTATTGTTTTCACTCTGGTGGAAAGAAAGAAATAAATTTGAATTTGAATTATCATTTTCATTATCACTATCATTATTATTATTAATCATCAAATTTGAAAATGAGACATAAAAAGCACAGAGATGTTTTATCATTGTGAATACAAGGCTTCGAGATTCGAAAATGTGATAACAGATTTATGGAGTGGGCATCATCATCTTCAAGCACATACGCATATCATGGGAAGTCTTTTGCAAGAAAGCAGGACAATTAGGTATTACAATGTTTTCAAGGCCATCATTATAGTCAATATCATCGCCCTCATGACTGTCTTCACATTAAAAAACATCTCCTCCTGCTTCTTTTCTTAGGTTCATAAGATGGAGGCAGCTTCATAGAATACTTGAACTTCAGTCACCATGAGCTTTGAAATTAAAGAAACGTAGAGAAACGTAACGTCATGAAATCATCATCACCATCGTCATCATAGCCATAATCATTATGATCATCCACATCATCACTGATATCGTCAACATCATTATCAACATAATCATCATTATCATCTTGATCACCATGATCACCATCATAATCACCATCATCGTCGTCGTCGTCACCATCATCATCTTTATCATCATCATCATCATCATCATCATCATCATCATCACTAATCAACATCATTATCATCATCCTCATCGTCATCAGCAACATCAACATCATCATAATTAACATCATCATGATGATCATCATCATCCGCATCTTTATCACCAATGTTCATCTAAATATGTAACGATACAATTAGGGATGTCATTACAGAACAAACACAATGAAGGGATCAACAAAACGTAAAACTTTTTCTCGTTTGAAGGTGCTTAACATAATGAACTACTCACTCACAAAAATTATAATCGCAATATCTATCTATTTATTTGCAGCTTTATTTACACAGGCTAGCATTGTCAGTTACGGAACTACTTTCCACAACTGTCCTGTCTGCATAATATGCAATAAGTAAATGATCGAATGAAAAATTACAGAAAATTAATACACTGTGGATAATCATTAGCACAAACACTAATCTGTTTGCATATATACAGAAAAATCTAGCATAATAAGGATAAGTTGAAAAATACTTTTTTTACAATTTATACAACAGAACATAAGAAAAACAAAAAGCAAATCAAAACTTGAGAAAATGGAAATAATTCAAAGTAATCTTGAAGTTATATGATTGTTTAAATCGAACATAAAGTAATTCACTTAGAAATATTTACTAAATTAGCATTATTTTTTGTAGTCATTGTATCCAAACGATTCATTGATGATAATATAGATCAATATGTATTCTATCCTTTTTTTTTCTATTTTTTAATGACAGCTAGAGAAATATTATAACTCAGCAGACTTGATTAGTGTAATACGATCGGTTTTCTCGCAAAACAGCACTGTGCAAAAAAATTACAGCTTTTAAAGCAATTACACGCAAATAATCAAAGAGACTGAAGACTGAACATTCAAAGTTGAACATAACTAACAACAATACAGAACCTCAATCTTCCTGCTCTGATATGTGCTTAAGTAATGACTGACGTCACAATAAAACACTTTCCAATATAATCAGAGTTTATTTTGTTGGAGTAATCTGCAAAATAAAAATAGAATATAATCAATGGAAAAACAACAGTTTACAATTCATTAAAATCTGACTGGAAAGATGGACAAAATCTCAACTCACATCCTAACTGTTGATTTGAAATCGCAAACCTTGTTAAACTCACTTCAGTGAAACCTTCAGGCCTACATGCTTTGTTCATGATTTTCTTCTTTTTCATAAGGTACAAAACACTCCCTCTCCTTTTATACACTGAACTGACTCTGAACTGATACGTATTGGGCGTGCCTTACTCTTCCTAGATATACACGTACCTGTACCTGGTAATGCATAAGAAATATATTGGCACCATCTGATAAGAAAGAAGATACTAATATGTATATATTTTTCAGTCGTGTCAATAGATGGAGGCATAACATATGGCTCACTGGTAGTGGTATACATGTAGTCTTTATTGCATTGGCAACTAATGGCAATCAGTGGTACATATTCTAATATTTCAATATTGTATTTCTTGCGTACATAGGGAGATAAACTTACTGGTAAAGATTAGAGTTAAGCGGGTCGTATAGTGAGATTTTATTATGGCTTTCTATGATGATATTAAAAGAAACCTAGCTTAGACCAGGTTTACGGATAGTCTAAGTCGCAGCTACTGTAGAGCTCAAGTTCAATTCTATTTCTACAACAATTCAATTTTCAATTCAGTTCAATTCGAAGAAACATTTTTTTTTGCACTTGACTTACTTGAGTTAACAATCATTTTTTTTTAATTGTGTACATTTTATACACAGTAACATAATATATTACAATAACATAAATCAAGGAAGAAGGCGAGGTCCCTAAAAGCTTATGCTTGTGATGGGCTCACCTGAACAACCTAGCACAAATATTGAAATATATAGGAGAGAGGAGGGGAGAGCGTTTAGAGTAAAGAAAAAAGAAAAAAAGAAGTAGAGGAAGAAGACTGTAACAGTAACACTTGTATTCGTAGCACGCATGTAAACTATACAGTGACAATGGCAAGATTGTGGTTTACAGTACAGTTTACACTATATGTTTTCAGGTAATCAAACAATGGTGAGAAGGTTCAGTCCCAGCCAGCAGTTTTCAAATTAGTATGAGTTTGGCCAACCCAGTTTCAGTGGGTTACAACATGGCGCACTTTCATTTGTATTGTGCTTGCCTAACAATGCGCCACGTTGTGCCATACTGGAGCCGAGTTATCTCTGTAATAGACAGAAAGGGCTCTGGTAATGGTATGCACGCCGTCTTTTTGGTAATGACAACTTGTGGCAATCGTTGTTACATAATTATTTATTTCATTATTGTATTTCTTGCATTCAAAGGGAGAGAAACTTACTGGTAAAGATCAGAGCGGAAGAGGGTCGTATAGTGAGATTTTATGAAGGCTTTATAATAAAAAAAAGAAACCTCGTTACTATATCATGCTATATACTGTAGCTTAGATCAAGTTTATGGATAGTCTAAGTCGCGGCTACTGTACAGTTCAAGTTCAATTTGATTTTCACAACAATGAATAATACATGTACATGTGAGCATAGAAGGCAAGTAAACTGAAAAGAGTACATCAAAATACATATATGTATACACAAGTGATCAACGAATTTCAGTGAAATGGACGATGATAAAGCAAATCAAATAGAATGTAGGAAAACTATCTACATCGATGCGGAGGGAGCGAACAGAAAGACACCATAGAAAGAAAAAAAGGCTTTAAAAAACATCTCTTAATTATAATTAGAAGTGTAAAAACTTCTGTAATTTTGTTTTATTTCTTATTGTTAACGATGACCTTAAAATAAAGAAGTAATAACTTACATGCAATGTATCAGTCATGATTGTTGTGATCTTATACGCTCCATTAAATGTTAGAAAATGAGCTTCAAGTAGTTTACTTTACACAGAGGTATAACACTAAGTAGTATAGAGGACATGCACTTCATAATGTAGAATATAACACATCAAAAACTTGTTATCGAATTTACACAATACATCATGTATTCCTGACATGGCTAAGGAGATTATCTCTGCTTTCACACTGTGTGGTTGACTGCGATGGATATTACATTCTTAATATCTCGCCTCTTCTAAACTTTATGAAAACTCTCTCTCTCTCTCTCTCTCTCTCTCTCTCTCTTGCAGCTTCTCTCCCTCTTCACCTTTTCTCTCTCTCTCCCTCTTTATCTATCCACCTGTCTATGTCTCTTCATGTCTCTTTCGAAAATCTGTTTCTTCCCTTCTCTCTCTCTTTCTCTCTCTGTTCAGTTCAGTTGAAAGTGACATTTTTCCACAAAAAATCAAACAAACAAAAAAAATACAATATACAAAATATCAAGTTTACATCAAAATATCATGGAAGGCAACAAGTCAAAAAGCATGGAGCTTGTGGCGTGTGAGCCAAAAAATCACTATCACAAATATTGATACATGTTTACGTAAAATACGTAAACAATCTTAATGAATGGGTAGAGTGTACAGCAACAACAACAAAGACATAGAAATAACCTAAGGACAGCTGATATTTACCTGATATTCAAATTCTTTGCTAATTTGTATAAACAGAGATCTAGAAGGGCACCTATTCTTCTTTGAGAAAGTAAATGTTGAGCAAATTCTGTTTAAATTGAGATTGGAACGAGTTAAGGACGTGGAATATCTGTCATCGCTTTTCAAAGCATTCCACAGTTAGGGTCCTGTATATCGTATGTTAAATTGGAATGAAAGGGTTCTGTGTCTTTTTTCAAGAAAAAAAAAATAATGATAAAAATACAAAAATAGAAAAAAAAATAACCACAACCAACAAAGAAAAACAAAATTTTCCAATAGCTAAAGCAGCCCAAACTTAATGTAAATAACAACGAAATATTTTCTCATTTCCGAATAATCCAATGGAAAAAAAAAAGGAATTTCAGGATGACTTAACATAATTCACCGACATATTTTCTGATAATTTAAATCTTATCATTTAACTTTAAATTTTCTACCCCATTCCCTTTCATGTTTGCTTTAGACTTACTTTTATATTATTGTATTATTTTTGTAAGCCAGATTGGGGTCTATACAATACAAGCTTTGCTTCTTTAAATAGACTCCTCCACTGATTTATTTTTCTTAATTTATCTTAAATTAATACTTACAAACAGTAAAATGTATAATTTTTCTTACGCAAATTTATTTCAAATATTGTTATTCCAAGAATAAGTATATGTATGTTTATTTAATTGTGTTACTTGCATTATGTGGAAAATAAAACTTCAATTTGAATTTGAAAAATCAACATGAAAATGATAAATTTACTCATTTAACGACCAAGAGGAAGCCAACAAATTGTCTTCATAGAGGTGATGGTATGGTATGTTCGCATGTCTTGATTTTTGAAAGAGAAAGCTTCTAGTCACCTCATTACCAGAATGGTGTATAAATGTGATTGACCATAACTGACATCATCAAGGGTATCAACCTTATACTGGTGTGATGGTTAGTTTGAATATATAGAGTCTACTAGGAGTGCAGAAAGCGATCTCACCTGATCGGAACACCTGTAGATAGTACCACCTACGATTCTCAGACTTCTCAATCTTGTAATCAGAGATGAGAGTCTGTGTGTGTTTGAGGTCATTGGTGTATTCATCGATACTGACCAACCCATCATTATGCTTGACCCAAGCGATCAGGATTGAATTACTCTGAGTCACAGCAGCGTACGGGTATACATATTGTATGGCTGATTTCTTTACCGTGTGTTTTACATTGCCTTCTTTGTCGATGATTCTCACTGTACTGACATACTTAATGATTAATAAGTCATTATAACTAGTGATTTGCATAGGTTCATATCCATCGCATGGTATCTCCTTAATTGCCTTCCCACCTGCTGGTGAGAATACCTGGATCTTCTTATGTTTCCTGTAGCCGATATAGATCAGATCATTATTGTCTGCAGTGAGACCACCAAACCCACCTTCATCGAAGCTCAAAGTCTCAAATGCTGCATCCAGCTTCTCCCTCTCCCGTGTGTACAGTGTGATGGTGTTACTGCCATTAAGTACAACATACCGGCCATCAGAGAGGAATCCTACTTCACCGATGCCGACATCCTTGAGAATTGTCTGCTGCAGCTGACCATCGGCAAAGAAGATATCGATTCCTCCACTGCTGTATCCCACTGCCATCCCACCATCTGGTGAAGCAGCCATGGAATTCATACTGTCTTTCTTTGAGAGTTCTACATCACATTCCAATTCACATTTTACGAACCTGACTTCACCAATGTTCAACTGATCTTTTTGATGGTTGGGTGTGAATATCAGTTGCTCTGCACGATCAGCTACATCAGTAGCAAGCTTCTTCTCTGGATCATCCCTATCTAGTACATTCTTCAATTCATCAGACAGTGAATCACGAATAGCAACGATATCACCTTCTAATGGGGCCTTCAAACTATTACCCGCTAACACACTCGCACTCTCAATACTCGTAATCAACCTCTCATCAGCAACTTTCATATCGTCCAATCTTTTACATCTTTTCACTTCCTGGGCTTCCAACAGTTTTTCTATTGATGCTTTTCTCTTATTTAATTTGTTGATTGATTCTTGATAAACCTCGTTGATTCTAACCTTTCTGCTAGCAACGTGATCAGAGACACGCTTCTTCTGAGTCTCGATACACGTCACGTCTTTCTTGATGGTTGTGCTTTTTGACTTGGCTCGGGCTTGTAGAGATTCAATTTCTGTTTTGATAGAAACATTGTACTCCGCAACATCTTGCACGGTATGGCCTTTCTTCTCGTGATTCAGCATCCTGCATCTCAGACAGATCAACTTCTTACAAGTGATACATACATCAGTACAGATATGTTTTTGTCTGTCTGATTTGTGTTCTTGACAGTACACCTCCTTTTTGAGGACCACTCTACCCTCTCTGATATCTTTTACACTTACTACTTTATGTTTGAGATTAGGGTTCCAAGTATGATGATGCTTAAGGCATGTGTTACACATATATTTACTACATTCACAACAGAAATGTACAGCTTCTGAGTTTGTTTCGCATATTTCACAGAATTGCTTGCTACTTTTCACATCATCAACTAGAGATTTAAGAGAAACATTTGTTTTTAGGTTCAAGACATTTCCATCCTTAACATCTGTTTTGCTTCGACAGATTGGACATGTTAAAGAATTTAGCGATGATGTCTTCAGAATATCATTGAGACATTTCTTACAGAACGTATGTGTACATGATAACTGCTTAGGATCACTGAGTAGCTCTAAACAAACAGGGCACTGTAAATTTCGTGAGATTTTGTGTTCAAACGACGCCATTATACGGTACTCTAATATCAATATGCAACGTGTAGAACGTGTATGACCCTCTCAAGCAACATAGAACAACGAACAAAGGGCATCCGAGGCAAACTGAAATTTCTTCTATCATATAGAAGTCAAAATGTATATCAAATGGATTGAGTAAATTCAACTATGTACGTAAGAAGACTCTCTATCTCTCTCCGTTTTCTCCCTCTGCTCTTTCTCTCTTCCTCTCTTGAACATGTTTAAAGAAGTTATTATTCTCCGTGTTTGAAGGCAGATGCTGAGAAAATCAAATAGGAATGAATTATAAGATTTATACTGTTACAATATGGTTCTTCTAATGGCTAGGCCTATCTGCTGAAGAAACTGAAATGATGATAGTAGTGGTTCGGCTTCTTGAAGTTAATCACAATGCACACGTCATCTCCCGTTCAGCAAAATTGATGACAAGTGAAGAAGCGGTTGACAAAAATCTCAAGGAATCTCGTTTCTTCTGATCAGTCAATTTTCACTGAAATTGTAAAGAAAACATATTAAAACAAATAGTGAATAAAGTTATAAAGAAATATAAGTAAAGATAAAAAAAAAGTGGTTAGATGAAGGGATGTAAGCTTGGGAAAGTGTATGAGAGAGAGAAACAGAGAGAGAGAGAGAAAGATAGGAGAGCAATAGGGAGAGAGAGACAAAGAAAGAATGAGAGAGATAGAAAAAAAACAGAGAAGAGAGGAAGGAGGAGAGACGTAGAAGCAAATGAAGAGGGAATAGAGTGACTAACTTAGAATTGAAAGGATCTTCGCTTTAAATCAATGCCAGCATCAGTCATGTCTAGGGCTTTGATATAAAGTATAGCAACAACCCATTTTGCTTCATTTTCATTAAATCATTCATTCATTTATGAATGTAACCTCAGAAAATAATAGCTTTGAACTCATAATTAGTGAAGAATGAATTGTAGGTAAATATCTCAGCCCATTTTCCCAATTTATCTCACCGACCATGCTGCATAGGCATTACAAATTTCGAAATCTAAAAAAGTAAATCAGTTCTATAGTTTTATTGATAATAAAGTATGCACACTAATTTATTCAATCTGACTTCCAACGCAATTAAAAGAAGCTTTCAGAATAATTCGAGAAAAATAGAAGGCCTGATTCAGCGTTATAAATGTTAAATTCGTATACACGAGTATACGAATAGTTTATTCAATCTGACTTCCAACGCAACCAAAGATAGCTTTCAAGACAATTCGAAATTTAAAAAAAAAGAAAAAAGATTGCCTTACTCATGCAATTTGTGAAAGGCCCTACAGTTGCCAAAGTTTTTCCACATTCAAAACTGTTTCTATCAAAGTAATCACGATTATCCTTAATCTAATCCTCGACAGTATTACCTTTGATGAGAGATACTGATTGAGAAAAAGATGCTACGATGTCAGTGAAGAAAGACCCAGGGGAAAATAATCTATGCCATCGAATCAACCGGATCTGAAAGTAAACATGGTTAAAGAGAGATTCATAACATCATTTCATAAATGCTAGTAAACGTAGGGAGAAAAATGGCTATGACATATAAAAATCTCATTCAATGACTTAGAATGCAATTGCAATATTTTTTTGCTTTTCTATATCCTCCATTTTCTTTAAAATGGACTTGTTTTCTTTTTCTTTAATTCATCATTATGCCATTATGGGCATTAGGGTGCATGAAACTATATAGAGGGATGGTATAGTAGTCTCGTCACAAGGAAAATCTACGTATCATTATTATCATTATCATTCTAAGTTGGTGTCATTTGCCAATAGTATAAAAGTAGAAGTAGTTTTAGTAGCACAAACGGTTATAAAAATGATGAAAAGTTATAATATATATTAATAATGTTTATGCTTATTTTTATGTTTTATTAACTCATTCACATGCAAAGGGGGTATTATGCACAACCAGTGATAATAATAATGATGATGATAACAATAACAATGATAATACAAGAGGTCTATATCTCATGGCAACAAATGAAACAAAGAACTCAAACTTAGGCAGAAGTTTCGAACATGGGGAATAAAGTCTTTTTAGCAAGCTAAATTTGAGACTTGGCCAAAAGAAATATATTCATTTCATTTCATTTCATTTCATTTATTTCCACAGTAACAACAAAAATAATCATTTTACAAAAGCTCTGTAAGCATTAGTTAAATCAACAATTAAGAATATTGTAATAGTTTATATAAATATACATATATATACATATATATATATATATATATATATATATATATATATATATATAAAGAATATTGTAATAGTTAATATTGGTCCGGTATACAGGTATATGTATCATATAAATTGTAAAAGGAAGAATAATTACTAACTGTATTGTGGGGGAAACCTTGGAAAGCGGAGCTTGTATTGGTTCCCCAACATAAACATTAATTAATCAAAAGAAACAAACAAGACAGACGATACAGTACCACAGAAAGTGGAACAAGTACTAATACAACAAAACGACAAAAGCACAAGGATGGGACACTGAATAGCCTCCTGCAGGAATATCATAGCGTAACATATAGGCCTGGGCAATTCCACGATTAGTAACGTTACATTGAAAGAAATTTTCATACCTATTGATACAGTTAATTCAATATCTATTTCATTTCAGGTCCTAATCTTGTTACAGCATATTCACCCACCCCATGTCTAAAATACAAAAAAGCAATTGCACAATGCGGAGCTATAATGAGAACTTTTAACCTTGGTTAGAAACTTCACAAAAAAGGACACAAGAAAAAAAATCAACGTTTTTGAACAAAAGAATCCCTCCTTACTGTGGCGTAGCTCAAACTCAGAGAAATATCAGTTTTACCTCTTATGTGATGACAAACTTTTACCCATAAGTTTAACAGTTTACCTCTTTATTTTTTTAAGTAGACCTCAAAATCTTGGTTAGTCACGTTACGGTTAGTCACGTTACATCTTGTCCACGCATAACATATTTCAGATTTTTATACCTTTTCCGCAACTTATTTTTGAATATTTTCTTTTAATTTGGTGTGACATTATGACCTTCAGATTATCCAACTGAAAAATATACAAAAGCAACAACAGTTTTCTATCTAAGTCTAAAAAAACTGTGTGTAGTCCCATATATCTAATTTTTCATATGGTTCGGATTCTCCTATAAGGAGACATTTGGGACAAAAGAAAAAAAAAGAAAAAGAGAGCGAAAAAAAAAGAGAAAATGGCGAACATGAAACCCCTTTGCATTTACAACTTCTATATGAATTTTAAACAAAAAAATTGACCTGAATTTGTGATAGAGCAAAAAACAAGTTTGGGGCGATGTCCACTTAATTATGAAGTTCAGAACCCCTAGTTGGCAAACACACTGCATATTTCAGAGATTTGTAGATTGTATGGGCGAATTTTATATCAAAGCAAGGGTTATGATGCACAGGCTATGCGCGCCGGAAGCAGTTTGGGATGGGGGGGGGGCAAACATCCCATATATTCAGACGCACCTTTACACACCACACAACTCACAGGGGCAGCAAGGCCTCTTTTAAAGTAAGGGGGCACTGCCGAAAAGGGTGTGCTTGAAAAAGTGGGGCACTGTGCCCCTGCCCCCCCCCCCACCCACATCCAGTGCCTAGCTACCTAGAGCTATACCTAGAGTCTACGCCAACGTGTGTATGCCAAAACTAGGGTTTCTGAACTTCATAATTAGGCCTATATGACTGAATATGTTTCTTTCGCCCATTCTCAAATTTAGCTTGCACAAAATAAAGCTTGTTCAAAGACTTTCTGGATTTCATTCTCATTTTATCCCCCGTAATTGTTTACATTTTAACAGTTTTGTAATGCATCTTACAGTGAGTGATCTAGTAAATCAAGAAAAGATCATGGTTCCAAACTTCATTTTTACTATGAACTGTCTTTTAAGCCAGTCCCACATTAGCTTGCATGGAGAAAGCTTAGAACGAAAGATTTTTGGGGTTCTTTTCTATTTTATTCCCCATACTGGTTTAAATTTTTTTTTTAGTATTTTCGTGATGCTTAATGATAGAACATACGACGATGTTAGAGGAATGTAACTACACATTCAGGGTGCGCTGCAGCGGCTGCATAACAGATGAATGCACGGCTAGCCTATGGGGGGGGGGGGGGGCTACAAAAACACAACATGCACCGGGGTATATCCGTTTTGAGGAGTGAGTAGGAGGGGGGTGATCACCTTTTTTAAGCGATTTTTTTCCCCGTGAACTCACACTTAAGTATACAAACACACACCCCCATTCACCCGCGCAGACCCCCACACACACATATATTGCGAGCGAGCGAAAAATATCCACTTTTGTGATTTTTAAGAGTATTTCAGATAAAAAATTTCACGATATGGCCGCCATTTATGACATTCTTTTAAAAAAAATCAATTTTTCCTTAAAATGAGAGAGGAAATTTGAACATGCCATCCCCCCCCCCCCTCGAAAAAGTGAGAGGGGGATATATTATACCCCCATTCCCCCGGGATTTAGGCCAATGACATCATGGGTTCGGTCACTCCATTTTCTCACTGTAAAATGTGTTTTTAAGCCAGTCCCACAATTAAGCTTGCATGGAGGAAACTTAGAATGACGAATTTCTGGGATTCTTTTCTTTTTTTATTCCCTATAGTATTGTCTACATTTTAGCATTTTTTTAATAGTTAAACCATGATTCTGAGCCGAAAAAGTAATGATTTCAAGAACGGGAGTGAAGTCAGTCGCTCAGTCACTTATTCACTACACGAAAGAGAGCATGTGAGACCGATCTCAAGTTTATTTACGATTTGCCTGAGGTTATAGTATAGAAAAAAACATATGTGCCACAATACAACTGCCTATCTGAATGCATATTTAGAATTTCATCTTCATTTCACACAGTTTTTTTCTTGTATTCTGAGCTAACAAGATGATAAAGTGACGAATATGCATACCGGCAACACACTAAATATTCAGATTGTGGGCGTCCGGGGACCTATCTCATCAAGCATGTTGGGAAATAATTTAATGGAATTGGTTATATATGCATTATTTTTTGGAAACTGAAGCAACTTTTATTCGTTAATGATAAGAATTTTAAAAGTATTATTCATAAATAATGGAAAGGTTTATTACCGGGGTGATTGCCATAATTCATAAATAATGGAAACAATGAAATTGTTAAAACGTTATATACATTTAAAAAACATGTACATAATAGAAAATATTATACAAATAATGGAAATGGTACAGCACTTATGAATAATATTGTAACCTTTATTTGTAAAATAATGAAAAAAAAAATCTCATGATGGTAGAAACCATTAGGTATAGATAATGGAGATGGTTGCAACCATTATATATGAATATATAATCGAAACAGTAGCCACTATTATTTGTCAATAATGAAAATTTTTTAAACATTATTCATAAATATGCATTGTAGAAACCATTATATATATAATTAACGGAGATGGTTGCAACCATTACATAAATAATTTAAATAGTAACAGCCATTATTTATTGATAAAAACTGTGGAATTATTACACATTAATAGTGAAAACTGGAAAAATTATGTAGAAATAATGGAAATAGTACAGAAACCATTATGTATCATTTCACTGAAACCTTGTATTCATCTAAAAAGAAATAGGTTCAGTGTATAAAACATATTGCTGGTACTTTTATGAAATGAATTTAGCCATGTTTTCAAAAGATTATTATTTTGTACTTTTGCATATACAATTATGCATAATCTCAGTCTTTTTAATTTCCAATAGTTGGTCAAGCTAGTCATGCTAATATGCTGAGAGAAAATAATACTAAAATCAGTTACACAATTTTGGCTGTGTAAAGACAGGGTATTATAATATTGGAAAAGCTTCAAATAAAAATATTAGAGACTAAATTCACTTTTTGATCTGTATATTCCACCTTATGTTTCCTTCACTAAATGGGAATAATCCAGCACCATGCCCTTACAGTGAACTTAGATTTCGTTTCAAATTCAAATGTTGTTCAGTTGTTAAAATAATTTGCCATTCCTCATTTTCACCCCAAACTTAGGAAATTTTTGTGCTTGCTTTTTTAATCGTGAAATAAAAACGTCTCAGTTAGATTTGGACAATTCCACAGGGTGGTCAAAAATAGTGTAACGAGGGTAGCCAACTTCTAAAGTTTTGATGCTGCATTTACTACTCTAATATATACATGTATGTTCTGTGTTTTGAATAAAAACTCATTTACCTTTAAACACCTGTAGTCAGAGAACAGGAGATTAAGAGGTAATTCAATATTTCTCCAGATGTAACGTGAGTAACCATAGAATTGTCCATTTCATAAAGATCTATCATGTTTTTGTAGCCTCTATCATATTCTCTAACAAATCAATCAATCATTGCAAAAGTAACTTACTTGTAGAAGGAATTCAAAAGGAGTCAGGCAGATATGTCTCTCAGGAAGATATTCCGTCAGAAAATATCTCTGTTCTGTCACTAGTCTGGATCTGGAAGAACAAAAATAGAAACTTCATTAATTTTAAGGTACATCGTGATACCACGGTAGAAGGTCTAATAGTTACAAAATAGTCAATTCGATTATTGTGTCGCTAGAAATTTGATCATAGTTTGCAACAAGTCATAAGATAACTTTGAAAGAGAATCTTACCAAATAGATTATAGGTCTACTTGTGTATGCTTAGCATCTGTCTGAAAGTTGTAAAGCGCAGTTTTATTTATCATCCGATTTCACAAACTGTCCGGAATCGGGTTGTTTGGATGTAAGCAGGTAAATATGTCACAGCGAAATAACGAAACATGTTACTGCCTTGTCTGTTTGTAAGGCCAAGCCTACTGGGAATCAACCAATCACATTAAGCCAGCTGTCTGTATCTTATTTGTGTTGACCATATTAGGAATAGTAATTCAAATTGCTATGTCATTATCACAAGGCAAAGGAATTGTCGAATAAAGAAGCATCGCATGAACACCTGATGAACCACTGGAGAGCGTATCACCGTTATCTAATAGCCCTTAGTGTAGGCATTTCGTGCGACTATTATTTTGTTCATATTCAGTGGCGCAACAGCCGGGGGGAGGGCAGGGGGGGGGCACAGTGCACCCCCCTCCGAAGGATTTCAGCGGGAAAATCCACCAAACCACTGGGAAAAAATGAAAGGAGGGAAAGGAAGAAAAAGGAAGGGAGAAAGGGAAAGGAAGAAGAAGAAAGAAAAAGAAAGGAGAGAGGAAAAGAAAGAAGAAAGGAAAAGAAAGAAGAAATGAAAAGAAAGAAGGAGAAAGGGAAAGAAAGAAGAAGAAAGGGAAAGGAAGAAGGAGAAAGGGAAAGAAAGAAGGAGAAAGGGAAAGGAAGAAGGAGAAAGGGAAAGAAAAAAGGAGAAAGGGGAGAAAGAAGAAGAGAGGGAAAAGAGGGAAAGGGGGAAAAAGAAGAAAGCAAAGGGAAACAAAAGAAACGAGGGAAAATTTAATAGCGAAACCCCGGAATTCCCGGGTGCTCCACTCCCTGGACCCCCGCAGTGGCTTTCCCTGTAGACCCCCATCAGGGGCCCTGGGCCTCACCCGCTTCGCAAAAAGCAACTCGCGGTGCGGGCTCAAATCCGCGTATTTTATTTCTAGACTTAGTTACTGGGAAATTTTCGGCTCTGCTCCCCCCCCCCCCCCGATAACAGGCAGAGAATGTAAGAGACTGGGAACAGACAACGAACAATTCAAAGAAACGTCAGAGCTTCCGCGCTTCGCGAGGGATTCCCTACACCCTCCCCCTCTAGGAACACTACATTGGCGTAAATTCCGGTTGTGGGGGATCTATCACCAACATTGGGGGAAAGGGGGGATGGTGTGTACAAATTCCCCCCCCCCCCCATGGAAGAAAATATAATGAAATTAATGAATTAGTAAAATTCTGAATATCTATCAATCATAAACAAAATTATTTTAGAATTTCTATTTGAAAATGCTATTGAAAATAAAAAAGTAGTTATTTTTGGCTCGCTCGCTTCGCTCGTTCATCAAAATCTAAGGATTTCCATCCGAAAATGCGATCAAATAAAAGCGAAAAAAATTGGTTATTTTTGGCTCGCTCGCTTCACTCTGTCGTCATATTTTAGAATTTTTAATGAAAATGCGATTCAAAACCAGGAAAGGGGTTATTTTCTGCTCGCTCGCTTTACTCGCTCGCAAAATAGATATCAAAGTGTGTGTGAGAGGGAAAAAAACGTTTAAAAAGTTTTTCATACCCCACTCCTCAAATTTAGGTGGAGCACAACCGTCCTCCTAGAATGCAGTTCTAGCTACGCCACAGATTCTAGACATAGACTAGTTACCGGGAATTTTTGGGCTCTGCCCCCCTAAAGCAGGTACCTGTTACGCCCCTGTTCAGATTGATATCTCTCTTCATTGTTATATTTCAAAAAGAGCTAAAATCTTCTTCTTCTTCTTCTTTTTCTCCAAAAAAAGGTGTGACTCATCCGCAGAAATAAAAAAAAAATCAGTGTCTCCCTATTCTCTTCTGGCTTCATGTTTATCATTTTATTTTTTAAACATGTTAAAGAGTTGAGTTCTGGTCGTTTGTAAAACCTTGTGACAAAAAACTATTTTCATTGTTTATAGCAATTGAGAAAGACAGTACATAGATCTACATGATCTAGTGTCTAGTGTGCAAGATTTGGAAAGATCAAAATCATATTAAAGGAGTTATTTTATATAAAACAACATACACAGACTGCAAGAGAAATTAGTACATGGGACAACACACATGTTTGACATGATTTTTCCCCGAATACTTTATTTTTCTTCACATTTTCAGTATGAGGACATTGAAAAGCTAGCACTCTTTTTAGAGAAGATTTTGCTATTGTATTCTTTTGAAGTGATATAAAATTTATGAAGAAAGGAGGAGAAAGCTCTCAAAATGGGGATCTGACACTACTTCGAGTGGCATTTAAATTAAAATTGGAGGATTCTTAAACAATTAAGAAATCTTTGCAAACACTTTTTAAATGTCCATGTATGGTTCTCAGCCTATCGTTATTTTACCATCATCATGGTCATTGTATTTTTTCACATTTTTTTTTGTTATTAAAGACTGCAATTTTATTATCTTTAGAAAAGGCGTTGTTATCTCGGTTATAACTAGAAATACGTTTGATAATACACTGTAAAAATATTGGGTAAACTTTTAACCAGCACGAGGGTGATTAAATTCAACCAACTTTGGACAATATTTTTACCCAATACGAGAAACATATTGTCCAGTTGGGGTAAAAATAAGAAGTAATTACTTTAGAATGGGCAATATTTTCATCAAATTGGATAAAAAATAAATGCCTAAAGTTGGTTGTACACATGATTACCCTCAGCACATTTTTACCCAATATTTTTAGAGTATACATGATAGATTCTCCTTACCTCTTGTTTACTTGTCTGAATTTCAAAATTAAAGTGGGAGCTGGTGTGTTGGCGTGGGAGACGGGGGCTCATGATGAAAATTAAGAAAGTGTGTAATATAGTGAGATGATTTGCCCCCTCAATGCCATTTTCAGCTTGAATTACTAGTAGATTATATCCGTCTTTATACATGTTATATGGGTCCACAATGGTAGCACGAATTAATGTAAGTGCTTTAAATTGGCCCCTTGGAACTTGCAGCCATATTGAATCGGTTCTTCTAAAAGGCAGGAATGTTGTCTCTGTGTTCATCAGATACCACGTCATATTTTTGTTATTATGCCTGTGAACTTCAACCTAAACGAAAACACTCTGCTGTAACTGCTGTATGAAGACTACAGATTAACAGCTTTTGTGAATTGGATTTGGTTCTACACTGGCTGAGTCTGGCTCTTACAAATAGCGAGACTGAATGAGGAGCGCTGTTTTCTTTGACGGTCGATGACGATAGACACATTTTTCCGTCTATTCTCTTTTTAAAAAGAATCTTTTCAAAATACATATCTAAGCTTCATTGAAGTACGGGTAACCTCTTGACAAAGATCATTCTAATATGTACTGAGCAATAATATAAAACTGTGTGAAAGTAATGGGTTGTAAGGTTGGTGGTTTGTGCAAAGTGCTAATTTTGACTCTCTGTCTGGCAGTCTGGGAAATCGGAAAACAAACCTGATAGTCAGGCAGCTATAGAATGTTATAGTTTTTCAATAGATATCGACCGTTCAGACCTTCTATTTCAACAATCCACATGCTGGAGCTCTGAGTAGATATGACTCTCTCACTCTCTCTCTCTGGCAGTGTGGGAAATCAGAAAACAAACCTGAATTGATTCAAAATAATACCGAAAGCCACGGTCTCCTTCGATATCCCAAGATGATATCTTACATGTAGTAATCTTGGCGACAACACGTCGCGGCGGAAGCTATTACTAAATTGACCAACCAGGTTTTTATATTCTAGAATTTTTCAGCATTACACTAAACCTTTTATTCGGGCGAACAAGTTTAAGACTAGTTACAAGCATTCGCCAATATAGTTCCAGTTTGGTCAATTTCACGCCGTCCGATTTTTATAGCATATTGATTGAGGAGTGATGAGGTATGACGGCGTGATACGTGTACAAGGAAAGACGATTTGGAAATTTCCGCACGATTTTTTCCCCCATGAGTCCTAAGTTCAATACCCTTTTGAAGTAAAACCAGAGAGTCAATCACTAATATGTATCAGACTTTCGAAATTGCAAGATGGTACGTTAAGATGTCTCTTTGATCTAAGTTATCTAGACATTCCAGTTACCCTGAGAGTTTCTCCAAAATAGTGCAATATTAGGTTCTGTAAAGATAAAATATTTCATGTCAGAAGTTAATGTAGAAACCTCACTACGCTGGAAATCTTGGTTTTCCTAGTTACTAATAGCTTGAGTGAGAGGTGAGCTTTCCTTGGTTTACACACATCTTTTCTGGCTTTACAAACCAGATTTCAAAAGTAAAGTAAAATGTAAGCCCTGTACACATCTCTTTCTTTTTTTTTTTCAAGTGAAAAGCACTTCGAAATAATGATGCAGAGCTAAAAGGGTTGATAGGTATGTACATTTCCATAGACGTGATGATAGAATCTCAGTGATTTCTCTTGCACAAAATGGGTAATTTTTATGATTGCTTGAATACGTAGCAAAATTCACGACGGCTTCATTCACACTAGCTTGTGACGGATGGATGGTTTTAGGAAGCTGTACAACAGTAACCATAGTGTAAACATTGCCTTCCCTTGGTTCAAAGGGAGTTTGAATACGAGTAATCATAAAATACTGTCAATGCAGAATCAAAGCAAATTATTTGCACAACAGCTAAACGCAACTTTTTTGCAAGTTTTTAAGTAAGGTTACAATCATATAGTACAAATGATACCTTTCAAATGACATATTGATCATGACATGTTTGTTTGTTTGTTTTTATTTCCGAAAACCATATAAAAAAGCAATGACACTCATAACAGAATCAATGACAAAATCAATGACATGCAATAAAAGAATTATTAAACGGATGGATAGTCCATTTCAGAGCCATTAACCTAATGGCTCTGAAATGCTTATTGTGAAGTAATCAGTTAAGGGTCAAAAGTAGCACATATTTTCTCATTATTTTCTCTATTTTCCTTCATCTTTGATTGCATTTCCCAATTAGACAAAATGGATATATCTGTTTTGGCATTCAAACTCTTCATATATTAACACTCAAAAATATACATATATATATATTGAATTTATACCTGTGGTCTTATTTTTGGATAACATATGCGGTAATTTTTTTAATGGGATATCTTACAAGGCTCCATAATCTACAGCTATTCCTGATGCATCATACATTATGTACTTCCTTTACCAATCTCTCAGCTTAATAATACTGAACTGAATTGAATATTTTCTTCAAATGTTTTCCAAATCTCATCAGTCGAAACTATACACTTCACCCATCCCTTTGCAGAAAGAGATTTCATTCTAATAGAGGGAAGAGAGGGAGAGGGTGTTGCAAGGGAACGCTGTGCTGATCTTCGAAAACCACTAGCGTAAATCCCGGGCATGGGGGTATATACCCCCCCCCCCCACACACACACACACACACACACATACACACACACTTTTTGAAGAGGGGGATGGTGTGTAGAAATATCCCCTGTTTTTTTTTTTTTTTTGAAGAAGAAGTGATATTGTAAAAGAGAGGTAAAAAGACAGCAAAAGGGAGAATGAAAAAAAAAGGAGAAACCTGGAAGCGCTCGCTCGCATTTTCAGTATCTTAACCAATGCCGGGTATATTACTATTCTTGAGAAAGGAAATAGGTTTGCATCTTGTCTCTCTATCAAAAGTTTATGCTATTATTCTACTCATAAATTGTTAGTTAGACCTATATAGCTGCAAGGAGTCGAGCGGGGAGTTGACTTGAAATTTCAGGAAATAACGGCCTGTGACAGTGACTATATTATTTGTATACTCTCTTTGAGAATAGAAGATGCCGATAAATATTATTGTACGTAACTAAAACACGAGAAGGGGGGTAACAATACACTAGATCCTGTTCTCAGTATTAACCAAACAAAAGAAAACATGCTCGCTCTTGAAATCTTCTAGCAGCAGATGCCTGAATATCATTTTTTGAAGCGGCGTGTCAGACTATCCTCAAATTCTGCAGGGAGTGTACATTATAGAATCATCTGGTGTATTATATAAAGGACTATTAATATATGAGAAGGCAAGCGAAAAGGGCATGCAAAGGAGGTGACCGAATATACTTTAGATATTTTATTGGCATATGGTGTATGCTGATGACAAAATGATACTTTATCATTGAAAAAGTATGTTTCCTTGCTCACTTCGCTCGCTCGTAATATTTAGAAACAAGGTGGTTAGGGACAGCAAACAATTGGACTAGTGAGGTATATCATATTTGGTAGTGAGGTGAGCAAGTATGCCATTTAAATATCATTAGACCTATAGTGTATTTTAATGACAAAAACATAAGACTTCTTTTACAGCAAGAAGTCGGGTTTTTTTTGTTGCCTATCTCGCTTTGCTCGCTGGCAAATTATATAATTGGGCGGGGGGGGGGGGGGGGGTGGACGGGCGAAAGGATATGTATATTGGAGTGTGACCAAGAAATTTCGGCAAAAAGTTCGATCATCCCCCACACTTCGAAAAGGATTTACGCGGGTGGCTGACGGCCTGCATCTTATGAACAGAGATTGTCCAGTTTTAGATGGGTAGAAGCTTTAACTACAGAGCGTATTAAAAACACTTTACACTTTTGAATAATCTGTCAAAATTACATTTCAAAATATTTCGGAGATTTTTTCTTGTTGATAAATGCCTAGTATTCTCATCTATCCATTGCCACTAGCAAAACAAATTTTTGATCACGCTTGGACGAACACTGCCTGATTTTATTCAGAGTTGGAAAAATGACTGGCGCCAAATTGAAAGAAGAGGGACAATCAAATGAGCATGCTGCAGTATTCCGAATAAGCACTGCCATTCAAACAAATTGCTCTTTCCTTAAATTAATGATTGTGTTATGATGGTCTAGGACTTGTATGTCAATGTTAAGGATTTCATACATGATTGCATACATGAGCAGATGAGTGAGTTTAAGCACAGGAGTCAAAATTCTCGTACACATCCAATCCACATGCCACTGATGCTAATCATTCGGCCAAGAAGAAAGGTAGGCCTATACCAAGTTAATACATCTCCAGATCATTCAATAAATCAATTAAAAATTAATCAGCAACACTTAACCCATCAATACATCAACCGGTAGATCAGTCAGTCAGTTTATCAATCAATCAAAGCATCATTCGGTCATTCAACCATTCATTCAGCCAGTCAGTCAATCAACCAGTCAATCAAAAAGGATCAGTTAATTAAAAAAAATCAATCATGCTATCGATTGATTGATCAATTTATCAAATAATTGCTCAATCTATCGATCCCTCAATCAACCAGTTAGGCAGTCAGGCACCTCTGTAGCAAAGAGCAATTCCTTTGAATGCGAGTATTTATTTTAACAGCTTTGAAATTTTGACTCTTCTTTCAATTTGGCGCAATTGATTTTTCATACGCTGAATATTAACAGCATGGGCGTCAACAGGCGGGGGACTTTCTTTTTGGATCAGAAGTAAAAGAAGCGTTTGAAGTAGACGAAAAACCCTGTAAATATGCACCAAATTGCATTAGTTGAAGCAAGAAATGCAAAAAGCTCCCTACCGTGGGAGGGGGCACCCCTCGCTCGCTTCGCGAGCTCGGGCTCGGTCACTTCGTTCCCTCGCTAATGGTCCCCCACTTCTCAGAACCTGTTGACGCCCTTGATAAACAGTCAGTGTTCGCCCAAGCGTGAACGAAAATTTGTTTTGTTAGTGGTCCATGAAAGATGAGAATATTGGGCATCTATCGACATGAAAAAAAAAATCTTCGAAATATTTTGTAATTTAAGCTTGACAGGTTTTTAAAAGTGTAACGTTTTTATTGATACACCCTGTATAGGAGTTTTCAACACCGGCCTATATCCGTTTCGAGGTGTGGGGGGACGATATTTTACCGAAATTTCTTGGTCGAATCCTTGCAGCTATATAGGCCTAACTAACATTTTATGAGTAGAAGAAGAGCATCAACTTTGTATGTGGATAGAGAGACAAGATGCAAACCTATTTCTTTTCTTAAGAATGCTAATATACCCGTCATTGGTTAAGATACTGGAAATGCGAGCGAGCGCTTCCAGGTTTCTTTTTTTTTTCTTTCCTTTTTTTTTTTTTGCTTTCTTTTTACCTCTCATTTATCACTCCTTCTTCAAAAAGTATGGGGATATTTGTACACACCATCCCCCCCCCCCTCCAAAAGGTATTACCCCGCATCCCCCGGAATTTACGCCAGTGCCGTCAGCTTCATAGATTACTCGAAGTTCAACGACCCAAAGTTTTCGTTACATGAATAGCATCAACAAAATTACAATTAAAGAAGCTAATTGAAACGTAGTGGCACGAAATCCGTCTCCAGAGTCCTTCTCCTCCACCTCATCATCATGTTCATAATCATCTTAATCATACTAATCATCATTATCATCATCATCATCGTACTCATCATTACCATAATCATTTCCATTATCACTACCACTACCATCATCATCATGATCTTCATCATCATTATGAACTATAATCGTCATAAACATCATCATCAACATTATCATCACCATCATAATCATAATCATAATCGTTAACATAATAAAAGATATCTCACTAAAATCATAATCTCAATATCATATTCAATGACAAAGAGAGAAATATAACTTAACGAACGATGATTAGTGTCATACGATCTCGTTTTGTTTAATTTCATTGATGTATAAGACATAAGAAATGATTTCCTCTCTGTACAAAGATAGAAATTAAGCAAGTCGATGCAAATAATAAATGGTGTTCATACAAGAAACCATTCAAACAGACTGAAGACTGAATATTCAGTGTTGAACATAACTAACAGCAATTGACAGTTTAATATACGTACAAATAAACAGAACTTTAATCTTCCCGCTCTGATCTGCGCACAAGTATTGACTGACGTCACAATAAAACACTTTCCAATATAATCAGAGTTTATTTTGTTACAGTAATCTGCGAAGTATAGGATATATCAATGGAAAAACAACACTGTACAATTCATTACAATCTGACTGGAAAGGTGGACAAAATCTTAATTTACAGACTAAAATGAAATTTGCAAACCATATTAAACTCATTTCAGTAAAACATTTAGGCCTCTGCATGCTTTCAGTGAAACTTTATACATGTTTTATTCATCATGATTTCTTCTTTTTCAAAAGGTATAAAATACTCCCTCTCATCTTACAATGAACTAATACGCCCTAGGTTTGCCTTGTCCTCTTCCTAGATATGAACATACCTCGTAATGCGTACAAAAGCATATTAATTTTGGGCTCATATTATAAGAAAGAAGATACTAATATGTACATACATGTATACATTTTCTTCAATCATGTCAATAGAGGGAGGTATAACATATGGCTCACTGGTAATGATATACATGCAAGCTTTTTGGTAATGACAACTTGTAGCAATCAGTGGTACATATTCTGATATTTCAATATTGAATTTCTTGCGAATAGGGAGAGAAACCTATCGGTAAATATCACATTCGAAGTGGGTCGAAGTGAGATTTTATGAGGGTTTTATATAATATAAAAATAAACCTCATAACTATATACTGTAGCTTGTACAGGGTTAACGGATAGTCTAAGTCGTCGCAGCTACTGCCCGTAGAGTTCAAGTTCAATTTTATTTCCACAACAATAAATAATACATGTAAATGTGAGAATAGAAGGCAAGTGTACTGAAAAGAAAACATTACAAAATACATATACACAAAATGATCAACGAATTTGAGTGAAATTTCTTCTTTTTTCAAAAGGTATAGAATACTCCCTCTCCTTACAATGAACTAATTATGAACTAATACGTCTTAGGTTTGCCTTGTACTCTTCCTAGATATGAACGTACTTGGTAATGCATAAAAAAGCATATTATTTTGGAGTCATCTGATAAGAAAGAAGATACTAATATGAACCATGTCAATAGAGGGAGATACTCATTGGTAATGGTCAGAGCTGTGGTAAAGGTATGCAGGAAGTCTTTTTGGTAATGACAATTAGTGGAAATTAGTGGTACATATTCTGATATTTCGATGTTATATTTCTTGCGTATACGTTAGAGAAACTTAATGGTAAGGATCAGAGTCGAAGCGGATCGTAGTGAGATTTTATGAGGGCTTTAGTAATATGATAATAAATAAAGAAACCTCATAACTATATATTAGACGAAGTTTACGGATATTCTAAGTCGCAGCTACTATACGAGCTCAAGTTCATTTCTGTTTCCACAACAACAAATCATACATGTACATTTGAGCATAAAAGACAAGTATACTGAAAAGAGTACATTACAACATACATATACACACAAATGATCAACGATTTCAGTGAAATACACGATAATAAAGCAAATCAAAGAGAATGGAATAGGAAAACAATCTACATTGATGTAGAGGGAGCCAACAGGATGACAAAATAGAAAGATAAGGCTTTAAAAACATCTCTTCATGAGAATGAGAGGTTGAGGAAATTCTGTCATTTTGTTTTTATTTCTTATTTTTTAAAGATGAGCTTAGAATGATGTATATGTAATTACTTGTATAACCCTTTATGGATCAATGGTTGCTGCGAACGTATGAGCTCCTCAAATAGTTCCCTTTATGTGGAAGTAGCAGTTGCGATGGTGGACATGCAAATGCACTTCATACATGTCATAATGTAGAACATAACTCATCAAAGACTGGTTATCGAATTTACACGATACATCATGTATTCATGACATGGCTATGAAGATTATCTCTGCTTTCACACCGTGTGGTTGACTGTGATGGATATTACATTCTTAATATCTCGCCTCTTCTAAACTTTATGAAAACTCTATCTCTCTCTTGCAGCCTCTCTCCCTCTTCACTTTTCTCTCTCTCTCTCTCTCTCTCTCTCTCTCTCTATCTCTCTCTTTCTTTCTTCAAGCAAAAAAAAAAAATAAAATAAAAATAAAAAAAATAAAAAATAACCACCACCAACAAAGAAAATCAAATTTTTCCAATAGCTAAAGCAGCCCAAACTTGAATATAAATAGCAACGAAATATTTTCTCATTTCCAATCCAATGGGAAAAAAAAGAATTTCAGGATGACTTAACATAATTCACCGACATATTTTCTGATAATTTAAATCTTATCATTTAACTTTAAATTTTCTACCCCATTCCCTTTCATGTTTGCTGTAGACTTACATTTATATTATTGTATTATTTTTGTAAGCCAGATAGGGGTCTATACAATACAAGCTTTGCTTCTTTAAATAGACTCCTCCACTGATTTATTTTTCTTAATTTATCTTAAATTAATACTTACAAACAGTAAAATGTATTATTTTTCTTATGCATATTTATTTTAAATATTGTTATTCCAAGAATAAGTATATATATGTTTATTTAATTGTGTTACTTGCTTTATGTGGAAAATAAAACTTCAATTTGAATTTGAAAAATCAACATAAAAATGATAATTTACTCATTTAACGACCAAGAGGAATCCAACAAATTATCTTCATAGAGGTGATGGTATGGTATGTCCGCATGTATTGATTTTTGAAAGAGAAAGCTTCTATTCACCTCATTACCAGAATGGTGTATAAATGTGATTGACCATAACTGACATCATCAAAGGTATCAGCCTTATACTGGTGTGATGGTTAGTTTGAATATATAGAGTCTATCAGTAGTGCAGAAAGCGATCTCTCCTGATCGAAACTCCTGGAGACAGTACCAGTGTCTTTCAGGCTTCTCAATCTTGTGCTCAGAGATGAGAGTCTGGATGTGTTTGAGGTCATTGGTGTACTCATCGATACTGACCAACCCATCATCACGCTTGACCCAAGCGATCAGGATTGATTTACTCCGAGTCACAGCAGCGTGCGGGTATATGCCTGATTTCTCTACCATGTGCTCTACCGTGCCATTTTTGTCAATTATTTTTATTTTAGTATTGTGCATAATGATTAATAAGTCATTATAACTAGTGATTTGCATAGGTTCATATCCATCGCATGGTATCTCCTTAATTGCCTTCCCACCTGCTGGTGAGAATACCTGGATCTTCTTAGGTTTCCTGTAGCTGATATAGATCAGATCATTACTGTCTACAGTAAGACCACCAAACCCACCTTTATCTTTTCTCAGAGTCTCAAATGTTGTATCCAGCTTCTCCCTCTCCCGTGTGTACAGTGTGATGGTGTTACTGCAATCACATACAATATACCGACCATCAGAGAGGAATTCTATGTCACGGATATTGACATCCTTGAGGATTGTCTGCTGCAGCTGACCATCAGCAAAGAAGATATCGATTCCTCCGAACCGAGATCCCACTGCCATCCCACCATCTGGTGAAGCAGCCATGGAATTCATACTGTCTTTCTTTGAGAGTTTTACATTACATTCCAATTCACATTTCACGAACCTGACTTCACCAATGTTCAACTGATCACCTTGATGGTTAGGTGTAAATGTCAGTTGCTCTGCACGATCAGCTAAATCAGTAGCAAGCTTCTTCTCTGGATCATCCCTATCTAGTACATTCTTCAATTCATCAGACAGTGAATCACGAATAACAATAATATCACCTCCTAATGGAGCCTTCAAACTATTACCCACTAACACACTCGCACTCTCAATACTCGTAATCAACCTCTCACCATCAACTTTCATCTCATCCAGTCTTTTACAAAGTTTCTCTTCCTGAGCTTCTAACTGCTTGTCTATTGCTGCTTTGCTCTCATTTAATTTCTTGATTGATTCTTGATAAATCTTGTTGACTTCAGCCTTCCTGCCAGCAATGTGATCAGAGACACGCTTCTTCTGAGTCTTGATACACTTCACGTCTTTCTTGATGGTTGTGCTTTTTGACTTGGCTCGGGCTTGTAGAGATTCAATTTCTGTTTTGATAGAAACATTGTACTCCGCAACATCTTGCACCGTATGGCCTTTCTTCTCGTGATTCAGCATCCTGCATCTCAGACAGATCAACTTCTTACAAGTGATACATACATCAGTACAGACATGTTTTTGTCTGTCTGATTTGTGTTCTTGACAGTAGACCTCCTTTTCGAGGACCACTCTACCCTCTCTGATATCTTTTACACTTACTACTTTATGTTTGAGATTAGGTTTCCAAGTGTTATGATACTTAAGGCATGTGTTACACATATATTTACTACATTCACAACAGAAATGTACAGCTTCTGAGTTTGTTTCGCATATTTCACAGAATTGCTTGCTACTTTTCACATCATCAACTAGAGATTTAAGAGGAACATTTGTTTTTAGGTTCATGACATTTCCATCCTTAACATCTGTTTTGCTTCGACAGACTGGACATTTTAAAGAAATTAGGGATGATGTCTTCAGAATATCATTGAGACATTTCTTACAGAACGTATGTGTACATGATAACTGCTTAGGATCACTAAGTAGCTCTAAACAAACAGGGCACTGTAAATTTCGTGAGATTTTGTGTTCAAACGACGCCATTATACGATACTCAAATATCAACATACAACGTGTAGAACGTGTATGACCCTCTCAAGCAACATAAACCAACGAACAAAGGGCATCCGAGGCAAACTGAATTTTTTTCTTTCATATAGAAGTCAAAATGTATATTAAATGGATTGAGTAAAATCAACTATGTACGTAAGAAGACTCTCTGTCTCTCTCTCACTTTTCTCTCTCTGCTCTTTCTCTCTCCCTCTCTTTAACATGTTTAAAGAAGTTTCATTCCTCCGCGTTTGAAGGCAGATGTTGAGAAAATCAAATAGAAATGGATTATAAGATTTATACTGCTACGATATGGTTCTTCTAATGGCTAGGCCTATCTGCTGAAGAAATTGAAATGATGATAGTAGTGGTTCGGCTTCTTGAAGTTAATCACAATGCACACGTCATCTCCTGTTCATCAAAACTGATAACAAATAAAAAAGGGGTTGACAAAAATCAAGGAATCTCGTTTCTTCTGATCAGTACACGGAAGCCAATTTTCACTGAAATTGTAAACAAAAAATATTAAAAACAAATAGTGAATAAAGTTATAAAGAAATATAAGTAAAGATAAAGAAAGTGGTTAGATAAAGGGATGTAAGCTTGAGAGAGAGGAACAGAGAGAGAAAGATAGGAGAGGGATAGGGAGAGAGAGACAAAGAAAGAATGAGAGAGATAGAAAAAACAGAGAAGAGAGGAAGGAGGAGAGACGTAGAACAAATGGAGAGGGAATAGAGTGACTAACTTAGAATTGAAAAGCGCCAGTTAATTACTTGTTAAATGTTACAAGGAATGACCACGCCATCTATGGTGAATTGTATACACAACTCTGTCTTGCAGCCTCTCTGCTATTCGGTTAATAAACTACTATAACTCACTACGCTTGCACCTCATTGTATTCAAAGCATTCAAAGTATGCACACTAATTTATTCAATCTGACTTCTAACGCAATTAAAAGAAGCTTTCAGAACAATTCGAGAAAAATAGAAGGCCTGATTCAGCGTTATAAATGTTAAATTCGTATACATGAGTATACGAATAGTTTATTCAATCCGACTTCCAACGCAACCAAAGATAGCTTTCAAGACAATTCGAAATTAAAAAAAAAAAGATTGCCTTACTCATGCAATTTGTGAAAGGCCCTAGAGTTTCCAAAGTTTTTCCACATTCAAAACTGTTTCTATCAAAGTAATCACGATTATCCTTAATCTAAGCCTCGATAGTATTACCTTTGATGAGAGATACTGATTGAGAAAAAGATGCTACGATGTCAGTGAAGAAAATAATCTATGCCATCGAATCAACCGGATCTGAAAGTAAACATGGTTAAAGAGAGATTCATAACATCATTTCATAAATGCTAGTAAACGTAAGGAGAAAAATGGCTATGATATATAAAAATCTCATTCAATGACTTAGAATGCAATTGCCATATTTTTTTATATTTGCTTCTTTATATCCTCAATGTTTCCTTTTTCTTTAATTCACCATTATGCCATTATGGGCATTAGGGTGCATGAAACTAAACACAACAAAAAAAAAAGAGTAACTTCACCCCTAAGGAAAATGCTGTAACTTTTTAACGAAGAGGTTTTGAGGAAAATGATTTGGCAGAAATGTTTCTACACTTATTGACCAGCTTCTGTGTAAAAATGAGATTGATACGTCGAGTCATGGACGAGTGAACATACATTAAAGGCAAAAATGTCACTTTTCATAGTCACAAGAGTCATTTATGAGGGTCTGTGAAACAAGATTTTGGCAAATTCTGTTTCTGGTGTCTGTTTAAGTGCTGTTGTTGTTTTATTATTCAATGTTTGATCGACTCACACCTATCCTGACACCTTTCACGCTCTTTCACGGTTGGGTGAGCCCAGTTTTAGGGGGGAAATGGCAATGTTCAATCCTCCTAAAATTGCAAAATCCATTAAATTTATTGCAAGAATTGACATGAAATATTGTTACTAACAAGTATCATCACGTGTTGTAGGAAGATCAGAGGAAGCACTGGTGTCATGGTTGAGTGAGCACACTTTAAAGATGAAGCAAGAAATGCAAAAATTCCTGTGAATATGGCATTAATGCATATGCACAATTCAATTTCAGCTATGTATGTGTAACGCCATCAACTTTCTAATACCTATTCTGATATTTTGCTCGAAATTGCATGGTTGAGTGAACACGATATCAACGGAAAATGGGGAAAGTCAACTGCATGACAAGCATGACAATACTTCAGGTGAATAAAAATTGAATATCAGTTATCAGTCTTCTCTCCTCAAGTCTTCTCACCTCTCGCCGACTCAAGCCTCCTCATCTCTTCACCAACTCAGTCCTCTCACCTCTTCTGGTTTACAGTCCTTTTTAGGACTTCACCCAGTTTTCGAAATATAGTCTGCCCTCCAACTTTCCTACTTTCTCGCCTCTCTAATTCACCTCCATCTCTATCCACTTTATCTATAGTCCCATAGGACTTACCACATGGTGAACCGTAAAACCTTTCTACGATATCCGTACCACCATGCAAACCTTCAAACATTATCACACTGCATATTTTAGCGATTTGTAGATTGTATGGGCGAATTTCATATCAAAGCAAGGGTTATGATGCACAGGCTAGGCGCGCCGGAAGCAGTTTGGGATGGGGGGGGGGGGCAAACATCTCATATATTCAGACGCACCCTTACACACCACACAACTCACAGGGGCAGTAGGGCCTCTTTTAAAGTGAGGGGGCATCGCCGAAAAGGGTGTGCTTGAAAAAGTGGGGCGTTATGCCCCTGCCCCCCCCCCCCCCCATCCAGTGCCTGCTACCTAGAATTACCTAGAGTCGACGCCAACGTGTTTATGCCAAAACTAGGGTTTCTGAACTTCATAATGTGGCCTATATGATTGAATATGTTTTTGTTTCGCCCATTCTCAAATTTAGCTTGCACAAAATAAAGCTTGTTCAAAGACTTTCTGGATTTCATTCTCATTTTATCCCCCGTAATTGTTTACATTTTAACAGTTTTGTAATGCATCTAACAGTGAGTGATCTAGTAAATAAAAAAAGGTCATGGTTCTAAACTTCATTTTTACTATGAATTGTCTTTTAAGCCAGTCCCACTATATAGCTTGCATGGAGAAAACTTAGAACGGCAGATTTCTGTGGTTCTTTTCTATTTTATTCCCCATACTGGTCTATTTTTTAAAAGTATTTTCGTGATGCTTGGTGATACAACATGCGACGATGTTAGAGGAATGTAACTACACATTCAGGGTGCGCTGCAGCGGCTGCACAACAGATGAATGCACGGCTAGCCTATGGGGGACTAGAAAAATACAACATGCACCGGCATAAATCCGTTTTGAGGAGTGAGTAGGAGGGGGGTGATCACCTTTTTTCAGCGATTTTTTCCCCGTGAACTCACACTTAAGTATACAAACACACACACACACACACACCCCTCAGTCACCCGCACAGACCCCCACACACATATATTGCGAGCGAGCGAAAAATATCCACTTTTGTGGTTTTTAAGAGTATTTCAGATAAAAATTCCACGATATGACCGCCATTTATGACATGTATGACATTCTTGAAAAAAATCACCAACTCATTAATAACAATATCAATTTTTCCTTAAGATGAGAGAGGATATTTGTATACGCCATCCCCCCCTCCTCTCGAAAAAGTGTGGGGGGGATATATTATCCCCCCCCCCTCCATCCCCCGGGATTTACGCGAATGACATCATGGGTTCGGTCACTCCATTTTCTCACTGTAAAATGTGTTTTTAAGCCAGTCCCACAATTTAGCTTGCATGGAGGAAACTTAGAACGACGGATTTCTGGGATTCTTTTCCTTTTTTCATTCCCTATAGTATTGTCTACATTTTAGCATTTTTTTAGTTAAACCATGATTCTGAGCCCAAAAAGTATCGATTTCAAGAACGGGAGTGAAGTCACTCGCTCAGTCACTTATTCACTACACGAAAGAAAGCATGTGAGACCGATCTCAAGTTTATTTACGATTTGCCTGCGGTTATAGTATAGAAAAAAAACATATGTGCCACAATTCAACTGCCTATCTGAATGCATATTTAGAATTTCATCTTCATTTCACACAGTTTTTTTTTTCTTGTATTCTGCGCCAACAAGATGATAAAGTGACGAATATGCATACCGGCAACACACTAAATATTCAGATTGTGGGCGTCCGGGGACCTATCTCATCAAGCATGTTGGCAAAATAATTTAATGGAATTGGTTATATATGCATTATTTATAAATAATGGAAACTGAGGCAACTTTTATTCGTTAATGATAAGAATTTTAAAAGTATTATTCATAAATAATGGAAAAGTTTATTACCAGGGTGATTACCATAATTCATAAATAACGGAAATAATTTATAGGCCTAGTTGTAAATCATGAAAGTGTGGAAACAATGAAATTAAGGAAACGTTATATACATTTTAAAAATGTACATAATAGAAAACATTATACAAATTATGGAAATGGTACAGCACTTATAAATAATATTGTAACCTTTATTTATAAAATAATGAAAAAAAATATCATGATGGTAGAAACCATTACATATAGATAATGGAGATGGTTGCAACCATTATATATGAATATATAATCGAAACAGTAGCCACTATTTTTGTAAATAATGAAAATATTTTAAACATTATTTATAAATAATATGCATTGTAGAAATCATTATATACATAATTAACGGAGATGGTTGCAACCATTATGTATGAATATATAATCGAAACAGTAGCCACTATTTTTGTCAATAATGAAAAATGTTTAAACATTATTCATAAATAATGTACATTGTAGAAACCATTATATACATAATTAACGGAGATGGTTGCTACCATTTCATAAATAACAGCCATTATTTATTGATAATGAAAACTGTGGAATCGTTATACATCAATATTCAAAACTGGAAAAATTATGTAGAAATAATGGAAATAGTACAGAAACCATTATGTATCATTTCATTGCAACCTTGTATTCATCTAAAAAGAAATAGGTTCAGTGCATCAAACATATTGCTGGTACTTTTATGAAATGAATTTAGCCATGTTTTCAAAAGATTATTATTTTATAGTTTTGCATATACAATTATGCATAATCTCAGTCTTTTTAATTTCCAATAGTTGGTCAAGATAGTCATGCTAATATGCTGAGAGAAAATAATAATAAAATCAGTTACACAATTTTGGCTGTGTAAAGACAAGGTATTATAATATTGGCAAAGCTTCAGATAAAAATATTAGAGACTAAATTCACTTTTGGATCTGTATATTCCACCTTATGTTTCCTTCACTAAATGGGAATAATCCAGCACCATGCCCTTACAGTGAACTTAGATTTCGTTTCAAATTCAAATGTTGTTAAATTGTTAAAATAATTTGCCATTCCTCATTCCCCCCCCCCGAACTTAGGAAATTTTTGTGCTTGCTTTTTTAATCGTGAAATAAAAACGTCTCAGTTAGATTTGGGCAATTCCACTGGGTGCTCAAAAAATAGTGTAACGAGGGTAGCCAACTTCTAAAGTTTTGATGTTGCATTTACTACTCTAATATATGCATGTATATCCTGTGTTGTGAATAAGACTGATTTACCTTTAAACACCTGTAGTCAGACAACAGATGATTAAGAGGTAATTCAATATTTCTCCGGATGTGACGTGAGTAACCATGGAATGGTCCATTTCATAAAGATTTATCACGTTTTTGTAGCCTCTATCATTATCCCCAAATAAACAAATCAATTAATCATCGCAAAAAATAACTTACTTGTACTTTGTTGAAGGAATCAGAAGTAGTCAGGTAGAAATGTCTCTCAGGAAGATACTCTGTCAGAAATTATCTCTGTTCTGTCTCTAATCTGGATGTGGAAGAAGAAAAAGAGAAACTTCAGTAATTTCGTGGTACATCGTAATACCACGGTAGAAGGTCTAATCACGGGTGTCGCTAAAGGGGGGGGGGGGTGTGGGGGTGTGACACCCCCCCCCCCTCAAAATTCTTGTCGGCAAATTCACGATCGCTGTCGGCAAAAAAAAAAGGAGATAGTGAGAGAGAGAAAGAGAAAAGAGCGGGAAGAGGAAGGAAGGAAAAAAAAGGATAAAAGAGGAGTAAGGTGCCCAAATAGAGTCATATTCGGCTTATTTACTTGTGCATTTTGACGACGAAATAATACTGGTACCACGAAAGAGAGTGTATATTTTTCCTTGCTAGCTGCGCTCGCTTGTATTATATTTAGATACAGGATGTTTTCGGAAAGCAAACACATTCGGCTAGTGAGATGAACACTATATAATCTAGATATCTTTAGTCCCATCATGTATTTTAATGAAGAAGTATTACTTCTACCATAAAAAGAGCATGTATATTTTTCCTAGCTCGCTGCGCTCGCTCGTATTATATTCAGATACAGGATGTTTTCGGAAAGCAAACATATTCGGCGAATGAGATAAACACAAATATATAATTTAGATAAATTATCTTTAGGCCCATCATGTATATTAATGAAGAAGTATCACCTACCATAAAATAGAGTATATATATATTTCTCCTCGCTCGCTGCGCTCGTTCGTATAATATTTAGATACAGGATAGTCTTTGAAAGCAAATGAATTAGATAAGAGAGGTGACAAAAATCAAGATATCCAAAAGCCCATCATGCATTTTTTTTAATGAAGAGCTTTCACTTCTATCATGCAAAGGAGTAAATATGTATTTTTCTTCGCTCGCTACGCTCGCTCGTACTATATTCAGATACAAGATGGATTTGGGAAAGCAAACGAATTTGACAAGTGAGGTGACCAAATGTAGTACCTGTATAAGTTAGATATCTTATAGTTAATACCATCGTGTATTTTGATAAAGAATTGTCACTTCTACCATAAAAAATAGATTTTTTCCTCGCTCGCTGCGCTAGCTTGTATAATATTAAGATTTAGGAAGGTCTTTGAAACCGAATGAATCAGGTCAGAGAGGTGACCAAATATAATTAATCTAAATATCTTTACGCCCACCATGTAGTTTGATGAAGAACTATCACTTAAGTACGTAAGAGAGTGTATATTTTTCCTCGCTCGCTGCGCTCGCTTGTATTATATTTAGATACAGGATGTTTTCGGAAAACAAGCACATTCGCCAAATGAGGTGAACAAAATAAAGTTCAAAAGGAAAATATGATAGAGGTGCACAATTGAACATGCCTCAATGGGCTTTATACGGTTGAATTTATCGACGTTGGTCGTCGGCAATCGGTGACATTATTTGTCGGCAATTTGGCCTCTACACCCCCATTCAAAATAGTCTAGCGACGCCCCTGGGTCTAATAGTAACAAAATAGTCAGTTCGATTATTGTGTCGATAGAAATTTGGTCATAGTTTGCAACAAATCATAAGATAACTTTGAAAGAGAATCTCACCAAATAAATTGTAGGTCTACTGGTGTATGCTTGGGATCTATCTGAAAGTTGTAAAACGCAGTTTTATTTGTGATCTGATTTCACAAACTCTCCGGCATCGGGTTGTTTTTGGATGTAACAAGGTAAATGTCACAGCGAAATAACGAAACAAGTTACTTCCTTGTCTGTTTGTAAGGCCAAGCCTACTAGGAATCAACCATTCACATCAAGCCAGCTGCCTGTCTCTTATTTGTGTGACCATATTAGGAATGATAATTTATCTTGTTATGCCATTATGACAAAGTAAAAATTTATCAAATAAAGAGGCACTGCCTGAACCACTAGAGTGAGTGCGGGCATTTAAACATTAAAATTGGACGATTCTCAAACAACTAAGAAACCTTTGTACAAACTTTTAAAATTTCTACGTATGGTTCTTAGCCTATCATTATTTTGTACCGTAATCGCATTCCTCCCCCCCCCCCCCCCACAATTCTTGTAATTAAAACAGTAATTTTATTCTTTAAAAAACAGGTATCATCTCGGTTATAACTGAAAACAGATTTGATTATACATTATAAAGACTTTTTTTTGTTCACCTCTTGTTTTACTTGTCTGAATTTCAAATTAAAATGGGAGCTGGTGTGTAGGTGTGGGGTGGAGGATGGGGGCTCATGCTCAAAAGTAAGAAAGTGAGGAATGCAGTGAGATGATTTGCCCCATCAATGCCATATTCAACTAAAATTAGATCACGAGCGTTCTTATATGGGTCCAAACTGGTAGCATGATTTAAGTGCTTGGCCCTCTGGAACTTCCAGCCCTGCCGATTAATTCGGTTCTTCCAAAAGGCAGGTGTCTCTGTGTTCCTCAGATACCACGTCATATTTTTCTTTTTATATGTTTTATTGAATCAACAAAATCATGATATATACAAACCATTATGGATGATTAGAACAATTAGAGACAAAATCAAACATAATTTTTTTTTAATGTTACCATATATATAACATTTGTATAAATGCAGCTTACCCATTCTGACAGAGAAAATTTATTTTCTTTTAGTTGTCTGTACAAACCAGATCATGTAAATAACTTTTATAACATAGAAAATAAGCCAACAAAGAGAAGGAGGTGAAAAAGAATTTGAGGCCTGATCAAAAAATTTTGAATTTTGTATCGAAAAAATAACAGACAGGATGGGTACCTGCTACAACCCACCGGCCAACCAGCGCACAAGCCAACCAAATAACCAATCCGTCCATCCCGCAACTCCCACGTCGGGGTCGACTCCATCTGCATGCGATTTGCACAATGATTAAATCATAAACACACACACACACACACCCTCACACACGCCCACACAAAACGTCTTGTCTCATTTGGTTGTGATTGCTTGATTGTTTGAAGTGCACATGTTGTTGTCCATGCTGAATTCAAATAAAATGGAAATATGACTTTCTATTCTGCCTCATCTGTCCTTTGGAAATGCGCATTCCATTACCAAATCAGCCTCATGCACATCTTTAATTTGCGACAGTAAGAAACTAAAGAAAGATATTTGCAAGTGTATGTGTGTGCGTATGTGTGTGTGCGGGTGCATAAAAAATCTTGGGGGGGGGGCTATCACCCCCAAAGATTTTCCAAGTGACCAAAAAAGAAAAAAAAAAGAGGAGAAAAAGAAGAGAAAAGAGGAGACAGAAGAAAGAACAATATAGGAATTGAGGGGTTTGGGTCATGTATCTATGTGATACCCCTCTTTTTTTTATTTAAAACGTAAATAAACTCACCTATGGATCATATACCCCCCCCCCCATCAAATACCTTGGCGCCGCCCGTGTGTACAAGACATTTTTCACACAAATGCTATTATCACAGTTACAACAGAAATATACAGTTTGTGCGTTTGAGTCCCGTATTTTCACAGAATTGCCGGCTATTTTTGACACCAGTAATAAATAAGAGACATGATTGAATTTTGTTTTTAGATCGGAGACATTTCCTCCCTTAACATCTGTTTCGACAGATGGGACATATTAGAAAATAATGCGAGGAGCTTTTAAGAATATCATTTTGACACCCAGACGTACAACTGCTAGGTAGCTCGAAGCAAAAAGGGCATGAAACGATATGTTCAAATGATGCCATATACTCAAATCACATTATCCTGTTGTTCTCGCATGCAGTGAAAAAGTAACTAAAAATAATTCTAATGTGATGAGATTCCAATTCAATCAAAGAGCTCATGGAGTAAAGGGTATTGGCATGATGAGTCTACTAATGAAAGTTATCATCAGTTTTCTTTCTTCTGCGGTTGTAATTGATAGTCGGCTAGACAATATAAAAACTTAAAACAGTTCTTTCCGTTTCAGTTTTTCATTGATTTGAGTTCCTATGAGGTTTATGAACATTTTCAGCTTTGTTGCCCAAACAGCAACCTTGAGCAATTTGCATGTTTTACATAAATCTGTATACCTAAGACAACTTACACAGAATGTGTAAACTGATCTCCGTATATGTGCGGTGATAAGGAACTTTAATAATTAATGCTTTTCATTTTGTGAATTCAACCTATAATAAAACGAAACAAGTTGCAGTGATGTTTTGTAGGGGTGTGTATAAATTTTAAACACATTTTTTGCAATTGCAGGTCAAGGTTTAGTACTTAAAATCAAGGAAATGTCAACTTTTATTTATAAATAATCGAAAACATAGTCTTACATTAATCGAGAATAGTATTAATAGAGAGTATAAGCCTAATGTACGCCTATTTTTTTTTTAAATTTGATTACTGGAGCCATATTCTAGTCGGATTGAAGTAGCATTAATACACAAAAGTACATATTAGTGGTTGAAAATAATCTGGGCACTAGCATTTTAACAAAACTGAAAAGGTGAATATATACATTATCATTTGATTGCAATATTCATTTATTACAAAACACCTCAAACATGTACAATTTAATTGAAAACGGACTTGTGGTTTTAGGGTGTTCAAATATCGTTGATTTAATCCCTACGGAGAAAATTACACGAATATGTACTCCAAAGGGAACTGTCAACCTACATGCTTGTTCACAATTTTTACCAGTTTATTAGGAGCAGGCCTACTATTATAGGTGCAAGAAATAAACTTCTTGTTGTTCACAGATAAACAAGTTGGCATTAACATGATTCTTAGTACAAAAGTGTAATTTCTAATTGTAACAATAACAATGAAATGAACTTTATGTCCCACAAAACCCTTAATGGATGTACATTTAAGTTTATATGTGATTGTTTGTATTAGGTTTGTTTCGTTTGTCACAGGTTACATAATTCAACATGTTCAAGAGACAACACTTCTATAGTTCCGTACAAGCGCACATACACAATTAGTACGCAGTTCAGTTTAAACATTCTTTGTAAAGTTGTCTTTGCGCTGCATAACCCTGTATGCATATTCACATTGCTCAAAGTTGCTTTTTTGAGCAACAAATCTAAAATTGTTCATGACCACATAAGATCATATTATATCAGCAAAAAAAAAAAAAAAAAAACTTCAACGGAAAGAACTTTTCTAGGTTACACTGTTGGCTCAAAAGGATGTCTAGCCGCTTATGAATCGCTCTTTATTACTCTGAAATCATATATTAAAGAATAAAATAAGGTATTCATCCTGCAAAAAGGCGAAAGATACATTCTAACTATCATGCTTCTCCTGACATGACCATTTTTTAAACTGTGTATCCAGATGAAAGTGTAATTTTCGGCCCTACTTTTGACTTCGTCAGCGATCTTAGATACTTGTATAGTTTTGATGACTAAGACATCGTTTGAGGCAAAGGTTTTCGGACTCCGGAATTGAAGCGTCCTCCTCGGATTAGAGAATTATCATACAACAAACACAAAAATAAAAATCACAGGTTTATTTGTAGTTCTATGCATATACAGATCTTGTATAGCGTATATACCATGGGAGGTGCTTCCGATGTCTAAAGGACTTTGGATATTGTTACCCCGGCGTTAGTTCAGCTCGATTCATTCATTTCATTTCATTTATTTATTTATTTTTTCCATCTTCAATTTTGATTAACATACATATATCAAAATAATTACATCATTAAGACAATGCACAAAATAAGAATAATTTTCAGACAATGAAATTTTCAAAATCAAGTATGTTGAAAATGGAGGGGAATGCTTAAAAGCCGGGCTTGTATTTTGCAAACCCCGCAAAAGAGAAAAAAAACCCACAAGTCATTTATAAAATTTATCATAAATGATTCATCAATACAGTTAGCACGACATTTTAAAAATCTATCACTGCAAAAGAGGAGAGAAGAGAGAGAGAGAGAGAGAGAGAGAGAACAAAAAGACTAACAAAACAAATCAAGAAAAACATATCCCCTCCAAAAGAAAAAAAAAAAAACAGAAACAAAAATACGCACGAAAACAGGACAAAAACAAACACCGCTGGCTTACCATTTCAAAGTAACAAGTTTAGAAAGCACGCGCCGTATTCGAGTGCCCCGAAACACGATCTGCATTATCTTGAGTGAAGATAAAAATGAAATGAAATGGTGCTGAAAGAAATTAACCAGAAGTTATGCATGATGATGATTAATGTCAAAAGAAAGAATATTTGATAGGATCTAATTCAAGGAACTTGATAGGATTCAATTCAAGGAATTAAATCCTATCAGGTACCCACTTCCCGCTCAAGAGACGAAATGGCAAATGTAGATTAATGTCTGTGTCTTTCCCTGTCATGCCTGACTGTAATATCTTGTACACTGTTGTAAGGCATTTTGAAATATATTGAGCCTTTATGAAGTGAAACATAATTAACAACAAAAAATATTGTTTTGCAATGTGGTCTTTGGTGAATAAAAGAGAAAATTGTTATTTTGGATGAATCTATATCTACAAGAAAGTGACTCACTTGATCTTGTCAGTGAGATGTGATCAGTAATTGTAGTCATTGACTTTCAATAAGAAGATAAGAAGGAGATACCAAAAGAAAATTCGGATCTGAAATACTTTCGGAACACTTGGAGTCGTGATAGAAACAATGGAGACAGAAAGAGAGAGAGAGAGAAAAAAAAAAGAGAGAGAGAGAGAGAGAGAGATTACATTCTCAATCCATGGTAGGGGAAAAATATCATTATTGATAACAATACTGAAAATTATATATATATATATATATATATATATATATATATATATATATATATGTATAATTAAAGTGAATAAAACATAAACATCTATTGCCCGTGCATAAGCCAGTAAATAGGCCAGGAGATAAGCTATGTCATTAATCCTGTAACATTAAAGAGATGGTGAGATTTGGGTTTTACCGGTGGGTAAAACCTAGTCGTTCAGATAGAGTCTGAAATGAGTTAACTAAAATTTTACCCATGTTAGATTTAAAAAGGGAACATGCATGTTTGTTAAGCTAAGTTTTGAACAGAACTGAAATTTCTTTATAACCAGTATCGGAATCATTTTACCTAAAAATAGGTGAACATAGTGATCGGTAAATTGGTTCTTCTTACCTGGTTAGGAGTCCTGTTTTAAACTACGGCAGACTCCTTGACAAATAATTCACGTCCTGAAATAATCCCGACTTTTAGGATTTTTACATAGTACACAGACATATGCTCGATTACCGACCAGTTTGAATATTTTGCATTGTATGTAAATTCAGTGTGTCGGAAAACATGGGTCATGCACTTCACCTCGCTCTTCCGGAAGATGGCCACAAAAAAACCCAACCAAACAAACAAAAAAAACCCTCACAAACAGTTCCATGTATGCCAGTACAAGTCTGAACTGAAAGACGGGAGAAGGGTTACGTGGCCCCTCACGAATCTTTCCGAGGGAGGGGGGCATAATAGTGAGTGTCTTCGAATCCCACTTTTTAAATAATTACCTTGGCGGAGAGAGTTTTGAAGAAAGGAAATATGCACGGTAAAGAATCCCTTGCCTCCCCCCCCCCCCCCCCTCCCCCCATAACTGTTTCCCTAGGAATTTTTGATGCGTCGGATTTCTGCCCAAGCGTCATTGTCCCAGGTTAACTTTTTGGATGTGTCGTGAGACTTTGTTTTTTCGGAATAATCCGACCCATCGTGATGTACTCGTAATAATAATAGTAGTAATAATAATTAGACCATTTATATAGCGCAGTCGCTTTGTAAATATACTCTACTGCGCTGTAGTGTAACAGAGCTCCCCACAATGCTACTGCTCAAACAAATTAAACATATGCATGCATATACAATTAACCAAAAACTTCTGAAAAAATATGGGTCTTCAATAAATGTTTGAAGATGGTAACAGTTGGTGCTTTTCGTATTTCCAGTGGTAATTTGTTCCAAACCTTTGGAGCAGCGCAATTGAAAGCACGATCCCCAAGACTTACTTTTGTTCTTAAGTGAGGTAGCTTTAGAAGGCTTACTTCGAACCATCGGGTGATCGCGTCGGGCCGTGTAATCACGTAACCCGACCTTTCGTGAAAACAGTCCCCTGTATTTGCGAAAGGTCGGGTAAATCTGATGTTAAAAAATTTATTTTTAGCTCTTGTGGTTATTGACATAAGGCTAATCTTTTACGGGAACATTCGTGAAAAACCTACCTCCAATTGACGAAGTATTGGGTAAAAATTAATTTAAAACAATTTTCTCGTTAAGAATTCTAAATTGCAGCGATGATGTAGAGCAAATACTATATATTGCCATTCAATCATTGCGCATGCGTATTACGAAAACTCTACATCCTTTTTAATCATTGATATTCATCCTTTTATGATGCACGTAAATGATTTAATTTCATTGTGATAATTAGGTTCCAATCTGTCGAAATTTAACCTATCGATTTAAATGGAAACCCCCCCCCAAAAAAAAAAAACAAACAAAAAAAAAAAAAAAAAACAGATCTACGGGCTGTTTGAAACCAATACGATTGCATTATCAAATTATTGATATAGGCCAGCTACTTATCTCTTTCAATGCATTAACAGATTTTTAAAGGAAATGCCCCGACAATGCCAAATATTTTTTTCTTTACAACCACTAATAATCGGGGGGGGGGGGGTAATCACATGAGATAATAATACGTGGAAAGACTCAAGCTAAAGAATTTATCAAGTGTTACTGTTATCCCGAATGATATTATGATGCTATACATTTGTACCCCCCCCCCCTTAAAAAAACACGGATAGGCCCATGACCTTGGAATAATTAACTTTGAAAATCTGATCAACCCAAAACATTTATTTATTTTTGTTGTTGTTGCAATTATCTCCTTCACAAACTCTCAATTACTCCATCATCTCCCATTCTCTGCCCCCCTCTCTCTTTCTGACACCCTCGAATTTTCTCAAATAATCTCGCCTGAATTGATTTTTCATCTCTTTCTTCCTGTATCTGTCTATGTTTCTCTTTCCATCTCTTTTGAAGACATCCTTTCCTTCATGCACCCATGGTTGCTTCATTTTCATCCCCCCCCCTACTGATTTCATTGATATACAAATTATAAAAATTGCAACGATTTACATGATCAATATCAAACTACACTTGCAGCCAAAATTACATATAGATTTGCTATGTAATGATTTTTTTTCTGCATGGTGATTACATATTTATAAGTTCATTCTGATAAAAGGGAAACTAGATCAGCCTTCAATCATCGTTTACAAGTAAAATATATTTCATATTAATCATAACAATGTTTCTAATCATATACTCTGTTCAGAACTTGCGACAAAATGAAAGTAGACTATAGAGTTTTACATCACTATCATTTACATGCTAGCAATTTGAATTACAATGTACCAAGGCCATACTGAATCCTTTTTTACTTTAAAATAATACTTAGATATGTAAATGAATATTTAACAGAGCACTTAATCACATTTTGTGCACAGCTCAGAGAGAACTAGCTGTTCTATATCCCTTTAGAAGTTATGAATAAAATTCATTATAACACAACTGAAAAGAGTGATTTTGTAACTTACATACCCATCAATCAATCCAAATTACAGTGTACATAATATTATATGAATTTTCAAATCCTCTAATGAAAGAATAATCTGCTGTAAGAGTTTCAAATAATCCACACATCTATGGGGGGCACTTTCTAAAAAAATAAATACACTCACTTGTTCTGTAACTTTGTCCAATGACATTGTAAACCATTTTGATGATAATTCAAAATTGTGGAATGTATATCAACAAATTTGAATTGAATTGTGGAGCAATTAGTCATGTTATACGAAATGGCGACATTTATTAGAAAGCCCTCTCAGATAATTCATCTTCATTTAGTTTAGGATTCGTGTAATTCAACACCCAAATGAATCTAATTCCTTACCGATTAAAGCTAAATTAAGGTTTGGGTGGTAGGCATATCTTTATGCAGCCCCCTCCCCCTGAAAATCTTCAACCTTTTTCATTCAAAATTTTCCCAAAATTCTACCCAAAGTGTGCACTATATCATTCAATTTGCAATCTCACCCACTTGGTTACTGATCACTTCCTTCCTTGCTTGTTCCTTCAAATAATTACATGATCTTGCACCAACCCTCAACCCCAAGAAATTACCTAAATAACTTATGTAACATGGTGGGTAAAGATATATACTGGAGGATCTTGTGCAAATATTTGGTGGAATTTTTGAAAATTTTCAGTAAAAAAACATGCAAGTCTAAAAATTGCTGAGTTGGGCCACTGCTCCCCTTGCCCCCTGCTGCACACAGGGCCATGACACCTCACTCAGTGAGAGGCAGATCTCCAAAGAGGTCCAATGCATTGAAGAGATGAAGCCAAAGTCTTTCAGTCTGTTAATGAAAAAAAAGATAAGATTGAAAGTTGACGTGAATTGCGATAAATGCAAAGTACATGTACAAAGTATGAACAGTAGGAACACTACTAGTAATTTTTTAACTTTGCAGACCAAGGTTTACAAATCAATTTAGTTCATTTTATTTCTCAGTTCTCAAAATACAACTGATATTCATAGAAATACATAAGAATACACATATTGTACAGTTCATGTCTCAGCTTAAAATTTGATGATAAAACGAACCAAAACTTGTAAATGATGTGAGAGGAAATCAGAAAACAAAACATAGCTTCTGCTTGTCAGAAAACTGAACAAGTAAAACTTAAGTATTAGGCTTTTAATAACTAACATTCCCTTAAAATCTTAATGCAAACGAAGAAATAAATATCTTAATGCAAGTGAATTTTTGTGAGCAAGAAATGTTGGCAAGATATTTTGATCCTGGTGCCTATTCAAAGAAGAAAAATATTCATCAAGCTTGACTGATAACATTTGCGAAGGAACAAAAAAAGAAACCAGGTCCATGGAAGATGATTCCCCCCAGCCTTATTTCCAAGTTGAGACAGTTATGAATTGAAATGTTACTCAGAAATTCCGGAATGAGTGTATTTGCAACCAAGGCCAATGGCCTTGTAAAAATGCTAAACCCTGGCTGAAATTTGACATGTTGATAGCAAGCTGACCAAATTCATGCAAGATTCACTTACCTTCCATAAGTGGAGTTGTAACTAATTCATTCCTTGCAGACATTTTCTTCATTCTCATTCAACAAGCAATCATCCCCTAAATCTCCAAAATTATTGATGTGGCTGCAGACATAAATGCAGCCTCAAGTTTCAACCTAGGTATCTGATGAACAAAGTCAAATCAGATGAATGAATGGGGTGCTCAGAGCCACCTCTCAACAAAGAATTTTTTAAAAGTCTATATAGTCTGTATGTACAATCAGGGAGTAAAAGCATGATGAACTCTTTGCAAGTTTCTGTCAACTACTGACACAATCGTACAATTAAATTTAACAATCATAATAATTAGTTTTCTCCTTTACCATTGTACCAGAAGAAATAAAACCCAACTAGTGTGCTTAAGTGATATCAGAAGAATAATGACCTGCATCAATACTACTCTAAGGATATCAGAGTTCAAAGTAAATATCTAAAGAACAATTGTCATTATTATCCATCCCCTCTGAATTAATTCAGCAGGCAAAGAGTTAAATCATACCCCCTCTCATTATGCTTGCTTATCAGTCTTCGGAATCTGAGCTAAACTGTAAGTTTCATACAGTCAAAGATGCCCCCCAAAAGGCCGCCCCTATACTTTCGAGCCAATGTCAGGCCCCGGCGCGCCGCGTCGCGGCGCAGCCTGCCTTACTTCACACAGCTATATCATGTTACTACGATAACCGATTCGTCAATACACAAACACAGTGCAGCAGTGGGATATACTTTCAATCTCATATCACTGTAAACTTATTTGCATTTCATTTACCAGTACAATCATCGGCAATCCGCCCGAAAGTCTGGGCAAGATGTTGCGTGGTGGCAGGGTGCTTAGCACAATGGAGCGGTAACATGAACTGCCGGCGATGAAAAAAATTACTAAGTTTGCGAGTTTTTTGCACATAATGTCATGACATACAACTCAGGACAGTTCTTTGAAAATGTAAAGAAATTAACGCAGATTCGCCACAATGGTAGAACTTATTATGGATAAATTGCATTTTTTTTTGGACAAATCAGCGAAATTTAAACTGTACTCACCTCTTAACTTCTCCTAAAAATCTGACTTTGTGTGGATAGACTGTTAACTTTCATTAAAGCCGTTTTAGTCGTATTTATTTGTCTGAATGTCTGGGCAAGACATATGAAGCGTCGGGTAAATTTCACTCTTTGAACCCGACCGTTCGTAGATTTAAAGTGCATATTTCTCAAATGGTAGACCCGACCTTTCGCAAATCAAGTGGGTTGTTTTCACGAAATGTCGGGTTACGCGATTACACGGCCCGACGCGATTACCCGATGGTTCGAAGTACGCCGCTTTAGAAGCAGCTTATCCTGAGTACTTTGTCAGTTACGTGCATATGAATGTGACTTAAATGATATCAATTCAGACAAGTAATTAGGAGCTTGACCATTCAGTGCTTTGTAAACACGCAAAAGTAGCTTAAATGCAATTCTCTGACTTATTGGCAACCAATGTAATTGAATCAGAACAGGTGTAATATGGGAAAACTTTGAAGAACCGGATACAAGTCTTGCACATGCATTCAGCTGCAGCTTGTTGATTTGTGAATCTGGTAAACCAAACAATAATCCATTAAAATAATCCAGGCTACTGCTAATAAATGCATGGATAAGGGTTTCTGCGCTTTTCTGGTCCAAGTATCTTCGAATATGGCGTAAGTTGTATAACATATAGAAAGATGATCTACTAATGTTGGATATGTGTTTCTCCATGTTTAAACGAGAATCAAGCCATACACCCAGATTTTTCACAAAGTTTGATGGTTTTACTTCTGATTCTCCAACTGTTATGTTGCTAACACTCAGCTTTGCTACTTGCCTGCCTGTCCCGAATATGAGAAACTTTGTTTTTCCATCATTAAGCATTAGCTTATGTTGGGACATCCAAAAATGAATATAACTTATACATGATTCTAAGTTTGAAATATTGTCTTATGGTTTTCCTTATCAGTGCTGAAAGAGATGTATAACTCTGTATCGTCAGCATAGCAATGACAAGAGACATTAGGGAAGCGCCTTTGAATGATATTAATCAAGTTACTTGTATAAAGAGTAAAAAGAAGGGGGCCGAGGCGTGACCCTTGAGGCACTCCGTATGAAACATCAAAATTCTCAGATATGACATCATCTATTATTATTTTTTGTTGTGTGTTAGTTTCGATCCATGTGAAGACACAGTCGCTCAAACCAAAAGATGTATGTAGTATGTTCAACAATATCCTATGATCAATAGTGTCAAAAGCGGCACTCAGATCCAACCATACGAAAAGTGTTACCTTTTGATTGTCCATTGCCAATAGAAGATCATTTTTTATTTTGAATAAGGCTGTTTCGGTACTATGAAACTGCCTGTATGCTGACTGCATACATGGAAACAATGCATTATGAGCAATATGTTTTAGAATTTGCTGAGTAGCAGCTCCTTCAACAAGTTTTGATATATAATGTAAATTACTAACTGGTCTAAGATTATCAAAACTCGGCTCCATGCCATGCTTCTTAAGCAGTGGCTTCACCAATGCAACCTTCCATTCGGAAGGGAAAAGGCCATTTGAGAGTGACAAGTTAATGATTTTGGTGAAGACTGGGAGTAACCAACTTAATGAATTGTTGTCAAATGTTCAACTGTCCGAGATACTCAGAACCCTCTCATACAAGCGCGACTATGTCTGGAAACCCTAAACCATCCGGTTCATTTTTTCCTCTCAATATTTTTGTCGACCTACTGTGAAATTCACAATCCTAAACTGTACGGTATCTGTGGAAAATTCTCCTGAGACCTCTGATTCTTTACGATTTCCTTTGGTTTCATTTTTATCGTTGAAAACTTTGTTTCCCTTTCCTGCACACCATCATGAACATTAAGAGGCTTTAGAGTAGTCCTTACGCCTACGTGAATTGAGATACATGTTTGATCGATATGATACAGGTTATAATTCTTCTCAGGGAGACCTGCAAACGAGACATACCAACCTACCAGACCTTTGAAGTTCACCCAAACAATCATTGTTCATAATAATTTTTCATAAAGAAAAAATAAATCTGTTCATCGATTCTGAATCTGACGGATTTTTGACTGGAGGAATTACCAAAATTGGGTTTTTAAACTAGTTTCGAATCTCATCACAACACTATCCTCACTCTCCTTCTTTCCATCCATAATCATCACCATCATCATCGTCGTCGTCGTCAAAATCATCAATATATTCAAAATTATTATCATCATCATTATTATCGTTATCATTATCAACATCTTCATCTTCGTCATCACCATAGTCATCATCATCATCATCATCAGCAGCAGCAGCATCATCCTCCTCCTCATCATCCTCCTCCTCTTCCTCCCATTATCATCATCATCCACATTGTGATCAATATCATTGCCATTATCATGATCGTCATCATCATATCATCATCATCCAAATTATCATCATCATCACCATCGTCATTATCATAGTTCTTTACGGGGGGGGGGGGGTTGTAAGACCTAATTTGCGTACAAATTTTTCTGTGGTGACCCCGAATTTGCGGACACTTATGCTGCATTCTAAGTCTAACCACCCCTCCCTCACACACAGAGTTTAAAGTGATCCTCCTTTCACAATTCTGCACGATGGCTCATTAAGAAAACTTGAACCCTTTAATGAAAAGAACACTCTAAAAACTAAAATCTTAAATTGAATCACCATTTAAAAGGATTGGGGAGTGAATACCTTTTCAAAATGTTAGATTAACACTTTGAACATGCTGGATTCAACACTATAAAGGTTAAAATCCAGCATGTACAAAGTGTTAATATAACATTTTTGAAAATGTAGTTCGCCACTCCTCCAACCACAAGGTGGTTCAACATTTTATTATTTTTTTATTATTTTTTTTTTTTTTGAGAGTGAAGACACCTTTCTTCTATATCGCATTACCTTTAATTTGGTTTTATTATCGGAATGCTTCTAATCATGTTGCCAGCAGTGTGGAAGCAGTCATGGTATTATGTGGGATTGGTATACAGAGTAACCATGGAGGTTTAATCACAAAAATTGAAGACTGAGGAGAAACAACCAATGAATAATGATACCGCATATCATGATAACATGTGATGAACGTATGAAAGATTCGTTTGGTCTGCGATCAGCCGACCATCGATCATTCCTAATACATAAAATATGAAGGGATGGCAGAGAAAGCGGGAGTGTATGTGTGTGTGTGTGTGTGTGAGAGAGAGAGAGAGAGAGGTGGTAGAGAGGGAGAAGGAGAGAGAGATAATTCTATCATATGGAAAAGGGTATTTTTTCCTCGCTCGCTACGCTCGCTCCTTTGATATGAATGGTTTTGAAAAGCAGACGAATTCGGTGAGATGAGACCGAATAGATAACGTAGATGTTTCATGAGCTCACAGTGTATTTTGCCGAAGGGGTTACTACTTCTACAATCAAAAACAGTGTGTGCTTCCTCGCTCGTTTCGCTCGCTCGTAATATTAAAAAAACAAAGTGGTTTCGGGGGCAGCAACAATGGACCAGCGATGTGACCAAATAGGGTCATATTTGGCGGCGAGGTAACAGGTATCATATATGCCTATAGTGTATTTTGATGACTAAACACTTCTCTCCTCATGTTGAATGTATATAAGTCTTTTGGATGGTGTTTTCAGTGAAGTCCTAAACATTTAGACAGAGCGCACAGAGATATTAAAGTAAACAAGCTTTAAAACTGTAAAATGGTGGGTAGATTTTTATGGGGGGGGCGAGAGAAAGCTGAATAATTAGGCATTTCCTAATTCCAAGCAAAATAAATATTTATCGTTAGCTTGCATGGTTTCGCCTTCTATACAATTTCCATTCCCATACTGCGGTCCAAAAAATGTTAAAAACTACCGTTTTCTGTTTGCTTTTTCTCCTTATAAAAATGATGTCACGTATTTATATTAAAGAGGAGACATCGACCATCCTGTGCGTACGGTCAGTCCGTGGCGAATTCCTGTCCTTATTTAGATCTTCGGACAAGACCGATGGTCGTATTATAACCGTCAAATAAATCTCCTCCTTCTCTTCCAAAATTCATAAGGTGGAGGCCGTCAGCTTCATAGAATACTTGAAGTTCAATGACCGTGAGTTTTCTCGGACAGCATCTATATCATTGCAATTAAAGAAGCTCAGCGAAACGTAACGTCATAAAATCCTCCTCCTCATCGTCATCATCATTATCATCAACATTATCATCAACATTATCATCACGATGATCATCTTCTTCAACATCAAAATAATCATCATAACTATTATCATCACCATCATCGTCATCAGTTTCAACATCATCATAATTATCATCATCCTTATCATCATCGTCGTCATCATCATTATTATCACCATCATCATCATCATCGTCATCATCAGAGAGTGACTGTCATCATCATTACATAGTTTCCATTATCATTATTCTAAGTATTAAAACATCCGCATCTTTATCATCAACGTTCATCCGAATATGGAACAGTATAAACAGGGATGTCATTCCCGACGAAAACTGATGAACATGATGAAGGGATCAAAAACGTACAATTTTATCTTGTTTGAAGGTGATAACATAATAAACTACTTACTAATCGCAATGTTTTATTTATTCATTTGCATATTTATTTACACAGGGTAGCATTGTCAGTTACACTAAACTAATTTCCACAACTATGACAACGGCCCTGTCCGCATAATATACAAAAAGAAAATAATCGACTGAAAAATTTCAGAAAATTAATACAATATGAATAATCAATAACACAAAATTAATCTATTCACTAAATACAGAATAATCTAGCGGAATAAGGAGACGTGGAGAAATAATTTTCTTTTACAATTTAAACAAGAGAACATAAGAAAAACAAAAAGGAAATCAAAATTAAGAACACTGAAATAATTAAAAGTAATCTTGGAGTTATATGATTGTTTAAACCGAACAATAAAATGAGTCATTAAGAAATATTTACTAAAATAGCACTATTTTTTTATTGATTGTATCAAAACGATTCGTTGATGATATGTAGATCCATATTTTATTTCTCCCCCCGCCTTTAATTTTTTTTTCATATTCAACTGTTCATTGAAACCCTGAGAAACAGACATAATATAACTCAGCGAACTATGAATAGTTTAATACGATTGGTTTCTTTTTACCCAGGGAGAACGAGAGGTTTACCTGACATGGCAAAATAAGAGGGGTTGCTCCCTGGGTATTTACTAATATTTTCTCGCAAAACAGCACTGTGCAAACATTACAGCTTTTAAAGCAAGCAGACGCAAATAATCAATTGCGTTCAAAGAAGAAACCATTCAAACAGACTGAAGACTGAACATTCAGTGCTGAAAACAACTAACAGCAATAGATAGTTTGATACGTACAAATAAACATAACATGTATTAGGCGCTATATAAATGCAGAATATTATTATTATTAATCTTCCTGCTCTGATTCACAGTATTGACTGATGCAGAGTTTATCTTCTTTCAGTAATCTGCAAAGTACTCTTTAAAAAAAAAAAAAGGGTGAACGCGTTTACTCTGTTAGGGATGAATTTCAGAAGAGAGTGCATTTAGAGTGAATTAAGAGTAAAAATTGTGATATTCACTCTTTGAGGGATGACCTCAATGATCACTTAAGAATTCTGAGTGATCACTGAGGTCACCCCTAAAAGAGTGAATAAAGAGTGAATATCAAAATTCTTACTCTTAATTCACTCTGAATTCACTCTCTTCTGAAATTCACCCCTAACAGAGTGAATGCGTTCACTCTTTTTGTAAAGAGAGTACAGGATATGATGGAAAAAAAACAACAATTAACAATTCATTATAATCTGACTGGCAAAATGGACAAAATCTTAATTTACAGCCCAACTGTTGATTTGAAATTTGCAAACTATGTTAAATTCATTTGAGTGAAATCTTTTACATATTTTGTTCATGATTTCTTCTTTTTCAAAAGGTATAAAATACCCCCTATCCTTTTACACTAAACTAAATCTGAACTAATACGTCTTAGGTGTACCTCAACTCTTCCTAGATATAAACAGATAATGAATAAGAAAGCATATTACTTCGGCGTCATCTGATAATAAAGAAGATACTAATATGTACATGTACATACATGTATACTTTTTCTTCAATCATGTCAATTATGTCAATAGAGGGAGGTATAACGTATGGCTCACCCCTGTAATCAAAATATTATTCAAAACAAAAAAAAAGTAATCAATGGCTCTGTGGCTCACCGGTAATGGTATCCATGCAGTCTTTATTGTAATGACAACTACTGGCGTACATCTCGGGGGATGGGGGGGGATATATTCCCCCCCCCCCCTCCCACACACACTTTTTCGAGAGGGGGTGGGGATGGTGTGTAAAATATCCTCCCCCAAAATTTCAAGGAAAAATAGATATTGTATTTAATCAGTTGATGTAATTTTCAAAAAAATGTCATAAACGACGATCACAAAGTGGAATTTTCATTTGAAATGCTCTTAAAAACAAAAAACATAACAAGAAATGGTTATTTTTGGCTCGCTCGCAAAATAAAAGAATTATATGTGTGTGGGGGTCTGCTTGGGTGAGTAAGGGTGTGTGTGTGTGTGTGTGTGTGTGCATACCTAAGTGTGAGTTCACGCTAGAAATTTCGGCTAAAAAAGTCGATCATCCCCCACTCCTGAAAACGGATTTACGCCGGTGATGACAACTAATGGCAATCAGTGGTACATTATTCTGATATTTCATTATTGTATTTCTTGCGTATAGGTAGAGAAACTTACTGGTCAAGATCAGAGTCGAAACAGTACGTAGTGAGATTTTATTTATTTTATTTCATCTTTTATAAGGGCTTCCTATGATAATGTAAAAAGGAACCTCATATATATACTGTAGCTTAGACCAGGTTTACGGATAGTCTAACTTGTCTAAGTCGTAGCTACTGTACAGCTTATGTTCAGTTCTTATTCCACAACAACAAATAATACACGTACGTGTGAGCACAAAAGGCAAGTATAGTGAAAAAAGTACTTTACAAAAAATTATAATGATCAAAGAATTTTAGTGAAATTTACTATCATAATGATAAAGCAAATCAAATAGAATATAGGAAAACAATCTACACTGATGTGGAGAGAGCCAACAGGAAGACACAGTAGAAAAAATGGCTTTGGAAACATCTCTTCTCTCTCTCTCTCTCTTTCTCTCTGTTCAGTTCAGTTGAAAGTGACATTTATCTACCAAAAAAATCAAACTAACAAAAAAAATACAATATACAAAATATCAAGTTTACATCAAAATATCATGGAAGGCAAAAAGTAAAAAAGCATGGAGCTTGTGGCGTGTGAGCCAGAAAATCACTTTCACAAATACTGATACATGTTTACGTAAAACAACAACAAAGACATAGAAATAACCTATGGACAGCTGATATTTGTACCTGATATTCAAATTCTTTTGCTAATTTGTATAAATAGAGATCTAGAAGGGCACCTATTCTTCTCTGAGAAAGTAAATGTTGAGCAAAATCTGTTTTAAATTGAGATTGGAACGAGTTAAGGACGTGGAATGTCTGTCATCGCTAATCAAAGCATTCCACAGTTAGGATCCTGTATATCGTATGTTAAATTGGAATGAAAGGGTTCTGTGTCTTTCTTCAAGCAAAAATGAAAAATAAAAAATAAAAAATAAAAAATAAATAAAAAAATAAAAAATAACCACCACCAACAAAGAAAATCAAATTTTTCCAATAGCTAAAGCAGCCCAAACTTGAATATAAATAACAACGAAATATTTTCTCATTTCCAAATAATCCAATGGGAAAAAAAAAGAATTTCAGGATGACTTAACATAATTCATCGACATATTTTCTAATAACTTAAATCTTATCATTTAACTTTAAATTTTCTACCCCATTCCCTTTCATGTTTGCTTTAGACTTACATTTATATTATTGTATTATTTTTGTAAGCCAGATAGGGGTCTATACAATACAAGCTTTGCTTCTTTAAATAGACTCCTCCACTGATTTATTTTTCTTAATTTATCTTAAATTAATACTTACAAACAGTAAAATGTATTATTTTTCTTATGCAAATTTATTTTAAATATTGTTATTCCAAGAATAAGTATATGTATGTTTATTTAATTGTGTTACTTGCTTTATGTGGAAACTAAAACTTCAATTTGAATTTGAAAAATCAACATGAAAATGTTAATTTACTCATTTAACGACCAAGAGGAATCCAACAAATTATCTTCATAGAGGTGATGGTATGGCATGTCCGCATGTATTGATTTTTGAAAGAGAAAGCTTCTAGTCACCTCATTACCAGAATGATGTATTAATGTGATTGACCATAACTGACATCATCAAGGGTATCAGCCTTATACTGGTGTGATGGTTAGTTTGAATATATAGAGTCTATCAGGAGTGCAGAAAGCGATCTCTCCTGATCTGAACTCCTGTAGACAGTACCAGTCTCTTTCAGGCTTCTCAATCTTGTGCTCAGAGATGAGAGTCTGGATGTGTTTGAGGTCATTGGTGTACTCATCGATACTTACCAACCCATTATTATGATTGACCCAAGCGATCAGGATTGAACTGTTCTGAGTCACAGCAGCGTGCGGGTATATGCCTGATTTCTCTACCATGTGCTCTACCGTGCCATTTTTGTCAATTATTTTTATTTTAGTATTGTGCATAATGATTAATAAGTCATTATAACTAGTGATTTGCATAGGTTCATACCCATCGCATGGTATCTCCCTGAACGCCTTCCCACCTGCTGGTGAGAATACCTGGATCTTCTCAGCTTTCATGTAGCTGACATAGATCAGATCATTATTGTCTGCAGTGAGACCACCGAGCCCACCTTCATCTTTATTAAGAGTCTCGAATGTTGCATCCAGCTTCTCCCTCTCCCGTGTGTACAGTGTGATGGTGTTACTGCCATGAAGTACAACATACCGACCATCAGAGAGGAATCCTACTTCACTGATGTTGACATCCTTGAGGATCGTCTGCTGCAGCTGACCATCAGCAGAGAAGATATCAATTCCTCCATCGTTGTATCCCACTGCCATCTGACCATCAGGTGTAGCAGTTATACCATTCATCTGGTCTTTCTTTGAGAGTTCTACATTACATTCCAATTCACATTTCACGAACCTGACTTCACCAATGTTCAACTGATGACATTGATGGTTTGGTGTGAATATCAGGTGCTCTGCACGATCAGCTACATCAGTAGCAAGCTTCTTCTCTGGATCATCCCTATCTAGTACATTCTTCAATTCATCAGACAGTGAATCACGAATAGCAACGATATCACCTTCTAATGGGGCCTTCAAATTATTACCCACTAACACACTCGCACTCTCAATACTCGTAATCAACCTCTCATCAGCAACTTTCATATCGTCCAATCTTTTACATATTTTCACTTCCTGGGCTTCCAACAGTTTGTCTATTGATGCTTTTCTCTCATTTAATTTCTTGATTGATTCTTGATAAACCTCGTTGATTCTAGCCTTTCTGCTAGCAACGTGATCAGAGACACGCTTCTTCTGAGTCTCGATACACGTCACGTCTTTCTTGATGGTTGTGCTTTTTGACTTGGCTCGGGCTTGCAGAGATTCAATTTCTGTCTTGATCGAAACATTGTACTCCGCAACATCTTGCACAGTATGGCCTTTCTTCTCGTGATTCATCATCCTGCATCTCAGACAGATCAACTTCTTACAAGTGATACATACATCAGTACAGACATGTTTTTGTCGGTCTGATTTGTGTTCTTGACAGTAGACCTCCTTTTCGAGGACCACTCTACCCTCTCTGATATCTTTTACACTTACTACTTTATGTTTGAGATTAGGTTTCCAAGTGTTATGATACTTAAGGCATGTGTTACACATATATTTACTACATTCACAACAGAAATGTACAGCTTCTGAGTTTGTTTCGCATATTTCACAGAATTGCTTGCTACTTTTCACATCATCAACTAGAGATTTAAGAGGAACATTTGTTTTTAGGTTCAAGACATTTCCATCCTTAACATCTGTTTTGCTTCGACAGACTGGACATTTTAAAGAAATTAGGGATGATGTCTTCAGAATATCATTGAGACATTTCTTACAGAACGTATGTGTACATGATAACCGCTTAGGATCACTAAGTAGCTCTAAACAAACAGGGCACTGTAAATTTCGAGAGATTTTGTGTTCAAACGACGCCATTATACGATACTCAAATATCAACATACAACGTGTAGAACGTATATGACTCTCTCAAGCAACATAAACCAACGAACAAAGGGCATCCGAGGCAAACTGAAATTTTTTCTTTCATATAGAAGTCAAAATGTATATTAAATGGATTGAGTAAAATCAACTATGTACGTAAGAAGACTCTCTGTCTCTCTCTCTCACTTTTCTCTCTCTGCTCTTTCTCTCTCCCTCTCTTTAACATGTTTAAAGAAGTTTCTCTCCTCCGCGTTTGAAGGCAGATGTTGAGAAAATCAAATAGAAATGGATTATAAGATTTATACTGTTACGATATGGTTCTTCTAATGGCTAGGCCTATTTGCTGAAGAAACTGAAATGATGATATTAGTGGTTCTTCTTCTTGAAGTTAATCACAATGCACACGTCATCTCCTGTTCATCAAAACTCAACAAGTGAAGAAGCGGTTGAGAAAAATCAAGGAATCTCGTTTCTTCTGATCAGTACACGTAAGCCAATTTTCACTGAAATTGTAAACAAAAAATATTAAAACAAATAGTGAATAAAGTTATAAAGAAATATAAGTAAAGATAAAGAAAGTGGTTAGATAAAGGGATGTAAGCTTGAGAGAGAGAGGAACAGAGAGAGAAAGATAGGAGAGGGAAGGGAGAGAGAGACAAAGAAAGAATGAGAGAGATAGAAAAAAAAACAGAGAAGAGAGGAAGGAGGAGAGACGTAGAACAAATGAAGAGGGAATAGAGTGACTAACTTAGAATTGAAAAGGATCTTCGCTTTAAATCAATGCCAGCATCAGTCATGTCTAGGGCTTTGACATAAAGTATAACAACAACCAATTTTGCTTCATTTTCATTAAATCATTCATTCATTTATGAATGTAACCTCAGAAAATAGTAGCTTTGAACTCATAATTAGTGAAGAATGAATTGTAGGTAAATATCTCAACGCATTTTTCCAATTTATCTCACCGACCATGCTGCATAGGCATTACAAATTTCGAAATCTAAAAAAGTAAATCAGTTCTATAGTTTTATTGATAATAAAGTATGCACACTAATTTATTCAATCTGACTTCCAACGCAATTAAAAGAAGCTTTCAGAACAATTCGAGAAAAATAGAAGGCCTGATTCAGCGTTATAAATGTTAAATTCGTATACATGAGTATACGAATAGTTTATTCAATCCGACTTCCAACGCAACCAAAGATAGCTTTCAAGACAATTCGAAATTTAAGAAAAAAAAAAAAGATTGCCTTGCTCATGCAATTTGTGAAAGGCACTACAGTTGCCAAAGTTTTTCCACATTCAAAACTGTTTCTATCAAAGTAATCACGATTATCCTTAATCTAAGCCTCGATAGTATTACCTTTGATGAGAGATACTGATTGAGAAAAAGATGCTACGATGTCAGTGAAGAAAGACCCAAGAGAAAATAATCTATGCCATCGAATCAACCGGATCTGAACGTAAACATGGTTAAAGAGAGATTCATAACATCATTTCATAAATGCTAGTAAACGTAGGGAGAAAAATGGCTATGATATATATCGGATAAAGGAATTAATTAGTGAGGGTTGAAGATTTGTCAATCTGTCGGTTAAGCGAATTTGGAGTCGCCGAAACCACTGGCCCGTCTCCGTGGTCTAGTGGTTAAGGCATTGGCGTTCATAGCCAAAGGCCCGGGTTCGATTCCCGGCGGAGACATTTTTTCAACCTTTGCAAAAATTTCCAAAATGGTAGGACAGCTCTGGGGAACTTTGATTCATGCTACGCTATTATTCTCTCAATTGTCTCACATGTATTTATTTCCATGAGAGTTGCCAAAACTGCTGTATGTGTTACCTGATCACAATATATATATATATATATATATATATATATATATATATATATATATATATATATAGCCAGTAAATAGGCCAGGAGATAAGCTATGTCATTAATCCTGTAACATTAAAGAGATGGTGAGATTTGGGTTTTACCGGTGTGTAAAACCTAGTCGTTCAGATAGAGTCTGAAATGAGTTAACTAAAAGTTTACCCATGTTAGATTTAAAAAGGGAACATGCATGCTTGTTAAGTTAAGTTTTGAACAGTAGTGAAATTTCTTTATAACCAATATCGGAATCATTTTACCTAAAATTAGGTGAACATAGTGATCGGTAAATTGGTTCTTCTTACCTGGTTAGGAGTCCACACAAAATGGCGCCGAATGTAGTGTCCTGTTTTAAACTACGGCAGACTCCTTGACAAATAATTCACGTCCTGAAATAATCCCGACTTTTAGGATTTTTACATAGTACACAGACATATGCTCGATTACCGACCAGTTGAATATTTTGCATTGTATGTAAATTCAGTTTGTCGGAAAACATGGGTCATGTACTTCACCTCGCTCTTCCGGAAGATGGCCACAAAAACCCCCAACCAAACCAACAAACAAAAAAACCATCACCGCATTGCTAAGGAAAACAGTTCCATGTATGCCAGTACAAGTCTGAACTGAAAGACGGGAGAAGGGTTACGTGGCCCCTCACGAATCTTTCCGAGGGAGGGGGGCATAATAGTGAGTGTCTTCCAATCCCACTTTTTAAATAATTACCTTGGCGGAGAGAGTTTTGAAGAAAGGAAATATGCACGGTAAAGAATCCCTTGCCTCCCCCCCCCCCCCCCCTCCCCCCATAACTGTTTCCCTAGGAATTTTTGATGCGTCGGATTTCTGCCCAAGCGTCATTGTCCCAGGTTAACTTTTTGGATGTGTCGTGAGACTTTGTTTTTTCGGAATAATCCGACCCATCGTAATGTACTCGTAATAATAATAATAGTAATAATAATTAGACCATTTATAGCGCAGTCACTTTGTAAATATACTCTACTGCGCTGTAGTGTAACAGAGCTCCCCACAATGCTACTGCTCAAACAAATTAAACATATGCATGCATATACAATTAACCAAAAACTTCTGAAAAAATATGGGTCTTCAATAAATGTTTGAAGATGGTAACAGTTGGTACTTTTCGTATTTCCAGTGGTAATTTGTTCCAAACCTTTGGAGCAGCGCAATTGAAAGCACGATCCCCAAGACTTACTTTTGTTCTTAAGTGAGGTAGCTTTAGAAGGCTTACTTCGAACCATCGGGTGATCGCGTCGGGCCGTGTAATCACGTAACCCGACCTTGCGTGAAAACAGTCCCCTGTATTTGCGAAAGGTCGGGTAAATCTGATGTTAAAAAATTGATTTTTAGCTCTTGTGGTTATTGACATAAGGCTAATCTGTTACGCGAACATTCGTGAAAAACCTACCTCCAATTGACGAAGTATTGGGTAAAAATTAATTTAAAACAATTTTCTCGTTAAGAATTCTAAATTGCAGCGATAATGACGAGCAAATACTATATATTGCCATTCAATCATTCCGCATGCGTATTACGAAAACTCTAAATCCTTTTTAATCATTGATATTCATCCTTTTATGATGCACGTAAATGACTTATTTTCATTGTGATAATTAGGTTCCAATCTGTCGAAATTTAACCTATCGATTTAAATGGAACCCCCCCCCCCCCCCCAGATCTACAGGCTGTTTGAAAATGATATAGGCCAGCTACTTATCTCTTTCAATGCATTAACAGATTTTTAAAGGAAATGCCCCGAAAATGCCAGATATTTTTTTCTTTACAACCACTAATAATCGGGGGGGGGGGGGGGGGTAATCACATGAGATGATAATACGTGGAAAGACTCACGCTAAAGAATTTATCAAGTGTTACTGTTATCCCGAATGATATTATGATGCTATACATTTGTACCCCCCCCCTTAAAAAAACACGGATAGGCCCATGACCTTGGAATAATTAACTTTGAAAATCTGATCAACCCAAACATTTATTTATTTTTGTTGTTGTTGCAATTATCTCCTTCACAAACTCTCAATTACTCCATCATCTCCCATTCTCATTCCCCCTCTCTCTTTCTGACACCCTCGAATTTTCATCAAATAATCTCGCCTGAATTCATTTTTCATCTCTTTCTTCCTGTATCTGTCTATGTTTCTCTTTCCATCTCTTTTGAAGACATCCTCTCCTTCATGCACCCTGGTTGCTTCATTTTCATCCCCCCTACTGATTTCATTGATATACAAATTATAAAAATTGCAACGATTTACATGATCAATATCAAACTACACTTGCAGCCAAAATTACATATAGATTTGCTATGTAATGATTTTTTTTTTCTGCATGGTGATTACATGTTTATAAGTTCATTCTGATAAAAGGGAAACTAGATCAGCCTTCAATCATCGTTTACAAGTAAAATATATTTCATATTAATCATAACAATGTTTCTAATCATATACTCTGTTCAGAACTTGCGACAAAATGAAAGTAGACTAAAGAGTTTTACATCACTATCATTTACATGCTAGTAATTTGAATTACAATGTACCAAGGCCATACTGAATCCTTTTTTTACTTTAAAATGATACTTAGATTTGTAAATGAATATTTAACAGAGTACTTAATCACATTTTGTGCACAGCTCAGAGAGAACGAGCTGTTCTATATCCCTTTAGAAGTTATGAATAAAATTCATTATAACACAACTGAAAACAGTGATTTTGTAACTTACATACCCATCAATCAATCCAAATTACAGTGTACATAATATTATATAAATTTTCAAATCCTCTAATGAAAGAATAATCTGCTGTAAGAGTTTTAAATAATCCACAAATCTATGGGGGGGGGGCCACTTTCTAAAAAATAAATACACTCACTTGTTCTGTAACTTTGTCCAATGACATTGTAAACCATTTTGATGATAATTCAGAATTGTGGAATGGATATCAACAATTTTGAATTGATTGTGGAGCAATTAGTCATATTATACGAAATGGCGACATTTATTAGAAAGCCCTCTCAGATAATTCATCTTCATTTAGTTTAGGATTCATGTAATTCAACACCCAAATGAATCTAATTCCTTACCGAATAACAGTGGCGGCACCAAGGGGGGGCATGGAGGGGGCATTTGCCCCCCCCCCCCCACTCAGAAGCTTTGCCCCCCCCCCCCAGTTGCCCCCCCCCCAGAAATTTTGAGGACTGAAAAGAAAAATTATACAGTAATTTGTAAATAAGTAGATTTTGTCATAAGCATCATATTCAAGCTGTGAAGTGCTCTAAAATACCATTTTCCGCTCTTCGAAACTTCAATTAAAAACAAAAAAAGTGGTTATTTTTGGCTCGCTCGCTTCGCTCGCTCGTCATATTTTTAAATTTCTTTTTTAAAATGCGATTAAAAACAAGAAAAGTGGCCATTTTTGGATCGCTCGCTTCGCTCGCTCGTCATATTTCGGAATATATATATTCGAAATTGCGATTAAAAACCAAAAAAGCGGGGTTTTTTTTCCCTCGCTTTGCTCGCTCATCATATTTCGGAATATTTATTCGAAAATGCGATTAAAAACCAAAAAAGCGGTTATTTTTTTTCGCTTGCTTCGCTCGCTCGCAAATTTGATATCAAAATGTGTGTAAGAGGAAAAAAAAAATATTCATAGAAATACATAAGAATACACATATTGTACAGTTCATGTCTCAGCTTAAAATTTGATGATAAAACGAACCAAAACTTTTAAATGATGTGAGAGGAAATCAGAAAACAAAACATAGCTTCTGCTTGTCAGAAAACTGAACAAGTAAAACTTAAGTATTAGGCTTTTAATAACTAACATTCCCTTAAAATCTTAATGCAAACGAAGAAATAAATATCTTAATGCAAGTGTATTTTTGTGAGCAAAAAATGTTGGCAAGATATTTTGATCCTGGTGCCTATTCATGGAAGAAATATATTCATCAAGCTTGACTGATAACATTTGCAAAGGAACAACAACAACAACAACAACAAAAAAACAGGTCCATTGAAGATGATTCCCCCCCCCCCCCCCCCCAGCCTTATTTCCAAGTTGAGACAGTTATGAATTGAAATGTTACTCAGAAATTCCAGAATGAGTGTATTTGCAACCAAGGCCAATGGCCTTGTAAAAATGCTAAACCCTGGCTGAAATTTGACATGTTGATAGCAAGCTGACCAAATTCATGCAAGATTCACTTACCTTCCATAAGTGGAGTTGTAACTAATTCATTCCTTGCAGACATTTTCTTCATTCTCATTCAACAAGCAATCATCCCCTAAATCTCCAAAATTATTGATGTGGCTGCAGACATAAATGCAGCCTCAAGTTTCAACCTAGGTATCTGATGAACAAAGTCAAACCAGATGAATGAATGGGGTGCTCAGAGCCACCTCTCAACAAAGAATTTTTTTAAAGTCTATATAGTCTGTATGTACAATCAGGGAGTTAAAGCATGATGAACTCTTTGCAAGTTTCTGTCAACTACTGGCACAATCGTACAATTAAAATTAACAATCATAATTATTAGTTTTCTCCTTTACCATTGTACCAGAAGAAATAAAACCCAGCTAGTGTGCTTAAGTAATATCTGAAGAATAATGACCTGCATCAATACTACTCTAAGGATATCAGAGTTCAAAGTAAATATCTAAAGAACAATTGTCATTATTATCCCCTCTGAATCAATTCAGCAGGCAAAGAGCTAAATCATACCCCCTCTCATTATGCTTGCTTATCAGTCTTCGGAATCTGAGCTAAACTGTAAGTTTCATACAGTCAAAGATGCCCCCTAAAAGGCCGCCCCTATACTTTCGAGCCAATGTCAGGCCCCGGCGCGCCGCGTCGCGGCGCAGCCTGCTTTGCTTCACACAGCTATATCATGTTACTACGATAACCGATTCGTCAATACACAAACACAGTGCAGCAGTGGGATATACTTTCAATCTCATATCACTGTAAACTTATTTGCATTTCATTTACCAGTACAATCATCGGCAATCCGCCCGAAAGTCTGGGCAAGATGTTGCGTGGTGGCAGGGTGCTTAGCACAATGGAGCGGTAACATGAACTGCCGACGATGAAAAAAATTACTAAGTTTGCGAGTTTTTTGCACAAAATGTCATGACATACAACTCAGGACAGTTCTTTGAAAATGTAAAGAAATTAACGCAGATTGGCCACAATGGTAGAACTTATTATGGATAAATTGCATTATTTTTGACAAATCAGCGAAATTTAAACTGTACTCACCTCTTAACTTCTCCTAAAAATCTGACTTTGTGTGGATAGACTGTTAACTTTCATTAAAGCCGTTTTTGTCGTATTTCTTTGTACGCAAGGGGACGCGACTATTCGTATTTTTGTTGTATTATTTTTTATGAAGCGTCGGGTAAATTTCACTCTTTGAACCCGACCGTTCGTAGATTTAAGGTGCATATTTCTCAGATGGTAGACCCGACCTTTCGCAAATCAAGTGGGCTCTTTTCACGAAATGTCGGGTTACGCGATTACACGGCCCGACGCGATTACCCGATTGTTCGAAGTAAGCCGTCATAGATGCCCCCAAAAGGCCGCCCCTATACTTTCGAGCCAATGTCAGGCCCCGGCGCGCCGCGTCGTGGCGCAGCACACATCTACATCATGTAACTACTACGATAACCGATTCCTCAACACACAAACACACTGCAGCAGTGGGATATACGTTCAATGTCATATCACTATAAACTGATTTGCATTTCATTTACAATGATCGGCAATCCGCCCGAATGTCTGGGCAAGACATATGAAGCGTCGGGTAAATTTCACTCTTTGAACCCGACCGTTCGTAGATTTAAAGTGCATATTTCTCAAATGGTAGACCCGACCTTTCGCAAATCAAGTTGGCTGTTTTCACGAAATGTCGGGTTACGCGATTACACGGCCCGACGCGATTACCCGATGGTTCGAAGCACGCCGCTTTAAAAGCAGCTTATCCTGAGTACTTTGTCAGTTACGTGCATATGAATGTGACTTAAATGATATCAATTCAGACAAGTAATTAGGAGCTTGACCATTCAGTGCTTTGTAAACAAGCAAAAGTAGCTTAAATGCAATTCTCTGACTTATTGGCAACCAATGTAATTGAATCAGAACAGGTGAAATATGGGAAAACTTTGAAGAACCGGATACAAGTCTTGCACATGCATTCAGCTGCAGCTTGTTGATTTGTGAATCTGGTAAACCAAAAAATAATCCATTACAATAATCCAGGCTATTGCTAATAAATGCATGGATAAGGGTTTCTGCGCTTTTTTGGTCCAAGTATCTTCGAATATGGCGTAAGTTGTATAACATATAGAAAGATGATCTACTAATGTTGGATATGTGTTTCTCCATGTTTAAACGAGAATCAAGCCATACACCCAGATTTTTCACAAAGTTTGATGGTTTTACTTCTGATTCTCCAACTGTTATGTTGCTAACACTCAGCTTTGCTACTTGCCTGCCTGTCCCGAATATGAGAAACTTTGTTTTTCCATCATTAAGCATTAGCTTATGTTGGGACATCCAAAAATGAATATAACTTATACATGATTCTAAGTTTGAAATATTGTCTTATGGTTTTCCTTATCAGTGCTGAAACAAATGTATAACTATGTATCGTCAGCATAGCAATGACAAGAGACATTAGGGAAGCGCCTTTGAATGATATTAATCAAGTTACTTGTATAAAGAGTAAAAAGAAGGGGGCCGAGGCGTGACCCTTGAGGCACTCCGTATGAAACATCAAAATTCTCAGATATGACATCATCTATTATCATTTTTTGTTGTTTTGTTGTGTTTCGATCCATGTGAAGACACAGTCGCTCAAACCAAAAGATGTATGTAGTATGTTCAACAATATCCTATGATCAATAGTGTCAAAAGCGGCACTCAGATCCAACCATACGAAAAGTGTTACCTTTTGATTGTCCATTGCCAATAGAAGATCCTTCAACAAGTTTTGATATATAATGTAAATTACTAACTGGTCTAAGATTATCAAAACTCGGCTCCATGCCATGCTTCTTAAGCAGTGGCTTCACCAATGCAACCTTATATTCGGAAGGTAAAAGGCCATTTGAGAGTGACAAGTTAATGATTTTGGTGAAGACTGGGAGTAACCAACTTAATGAATTGTTGTCAAATGTTCAACTGTCCGAGATACTCAGAACCCTCTCATACAAGCGCGACTATGTCTGGAAACCCTAAACCATCCGGTTCATTTTTTCCTCTCAATATTTTTGTCGACCTGCTGTGAAATTCACAATCCTAAACTGTACGGTATCTGTGGAAAATTCTCCTGAGACCTCTAATTCTTTACGATTTCCTTTGGTTTCATTTTTATCGTTGAAAACTTTGTTTCCCTTTCCTGCACACCATCATGATCATTAAGAGGCTTTAGAGTAGTCCTTACGCCTACGTGAATTGAGATACATGTTTGATCGATATGATACAGGTTATAATTCTTCTCAGGGAGACCAGCAAACGAGACATACCAACCTACCAGACCTTTGAAGTTCACCCAAACAATCATTCTTCATAATAATTTTTCATGAAGAAAAAATAAATCCGTTCATCGATTCTGAATCTGACGGATTTTTGATTGGAGGAATTACCGAAATTGGGTTTTTAAACTAGTTTCGAATCTCATCACAACACTATCCTCACTCTCCTTCTTTCCATCCATAATCATCACCATCATCGTCGTCGTCGTCGTCGTCAAAAATCATCAATATATTCAAAATTATTATCATCATCATTATTATCGTTATCATTATTAACATCTTCATCTTCGTCATCACCATAGTCATCATCATTATGACCATCATCATCATCATCATCATCATCAACATCATCAACATCATCATCATCAGCAGCAGCAGCAGCAGCATCATCCTCCTCCTCATCATCCTCCTCTTCTTCCTCCCATTATCAGCATCATCCACATTGTGATCAATATCATTGCCATTATCATGATCATCATCATCATATCATCATATCATCATCATCCAAATTATCATCATCATCACCATCGTCATTATCATAGTTCTTTACGGGGGGGGGGGGGGTTGTAAGACCTAATTTGCCGACAAAATTTTCTGTGGTGACCCCGAATTTGCGGACACTTATGCTGCATTCTAAGTCTAACCACCCCTCCCTCACACACACACACACACACACACAGAGTTTAAAGTGATCCTCCTTTCACAATTCTGCACGATGGCTCATTAAGAAAACTTGAACCCTTTAATGAAAAGAACACTCTAAAAACTAAAATCTTAAATTGAATCACCATTTAAAAGGATTGGGGAGTGAATACCTTTTCAAAATGTTAGATTAACACTTTGAATGCTGGATTCAACACTATAAAGGTTAAAAACCAGCAAAGTGTTAATATAACATTTTTGAAAATGTAGTTCGCCACTCCTCCAACCAAGAGGTGGTTCAACATTTTATTATTTTTTTTATTATTTTTTTTTGAGAGTGAAGACAACTTTCTTCTATGTCGCATTACCTTTAATTTGGTTTCATTATCGCAATGCTTCCAATCATGTTTGCCAGCAGTGTGGAAGCAGTTATGGTATTATGTGGGATTGGTATACACAGTAACCATGGAGGTTTAATCACACAAATTGAAGACTGAGGAGAAACAACCAATGAATAATGATACCGCATATCATGATAATATGTGATACGCTCGCTCCTTTGATATGAATGGTTTTGAAAAGCAAACGAATTCGGTGAGATGAGACCGAATAGATAACGTAGATGTTTCATGAGCTCACAGTGTATTTTGCCGAAGGGGTTACTACTTCTACAATCAAAAACAGTGTGTGCTTCCTCGCTCGCTTCGCTCGCTCGTAATATTAAAAAACACAGTGGTTTCGGGGGCAGCAACAATGGACCAGCGATGTGACAAAATAGGGTCATATTTGGCGGCGAGGTAACAGGTATCATATATGCCTATAGTGTATTTTGATAACTAAACACTTCTCTCATAGCAAGAAATTTATTTTTGATCATTGTCTATAGGAGCAGCCGCCAGAAATATTTCATGTTATGACTGTGCAGAGAAGTTCAAACAGGTTTATAAACAAACTGACTGTGTGGTTAATCCAACAACCAGCTTAGAACCAAGGAGATGCCAGGATCATGAACATTTCTGTTCGGTAAGTCTCTCTAGTAATCCTTTTCCTTCTCCTCACCCTGCTCCTCCTGCTCCTGCTCCTCCTCTTCCTGCTCCTCCTCCTTCTCCTCCTCCTCCTCCTCCTCCTCCTCCTCCCCCTCTACCTCCTCCTCCTCTTCCTCCTCCTCCTGCTCCTGCTCCTCCTCCTTCTTCTTCTCATCCTCCTCCTCCTCCTCCTCCACCTCCTCCTCTTCCTCCTCCTCCTCCTTCTCTCCTATCCCCTCCTTCTCTTCCTCCTCTTCCTTCTCCTCCACCTCCCTCCTCCTCCTCCACTTCCTCCTCCTCATCCTCCTCTTCCTCCTCCTCCTTCTCCTTCTTTTCCTCCTCTTTCTCCTCCTCCTTCTCTTCCTCCTCTTCCTCCTCCTCCTCCTTCTCTTCCTCCTCCTCCTGCTCCTCTTTCCTCCTCCTCCTTCTCTTCCTCCTCCTCCTCCTCCTCCTCCTCCTCCTCCTCCTCCTCCTCCTCTCCTACCCCCTCCTTCTCTTCCTCCTCATAACAAAGCGAAAACAACAACCGAAATAATAATTATAATGATGATGATGATGTTGACGATAATAATGATAACAATAACAATAACAACAAAAATAATAATGATAAAACATGAATAAGAATAAGAATAAGGAGCCGGAGGAGGAGAATAACAAGAACTATAAGAATAAATAAGTATGATAACTATTGTATTGTAATAACATCATTGTCATCATTAAAATGTATATACTTTTATTTTTTATCTGTTGCAATGTCTTGTTTTGATCCACAAATTACAAGTACTGCTTTTTAGTGGATCCCTCTATTTCCACAGAATTTAAAAATATTGTTAATGATTTATTCATGTGTACTTACTTACCACGGAAAAAATGATAATATCTAAATATCATTTAATCTTTTCTATTATTATACCTATGCAAAACCATTGTAATCTATTTCTTTTCTTCCTGTTAGAAATTGATAAATACGAATTTGAATTCGAAAACAAAACCATCTGGAAACCAGTCAAACTGCTTTGTTTATGGGGTTTCGTAAATATAAGGAATGTTGGCTGAAAGAAAGAGGAAGCTTGTAGAGGAAGGATTCCTTAAGGTTTCAAATAAAAAGGGAGGAAGGGGAATAGAAAGAGAACGAAAAATAAGGAACAAAAGATGAACATGAAACTCATAAAAGGAAAGATGATTATATTTGGTGATCTATCTATTCTCTTTTTAGTTTTTTGTAAATGACTTCCCATTTCTTTATTTTTCTTTACCAATCTCCAGGTAGAGTATACCAAAGTGAATCGAATATTTACTCGCTTCGTTCGGAACTGCGCCAGTACATGCAATACCAAATGTGTGACGAGAGGCTTCGGATTGGACGAAGAAGTGTGTACGTTCTGCTGTACAAGGGATGGCTGCAATCTCGGCAATAGAGGGCGAAAACATACTTCATCCAAGATTGTATATTATTCAAAACAAAAAAAAAAGTATATTCACTGTGTTGTGAAATAGCAATCTTCTTCATAAGTCTATATACTTCTGCACTCAGTTGATCAGTTGCAGTCAGATAGTGGCGTATCAAAGAAAACACAAAAGGAGAAAAAAAGGAGAAAAAGAAGAAAAAGAAAGGAAAACAAGGGGGAAGAAAAGGCAGAATTTGGTTTGGCTGACGATGAGCCATAGCCTCAATGATTTCATGAAGTTCATTCTGTCAGTGTTTTCAAAGGAAGAGAAGACGGGGGGTTCGGACTGTACATTGACGATGGATGGCAGACGTTGTAATTAAGTTCCATGTAACCATTATCATTCTTAATATTTAGAAAAAGGGATGAATGAATAAATAAAATAAATACATTCATGAACCCATGCCAAAATCAATCCTTTAAAAAATCTCCTTTGAAATGTTAGGGCAGGTTTGCAACTTGGAATCGACCTATCATATTTGCATGCTCATCACTCCACTTTATATTCAGAATTTATGTTCCCTTTCTTAAATATCTATCTGAATGATACCATTGCCTATGATTAATCCCCGATGTTATTGATTTTTCTCAGCCCTATATTTACCGGGATTTGGTTTTAATATTCAGGGTTTTGTGTATCATTTGTTGTGCAAGTTGGTAAAGAGGTTGAAAAGAATAAAAGGAGAGATAAACGGATGACAATAAAAAACATGATAGGTACATGGTTTTCTATTCTCAAGGGATTTCAATCTATTTCCATCGGGTAAAGTACAGCCAAAGTTAATAATTAAGAATATTTGTCTGATTTTCCTCAAACTTTCACTGTTAATTCTTTTTGTTTTTCTTCATTCACTGGAAGCACACTGATGTCTGGGTTGCATTCTCCTTTAAATCCAGTACATGTATTCAAATCTGCAGCCCAACCATTGATTCAAATAGCACAATAGAACCGAAATCTTAACACAACACTCTCGTCAAGCCCCAAGTTATACTTCCAGTTATAGTTCCTAAAGGACCATTCGGAAGTGCTCAACACCAAGTACATGCTATCACTAAGGTCCACATAAGCGTTACCAATTATTCATAGTAAACTCTCATAAGGAGGATAATTCTGTGGTCTGTGCAATTTGGTTTCTGAAAACTTACATCTTATCGGAAAATGCAAAAATGAACCAATTGTCTCGTGGTGGCAAAATAATTCAAGGAGATTTTAGAACTATGGCGCATACAACGTCATATTTTTTTTTTATCTGCGGAGAAGTTCAAATGACTTAATGATTTTGAAGTGACATGTTTTTTTACGGATGGATCATTCGTGGGACCTCTAAATGCATTACAAAGATAAACGCATAATTTGATTCAAAAGAGTGATGTAAACGATTGACACTTTTCTCTTTTTCAAACGAAGGAGATGAATGATTAGTTTCGACAAACCATCTCCTTCCACCATGCTTATCTTTCCTTGTGACGTATACTCCTACCCTTTGCTTCACAATGTGACTTTTCGTTTTGATGATGTTCTTGAAAGTAGTTGAGTGATATTTGTGGTTTTCCAGACTTGGAGACGCTCGATGTCTTGGCCCGTAGATTGAAGTCTGCAGGAACTCTAGATAAAGTTCTTAAACGGGATACCTTGCTTTGTACCACACGATCAATCTCTGCTCGTCTCGCTCGTCGTCTGGGCGACATCGATTCAGAGTGCGTACCCTTACCGTGGTGGTCCTTCCTTGACGAGAAAGCGCGCGTCCCGTCGGCATCAGATATATTTACATTTCGATTTCGTTTCACAGAGCAATCGGTAGTATCTAATTCCATATTTCTCGAAATGGTGCAAGAAGATGGTCGCTTAGGAGATGTGTTTTCTGAAGATGTCATGGGTTGGTTAGATGTTGATTGGTCAGTGATGTCTGTACTGCTGGTTGTAAATATTCTTGGGAATGCACTTTGACATCTGCGATCCATCTCAATCTTCCAACAATTCACGCGTTCTTGAATACGATCATCTTCCGATTGAGCCGACATTGCTGGATTGTTCATTTTTGATCTACCACTCTCATCAAAATGAGAACGATTTACAAGTGTTCTCTGATCCATTAGGAGTTTCTTATGATCTTTCTTAACACATCTTCGTTCCATGCTTAGAAGATAGAGAGACCTGGCTCGCTCACGATCGATTTCTCTCAGTCGATTTTTGAGTAATTTCTGTTCTCCACAGTTCTTACTATGTGCTACGACCCAGCTCTCGAATCTAGGCTGGCTCAAGGAACCACCACGGGATGGACTGCTGTACCTTTCAAAATTAGCCATGGTTAACTTCAAGTTTTCTGGACTCAGAAGTGTAGGCCTACTTTCCTCCAAGTCACGGTCTTGCAGAAAGCCTTGTATATGGATTTTTTCCAAATACAAGCGACCAGAAACTTGATAGATATTTTTCAGTATTCACTCTCTTATTTTTCAGAATTTCGATCCATCACAGACAACTTTCAGGCCACTGTGATCGCTTCGTTATGCGAAATGTCGGTCTTTACAACTCAGAATATTTCAAGCAAGTCAGTCAGACTGTCAGATGAAAATATAAAGTGTTCCGCAGTCGCATCACAACACGGAATTATAGTGTCAGACTTGGTCGCATTATGCTTGATGCGCCTGTCTAGTAATGACTTTTCATACTCTCTCTTGAAATTTTTGGGTGCTGTCTTCCTTTTCGTTTGCTTTAGCACTAAAAAATTAGAATTGCAACACAGCAGTTTGGTCCTTGATATAACATCCTGTACATGAAGCGTTAACTAACATGTAGATCCACATGCCGCGGTAACGTTGTCATGCGTACTGTATTTGGAATGCTTAACCACTGAACCAGCGTCCACAACAAGTGGTATGGGTATCGTTGCATTCTCTGTAAATACCACAACATCTTTGTGTCATAATGCCCCCCCCCCCTCCCTGAACTTTGATTAAAATGAAAACGTATATGGTCCTTTATACAAACTCATCCACGGATCGGCAGCTTTCATGAAAAGTTTAGGTTCTATTGTTTAAATATGAATCACCGCACCTGCACGGCTTAAGTGACGTAAAGGAGAGAAACACTGGTACCGGTACTTCTTTATCCCTATGGCTCATGGTCAATGATAAAGACTGATCTGATTATACTTGGTCCAAAGATATAATTCAACTCTTGGTATAAGCCTGATTAAAGGATAACCTATTCTGTCTAATGCGTTACAAAAAACCCCAAGAAGTTATAGGAGCCAACGAATTGGACCAATAGAGTCAAATGAAAGGGGGGGGGGAGGGGGATAAAAAGAGGGAAATTCAGTCAAAATTTCTTATATGAAGTGAGTAACAGTGCAAGTAAAGGCTTTTCCAAGTCGTGAAAAAGCGCCTACTCTGTGCCTCGAGAAGCATCTCCTTATATTTCATTTTTGACTGTTATAAAAGAATCTCCATCATTAGTGATATTGTTTTTCTATAAAACGAGAACATGTATACAAAAGGGGATTAATTACTTTTCAAAATCTTAAGAAAGCCTTATCCGAAACCATTGTAGGCCCAATGTTTGCAAATTATAATGACATATTTTATAACCGTGACTGGTATAAGCAGTACAACTGGTACTGAAGCTGACTTTGAATTAAATGTCTTTTGGACTTTTTGATGGTGTTTTCAATAATTTCATAATTTTACAGTATGAAATATTGATAATTTGCACGCGCAGCCCCAAGCTATGGAATATCTTTCTGTTATATAAACTATAAAATCTCCAACTGCAGACATATTTTAATAAAAACTTAAAACTTATTAACTTCTCACTATTGTTTAGGCATATCAGGAATTTAGCGTCGAAGAATATATCCACGGGTTCTGCGCTTAATAAATTGAGGTTATTACTATTACTTTCCTCCCTGTATTGTACATCTATTAACCTTCCCCTATATTCTATTTTATTTCATCAGCATTATTCTTCTTCTATTAAAACAATCTGCCTTTATTATTCTTGCAGAGTTGCAGCAATTTTTTTTTTGCAATAGTGATCTGTGTTCAAAAGGCTGTTTTACAAGCTTTTTTTTTTACAGACCACCTCGTTTCCACATTTCTAATGTCTTGTAATTGTTCATGGATGTATTGTTTTCACTCTAGTGCAAAGAAATAAATAAATTTGAATTTGAATTATCATTGTCATTATCATTATCATTATTATTATTAATCATCAAATTTGAAAATGAGACATAAAAAGCACGGAGATGTTTTATCATGGTGAATACAAGGCTTCGAGATTCGAAAATGTGATAACAGATTTACAAGTATGGAGGGGGCATCATCATCTTCAAGCACATACGAATATCATGGGAAGTCTTTTGCAAGAAAGCAGGACAATTAGGTATTACAATGTTTTCAAGGCCATCATTATAGTCACTATCATCGCCCTCATAATAATCATCCGCATCTTTATCACCTATGTCCATCTAAATATGTAACGATACAAACAGACAAACAGAGATGTCATTGCAGAACAAACATAATGAAGGGATCAACAACGTAAAACTTTTTCTCGTTTGAAGGTGCTTAACATAATGAACTACTCACTCACAAAAATTATAATCGCAATATCTATCTATCTATTTGCAGTTTTATTTACATAGGGTAGCATTGTCAGTTACATAACTACTTTCCATAACTGTCCTGTCCGCATAATATGCAATAAGCACGATAAGTAAATGATCGAATGGAAAATTACAGAAAATCAATACACTGTAGATAATCATTAGCACAAACTTTAATCTATTTTGCATATATACAGAAAAATCTAGCATAATAAGGATAAGTTGAAAAACATTTCTTTTTTACAATTTATGCAACAGAACATAAGAAAAACAAAAAGCAAATCAAACTTGAGAAAATGGAAATAATTCAAAGTAATCTTGAAGTTATATGATTGTTTAAATCGAACATTAAAGTCAGTCACTTAGAAATATTTACTAAATTAGCATTATTTTTTGTAATCATTGTATCCAAACGATTCGTTGATGATATATAGATCAATATGTATTTCATCCTTTTTTTCTATTTTTTTTAATGACTGCTAGAGAAATATTATAACTCAGTAAACTTTGATTAGTGTAATACGATCGGTTTTCTCTCAAAACAGCACTGTGCAAGAAATGACAGCTTTTAAAGCAATTACACGCAAATAATCAATGGCGTTCATAGAGACTGAAGACTGAACATTCACAGTTGAACATAATTAACAACAATAATGACAGTTTTAATACGTAAAAATAAACATAACTTCAATCTTCTGATATGTGCTCAAGTAATGACTGACGTCACAATAAAACACTTTCCAATATAATCAGAGTTTATTTTGTTGGAGTAATCTGCAAAATATAGAATATAATCAATGGAAAAACAACAGTTCACAATTCATTAAAATCTGACTGGAAAGATGGACAAAATCTTAATTCACAGCCTAACTGCTGATTTGAAATCGCAAACCTTGTTTAACTCACTTCAGTGAAACCTTCAGGCCTACATGCTTTGTTCATGATTTTCTCCTATTTCAAAAGGTACAAAACACTCCCTCTCCTTTTATACACTGAACTGACTCTGAACTAATACGTATTGCGCGTGCCTTACTCTTCCTAGACATACACGTACCTGTACCTGGTAATAAGAAATGTATTGGCACAATCTGATAAGAAAGAAGATACTAACATGTATATATTTTTCAGTCATGTCAATAGAGGGAGGTATAACATATGGCTCACTGGTAGTGGTATACATGCAGTCTTTATTGTATTGGCAACTAATGGCAATCAGTGGTACATATTCTGATATTTCAATATTGTATTTCTTGCGTACCTAGGGAGATAAACTTACTGGTAAAGATGAGAGTCTCAACGGGTCGTAGTGAGATTTTATTAGGGCTTTCTATGATGATATAAAAAGAAACCTCATATACTGTAGCTTAGACCAGGTTTACGGATAGTAAATCGCAGCTACTGTAGAGCTCAAGTTCAATTCTGTTTCTACAATTCAATTTTCAATTCAGTTCTATTCGAAGAAACATTTTTTTTTTGCACTTGACTTACGTGACTTAACAATCATTTTTTTTTCAATTGTGTACACTTTATACATAGTAACATAGTATATTACAATAATATGAATCAAGGAAGAAGGCGAGATCCCTAAAAGCTAGTGCTTGTGATGGGCTCACCTGAATAACTTAGCACAACTATTAAAATATTTAGGAGAGAGGAGGGGAGAGCGTTCAGAGTAAAGAGAAAAGAAAAAAACAGAAGAAGTAGAGGAAGAAGACGGTGTAACAGTAACACTTGTATTCGTAGCATGCATGTAAACTATACAGTGAAAATGGCAAAATTATGGTTTACATTACGGTTTACACTATGTCTTCAGGTAATCAAAGAATGGTGAGAAGGTTCAGTCCCAGCCAGCAGTTTTCAAATTAGTATGAATTTGGCCAACCCAGTTTCAATGGCGCACTTTCTTTTGTATTGTGCTTGCCTAACAATGCGCCATGTTGTGCCCTACTGGAGCCGAGTTATCTCTGTAATAAACAGAAAGGGATCTGGTAGTGGTATACACGCCGTCTTTTTGGTAATGATAACTTGTGGCAATCGGTGTTACATAATCATTTATTTTATTATATTTCTTGCGTTCATAGGGAGGGAAACTTACTGGTAAAGATCAGAGTGGAAGAGGGTCGTATAGTGAGATTTTATGAGGGCTTCATAATAAAAAAAACCTCGTTACTATATCATGCTATATACTGTAGCTTAGATCAAGTTTATGGAGAGTCAAAGTCGCGGCTACTGTACAGTTCAAGTTCAATTTGATTTTCACAACAATGAATAATACATGTACATGTGAGCATAGAAGGCAAGTAAACTGAAAAGAGTACATCAAAATACATACATATATACACAAGTGATCAACGAATTTCAGTGAAATGGACGATAATAAAGCAAATCAAATAGAATATACGAAGACAATCTGCATTTATGTGGAGGGAGCAAACAGAAAGACACCATAGAAAGAAAAAAGGCTTTAAAAACATATCTTAATGAAAATTAGAAGTTTAAAAAATTCTGTAATTTTGTTTTATTTCTTATTGTTAACGATGACCTTAATATAAAGAAGTAATAACTTACATGCAATGGATCAATCATGATTGTTGTGACCGTATACGCTCCATTAAATGTTAGAAAATGAGCTTCAAGTAGTTTACTTTACAAAGAGGTATAACACTAAGCAGTATAGAGGACATGCACTTCATAATGTAGAATATAACACATCAAAGATTGGTTATCGAATTTACACGATACATGATGTATTCCTGACATGGCTATGGAGATTATCTCTGCTTTCACACTGTGTGGTTGACTGCGATGGATATTACATTCTTAATATCTCGCCTCTTCTAAACTTTATGAAAACTCTCTCTCTCTCTCTTGCAGCCTCTCTCCCTCTTCACTTCTTTTTCTCTCTCTCCCTCTTTATCTATCCATCTGTCTATGTCTCTTCGTGTTTCTTTCGAAAATCTGTTTCTTCCCTTCTCTCTCTCTATCTCTCTCTCTTTCTCTCTCTGTTCAGTTCAGTTGAAAGTGACATTTTCCACAAAAAAAAATCAAACAAACAAAAAAATACAATATACAAAATATCAAGTTTACATCAAAATATCATGGAAGGCAACAAGTCAAAAAGCATGGAGCTTGTGGCGTGTGAGCCAGAAAATCACTATCACAAATATTAATACATGTTTACGTAAAATACGTAAACAATCTTAATGAATGGGTAGAGTGTGCAGCAACAACAACAAAGACATAGAAATAACCTAAGGACAGCTGATATTTGTACCTGATATTCAAATTCTTTTGCTAATTTGTATAAACAGAGAAGGGCACCTATTCTTCTTTGAGAAAGTAAATGCTGAGCAAATTCTGTTTAAATTGAGATTGGAACGAGTTAAGGACGTGGAATGTCTGTCATCGCATGTCAAAGGATTCCATAGTTAGGGTCCTGTATATCATATGTTAAATTGGAATGAAAGGGTTCTGTGTCTTTCTTCAAGCAAAAAAAAAATATATATATATAATGATAAAAATAAAAACAAATAGAAAAAAAATCAAAAAACAAAAAATAACCACAACCAACAAAGAAAATCAAATTTTGCCAATAGCTGAATCAGCCCAAACTTGAATGTAGATAACAACGAAATATTTTCTCATTTCCGAATAATCCAATGGAAAAAAATGGAATTTCAGGATGACTTAACATAATTCACCGACATATTTTCTGATAATTTAAATCTTATCATTTAACTTTAAATTTTCCTGCCCCATTCCCTTTCATGTTAGCTTTAGACTTACATGAGAATGATAATTTACTCATTTAACGACCAAGAGGAAGCCAACAAATTATCTTCATAGAGGTGATGGTATGGTATGTCCGCTTGTCTTGATTTTTGAAAGAGAAAGCTTCTAGTCATCTCATTACCGGAATGGTGTATAAATGTGACTGACCATAACTGACATCATCAAGGGTATTAGCCTTATATTGGTGTGTTGGTTAGTTTGAATATATAGAGTCTATCTGTAGTGCAAAAAGCGATCTCCCCTGATCGAAACTCCTGTAGATAGAACCAAAATCTACTAGACTCAATCTTGTAATCAGAGATGAGAGTCTGGATGTGTTTGAGGTCATTGGTGTACTCATCGATACTTACCAACCCATCATCACGCTTGACCCAAGCGATCAGGATTGATTTACTCCGAGTCACAGATGCGTGCGGGTATATGCCTGATTTCTCTACCATGTGTTTTACATTGCCTTCTTTGTCGATTATTCTCATTGTACTGTTATACTTAATGATTAATGAAGCATTGTAACTAGTGATTTGCATAGGTTCATATCCATCGCATGGTATCTCCTTAATTGCCTTCCCACCTGCTGGTGAGAATACCTGGATCTTCTTAGGTTTCCTGTAGCTGATATAGATCAGATCATTACTGTCTACAGTAAGACCACCAAACCCACCTTTATCTTTTCTCAGAGTCTCAAATGTTGTATCCAGCTTCTCCCTCTCCCGTGTGCACAGTGTGAGGGTGTTACTGCAATCACATACAATATACCGACCATCAGAGAGGAATCCTATGTCACGGATATTGACATCCTTGAGGATTGTCTGCTGCAGCTGACCATCAGCAAAGAAGATATCGATTCCTCCGAACCGAGATCCCACTGCCATCCCACCATCTGGTGAAGCAGCCATGGAATTCATACTGTCTTTCTTTGAGAGTTTTACATTACATTCCAATTCAAATTTCACGAACCTGACTTCACCAATGTTCAACTGATCACCTTGATGGTTAGGTGTAAATGTCAGTTGCTCTGCACGATCAGCTAAATCAGTAGCAAGCTTCTTCTCTGGATCATCCCTATCTAGTACATTCTTCAATTCACCAGACAGTGAATCACGAATAACAATGATATCACCTCCTAATGGAGCCTTCAAACTATTACCCACTAACACACTCGCACTCTCAATACTCGTAATCAACCTCTCACCATCAACTTTCATCTCATCCAGTCTTTTACAAAGTTTCTCTTCCTGAGCTTCTAACTGCTTGTCTATTGCTGCTTTGCTCTCATTTAATTTCTTGATTGATTCTTGATAAACCTCGTTGATTCTAGCCTTTATGCTAGCAACGTGATCAGAGACACGCTTCTTCTGAGTCTTGATACACGTCACGTCTTTCTTAATGGTTGTAGTTTTTGTCTTGGCTCGGGCTTGTAGAGCTTCAATTTCTGTCTTGATAGAAACATTGTACTCCGCAACATCTTGCACAGTATGGCCTTTCTTCTCGTGATTCAGCATCCTGCATCTCAGACAGATCAACTTCTTACAAGTGATACATACATCAGTACAGACATGTTTTTGTCTGTCTGATTTGTGTTCTTGACAGTAGACCTCCTTTTCGAGGACCACTCTACCCTCTCTGATATCGTTTACACTTACTACTTTATGTTTGAGATTAGGTTTCCAAGTGTTATGATACTTAAGGCATGTGTTACACATATATTTACTACATTCACAACAGAAATGTACAGCTTCTGAGTTTGTTTCGCATATTTCACAGAATTGCTTGCTACTTTTCACATCATCAACTAGAGATTTAAGAGGGACATTTGTTTTTAGGTTCAAGACATTTCCATCCTTAACATCTGTTTTGCTTCGACAGACTGGACATTTTAAAGAAATTAGGGATGATGTCTTCATAATATCATTGAGACATTTCTTACAGAACGTATGTGTACATGATAACTGCTTAGGATCACTAAGTAGCTCTAAACAAACAGGGCACTGTAAATTTCGTGAGATTTTGTGTTCAAACGACGCCATTATACGATACTCAAATATCAGCATACAACGTGTAGAACGTGTATGACCCTCTCAAGCAACATAAACCAACGAACAAAGGGCATCCGAGGCAAACTGAATTTTTTTCTTTCATATAGAAGTCAAAATGTATATTAAATGGATTGAGTAAAATCAACTATGTACGTAAGAAGACTCTCTGTCTCTCTCTCTCACTTTTCTCTCTCTGCTCTTTCTCTCTCCCTCTCTTTAACATGTTTAAAGAAGTTATTATCCTCCGCGTTTGAAGGCAGATGTTGAGAAAATCAAATATAAATGGATTATAAGATTTATACTGTTACGATATGGTTCTTCTAATGGCTAGGCCTATCTGCTGAAGAAATTGAAATGATGATAGTAGTGGTTCTTCTTCTTGAAGTTAATCACAATGCACACGTCATCTCCTGTTCATCAAAATTGATAACAAGTGAAGAAGCGGTTGACAAAAATCAAGGAATCTCGTTTCTTATGATCAGTACACGTAAGCCAATTTTCACTGAAATTGTAAACAAAAAATATTAAAACAAATAGTGAATAAAGTTATAAAGAAAAATAAGTAAAGAAAAAGAAAGTGGTTAGATGAAGGGGTGTAAGCTTGGGGCGGTGAATGAGAGAGAGAGAGACAGAGAGACAGATAGAGAGAGAGAGAGACATAGAGACAGAGAGAGAAAGACATAAGAAACAAAGAAACAGAGCAAAGAGCTTGAGAGAGAGGAACAGAGAGAGAAAGATAGGAGAGGGATAGGGAGAGAGAGACAAAGAAAGAATGAGAGAGATAGAAAAAAACAGAGAAGAGAGGAAGGAGGAGAGACGTAGAACAAATGAAGAGGGAATAGAGTGACTAACTTAGAATTGAAAAGGATCTTCGCTTTAAATCAATGCCAGCATCAGTCATGTCTAGGGCTTTGACATAAAGTATAACAACAACCAATTTTGCTTCATTTTCATTAAATCATTCATTCATTTATGAATGTAACCTCAGAAAATAGTAGCTTTGAACTCATAATTAGTGAAGAATGAATTGTAGGTAAATATCTCAACGCATTTTCCCAATTTATCTCACCGACCATGCTGCATAGGCATTACAAATTTCGAAATCTAAAAAAGTAAATCAGTTCTATAGTTTTATTGATAAAATGCACACTAATTTATTCAATCTGACTTCCAACGCAATTAAAAGAAGCTTTCAGAACAATTCAAGAAAAATAGAAGGCCTGATTCAGCGTTATAAATGTTAAATTCGTATACATGAGTATACGAATAGTTTATTCAATCCGACTTCCAACGCAACCAAAGATAGCTTTCAAGACAATTCGAAATTAAAAAAAAAAAAAAAGATTGCCTTACTCATGCAATTTGTGAAAGGCACTACAGTTGCCAAAGTTTTTCCACATTCAAAACTGTTTCTATCAAAGTAATCACGATTATCCTTAATCTAAGCCTCGATAGTATTACCTTTGATGAGAGATACTGATTGAGAAAAAGATGCTACGATGTCAGTGAAGAAAATAATCTATGCCATCGAATCAACCGGATCTGAAAGTAAACATGGTTAAAGAGAGATTCATAACATCATTTCATAAATGCTAGTAAACGTAGGGAGAAAAATGGCTATGATATATAAAAATCTCATTCAATGACTTAGAATGCAATTGCCATATTTTTTTATATTTGCTTCTCTATATCCTCCATTTTCTTTAAAATGGACTTGTCCCCCATGTTTCCTTTTTCTTTAATTCACCATTATGCCATTATGGGCATTAGGGTGCATGAAACTAAACACAACCAAAAAAAAAGTAACTTCACCCCTAAGGAAAATGCTGTAACTTTTTAACGAAGAGGTTTTGAGGAAAATGATTTGGCAGAAATGTTCCTACACTTATTGACCAGCTTCTGTGTAAAAATGGACGAGTGAGCATACATTAAAGGCAAAAATGTCACTTTTCATAGTCACAAGAGTCATTTATGAGGGTCTGTGAAACAAGATTTTGGCAGATTCTGTTTCTGGTGTCTGTTTAAGTGCTGTTGTTGTTTTATTATTCAATGTTTGATCGACTCACACCTATCCTGACACCTTTCACGCTCTTTCACGGTTGGGTGAGCACAGTTTTAGGGGGGAAATGGCAATGTTTAATCCTCCTAAAATTGCAAAATCCATTAAATTTATTGCAAGAATTGACATGAAATATTGTTACTAACAAGTATCATCACGTGTTGTAGGAAGATCAGAGGAAGCACTGGTGTCATGGTTGAGTGAGCACACTTTAAAGATGAAGCAAGAAATGCAAAAATTCCTGTGAATATGGCATTAATGCATATGCACAATTCTATTTCAGCTATGTATGTGTAACGCCATCAACTTTCTAAAACCTATTCTGATATTTTGCTCGAAATTGCATGGTTGAGTGAACACGATATCAACGGAAAATGGGGAAAGTCAACTGCATGACAAGCATGACAATACTTCAGGTGAATGAAAATTGAATATCAGTTATCAGTCTTCTCTCCTCAAGTCTTCTCACCTCTCGGCGACTCAAGCCTCCTCATCTCTTCACCAACTCAGTCCTCTCACCTCTTCTGGTTTACAGTCCTTTTTAGGACTTCACCCAGTTTTCGAAAGATACTCTGCCCTCCAACAATTCTCGCCTCTCTAATTCACCTCCATCTCTATCCACTTTATCTATAGTCCCTTAGGACTTACCACATGGTGAACCGTAAACCATTTCTACGATATCCGTACCACCATGCAAACCTTCAAACATTATCACACTGCATATTTTAGCGATTTGTAGATTGTATGGGCGAATTTCATATCAAAGCAAGGGTTATGATGCACAGGCTAGGCGCGCCGGAAGCAGTTTGGGATTGGGGGGGGGGGGGGGCAAACATCCCATATATTCAGACGCACCCTTACACACCACACAACTCACAGGGGCAGTACGGCCTCTTTTAAAGTGAGGGGGCATCGCCGAAAAGGGTGTGCTTGAAAAAGTGGGGCGTTGTGCCCCGGCCCCCCCCCCCCCATCCAGTGCCTAGCTACCTAGAATTACCTAGAGTCGACGCCAACGTGTTTATGCCAAAACTAGGGTTTCTGAACTTCATAATGTGGCCTATATTGATTGAATATGTTTTTGTTTCGCCCATTCTCAAATTTAGCTTGCATAAAATAAAGCTTGTTCAAAGACTTTCTGGATTTCATTCTCATTTTATCCCCCGTAATTGTTTACATTTTAACAGTTTTGTAATGCATCTAACAGTGAGTGATATAGTATAAATCAAAAAAGGTCATGGTTCTAAACTTCATTTTTACTATGAATTGTCTTTTAAGCCAGTCCCACAATACAGCTCGCATGGAGAAAACTTAGAACGGCAGATTTCTGGGGTTCTTTTCTATTTTATTCCCCATACTGGTCTATTTTTTTTTTAGTATTTTCGTGATGCTTGATGATACAACATGCGACGATGTTAGAGGAATGTAACTACACATTCAGGGTGCGCTACAGCGGCTGCACAACAGATGAATGCACGGCTAGCCTATGGGGGACTAGAAAAATACAACATGCACCGGCATAAATCCGTTTTGAGGAGCGAGTAGGAAGGGGGTGATCACCTTTTTTTCAGCGATTTTTTCCCCGTGAACTCACACTTAAGTATACAAACACACACACACACCCTCAGTCACCCGCGCAGACCCCCACGCACATATATTGCGAGCGAGCGAAAAATATCCACTTTTGTGGTTTTTAAGAGTATTTCAGATAAAAATTCCACGATATGACCGCCATTTATGACATGTATGACATTCTTGAAAAAAATCACCAATTCATTAATAACAATATCAATTTTTCCTTAAAATAAGAGAGGATATTTGTATACGCCATCCCCCCCCCCCCCCCTCTCGAAAAAGTGGGGGGGGATAAATTATCCCCCCATCCCCCGGGATTTACGTGAATGACATCATGGGTTCGGTCACTCCATTTTCTCACTGTAAAATGTGTTTTTAAGCCAGTCCCACAATTTAGCTTGCATGGAGGAAACTTAGAACGACGGATTTCTGGGATTCTTTTCCTTTTTTCATTCCCTATAGTATTGTCTACATTTTAGCATTTCTTTTTAGTTAAACCATGATTCTGAGCCGAAAAAGTATCGATTTCAAGAACGGGAGTGAAGTCACTCGCTCAGTCACTTATTCACTACACGAAAGAGAGCATGTGAGACCGATCTCAAGTTAATTTACGATTTGCCTGCGGTTATAGTATTGAAAAAAACATATGTGCCACAATTCAACTGCCTATCTGAATGCATATTTAGAATTTCATCTTCATTTCACACAGTTTTTTTTTCTTGTATTCTGCGCCAACAAGATGATAAAGTGACGAATATGCATACCGGCAACACACTAAATATTCAGATTGTGGGCGTCCGGGGACTTATCTCATCAGCATGTGGGAAAATATTTTAATGGAATTGGGTATATATGCATTATTTTTTTGGAAACTGAAGCAACTTTTATTCGTTCATGATAAGAATTTTAAAAGTATTATTCATAAATAATGGAAAAGTTTATTACCAGGGTGATTACCATAATTCATAAATAACGGAAATAATTTATAGGCCTAGTTGTAAATCATGAAAGTGTGGAAACAATGAAATTAAGGAAACGTTATATACATTTTAAAAATGTACATAATAGAAAACATTATACAAATAATGGAAATGGTACAGCACTTATAAATAATATTGTAACCTTTATTTATAAAATAATGAAAAAAAAATATCATGATGGTAGAAACCATTACATATAGATAATGGAGATGCTTGCAACCATTATATATGAATATATAATCGAAACAGTAGCCACTATTTTTGTCAATAATGAAAATTTTTAAAACATTATTCATAAATAATATGCATTGCAGAAATCATTATATACATAATTAACGGAGATGGTTGCAACCATTATGTATGAATATATAATCGAAACAGTAGCCACTATTTTTGTCAATAATGACAAATGTTTAAACATTATTCATAAATAATGTGCATTGTAGAAACCATTATATATATAATTAACGGAGATGGTTGCTACCATTTCATAAATAACAGCCATTATTTATTGATAATGAAAACTGTGGAATCGTTATACATTAATAGTGAAAACTGGAAAAATTATGTAGAAATAATGGAAATAGTACAGAAACCATTATGTATCATTTCATTGAAACCTTGTATTCATCTAAAAAGAAATAGGTTCAGTGTATCAAACATATTGCTGGTACTTTTATGAAATGAATTTAGCCATGTTTTCAAAAGATTATTTTTTTATATTTTTATATACAATTATGCATTATTTATATACAATTATGCATAATCTCAGTCTTTTTAATTTCCAATACTTGGTCAAGCTAGTCATGCTAATATGCTGAGAGAAAATAATAATAAAATCAGTTACACAATTTTGGCTGTGTAAAGACAAGGTATTATAATATTGGCAAAGCTTCAGATAAAAATATTAGAGACTAAATTCACTTTTGGATCTGTATATTCCACCTTATGTTTCCTTCACTAAATGGGAATAATCCAGCACCATGCCCTTACAGTGAACTTAGATTTCGTTTCAAATTCAAATGTTGTTAAATTGTTAAAATAATTTGCCATTCCTCATTTCTCCCCCCCCCCCCGAACTTAGGAAATTTTTGTGCTTGCTTTTTTAATCGTGAAATAAAAACGTCTCAGTTAGATTTGGGCAATTCCACTGGGTGCTCAAAAATAGTGTAACGAGGGTAGCCAACTTCTAAAGTTTTGATGTTGCATTTACTACTCTAATATATACATGTATATCCTGTGTTGTGAATAAGACTCATTTACCTTTAAACACCTGTAGTCAGAGAACAGAAGATTAAGAGGTAATTCAATATTTCTCCAGATGTGACGTGAGTAACCATGGAATTGTCCATTTCATAAAGATTTATCACGTTTTTGTAGCCTCTATCATTATCCCCAAATAAACAAATCAATTAATCATCGCAAAAAATAACTTACTTGTACTTTTTTGAAGGAATAAAAAATAGTCAGGTAGAAATGTCTCTCAGGAAGATACTCTGTCAGAAATTATCTCTGTTCTGTCTCTAATCTGGATGTGGAAGAAGAAAAAGAGAAACTTCAGTAATTTCGTGGTACATCGTAAGACCACGGTAGAAGGTCTAATAGTAACAAAATAGTCAATTCGATTATTGTCTCGATAGAAATTTGGTCATAGTTTGCAACAAGTCATAAGATAACTTTGAAAGAGAATCTTACCAAATAAATTATAGGTCTACTTGTGTACGCTTGGGATCTTTCTGAAAGTTGTAAAACGCAGTTTTATTTGTGATCTGATTTCATAAACTCTCCGGCATCGGGTTGTTTTTGGATGCAACAAGGTAAATGTCACAGCGAAATAACGAAAAAAGTTACTTCCTTGTCTGTTTGTAAGGCCAAGCCTACTAGGAATCAACCATTCACATCAAGCCAGCTGCCTGTCTCTTATTTGTGTGACCATATTAGGAATGATAATTTATCTTGTTATGCCATTATGACAAAGTAAAAATTTATCAAATAAAGAGGCACTGCCTGAACCACTAGAGTGAGTGCAGGCATTTAAACATTAAAATTGGACGATTCTCAAACAACTAAGAAACCTTTGTACAAACTTTTAAAATTTCTACGTATGGTTCTTAGCCTATCATTATTTTGTACCGTAATCGCATTCCTCCCCCCCCCCCCCCCCACAATTCTTGTAATTAAAACAGTAATTTTATTCTTAAAAAAACAGGTATCATCTCGGTTATAACTGAAAACAGATTTGATTATACATTATAAAGACTTTTTTTTGTTCACCTCTTGTTTTACTTGTCTGAATTTCAAATTAAAATGGGGAGCTGGTGTGTGGGTGTGGGGTGGAGGATGGGGGCTCATGCTCAAAAGTAAGAAAGTGAGGAATGCAGTGAGATGATTTGCCCCATCAATGCCATATTCAACTAAAATTAGATCACGAGCGTTCTTATATGGGTCCAAACTGGTAGCATGATTTAAGTGCTTGGCCCTCTGGAACTTCCAGCCCTGCCGATTAAATCGGTTCTTCCAAAAGGCAGGTGTCTCTGTGTTCCTCAGATACCACGTCATATTTTTCTTTTTATATGTTTTATTGAATCAACAAAATCATGATATATACAAACCATTATGGATGATTAGAACAATTAGAGACAAAATCAAACATAATTTTTTTTTAATGTTACCATGTATATAACATTTGTATAAATGCAGCTTACCCATTCTGACAGAGAAAATTTATTTTCTTTTAGTTGTCTGTACAAACCAGATCATGTAAATAACTTTTATAACATAGAAAATAAGCCAACAAAGAGAAGGAGGTGAAAAAGAATTTGAGGCCTGATCAAAAAATTTTGAATTTTGTATCGAAAAAATAACAGACAGGATGGGTACCTGCTACAACCCACCGGCCAACCAGCGCACAAGCCAACCAAATAACCAATCCGTCCATCCCGCAACTCCCACGTCGGGGTCGACTCCATCTGCATGCGATTTGCACAATGATTAAATCATAAACACACACACACACACACCCTCACACACGCCCACACAAAACGTCTTGTCTCATTTGGTTGTGATTGCTTGATTGTTTGAAGTGCACATGTTGTTGTCCATGCTGAATTCAAATAAAATGGAAATATGACTTTCTATTCTGCCTCATCTGTCCTTTGGAAATGCGCATTCCATTACCAAATCGGCCTCATGCACATCTTTAATTTGCGACAGTAAGAAACTAAAGAAAGATATTTGCAAGTGTATGAGTGTGCGTATGTGTGTGTGCGGGTGCATAAAAAATCTTGGGGGGGGGGGGCTATCACCCCCCAAGATTTTCCAAGTGACCAAAAAAGAAAAAAAAAGAGGAGAAAAAGAAGAGAAAAGAGGAGACAGAAGAAAGAACAATATAGGAATTGAGGGGTTTGGGTCATGTATCTATGTGATACCCCTCTTTTTTATTGAAAACGTAAATAAACTCACCTATGGATCATATACCCCCCCCCCCCCCCCCCCATCAAATACCTTGGCGCCGCCCGTGTGTACAAGACATTTTTCACACAAATGCTATTATCACAGTTACAACAGAAATATACAGTTTGTGCGTTTGAGTCCCGTATTTTCACAGAATTGCCGGCTATTTTTGACACCAGTAATAAATAAGAGACATGACTGAATTTTGTTTTTAGATCGGAGACATTTCCTCCCTTAACATCTGTTTCGACAGATGGGACATATTAGAAAATAATGCGAGGAGCTTTTAAGAATATCATTTTGACACCCAGACGTACAACTGCTAGGTAGCTCGAAGCAAAAAGGGCATGAAACGATATGTTCAAATGATGCCATATACTCAAATCACATTATCCTGTTGTTCTCGCATGCAGTGAAAAAGTAACTAAAAATAATTCTAATTTGATGAGATTCCAATTCAATCAAAGAGCTCATGGAGTAAAGGGTATTGGCATGATGAGTCTACTAATGAAAGTTATCATCAGTTTTCTTTCTTCTGCGGTTGTAATTGATAGTCGGCTAGACAATATAAAAACTTAAAACAGTTCTTTCCGTTTCAGTTTTTCATTGATTTGAGTTCCTATGAGGTTTATGAACATTTTCAGCTTTGTTGCCCAAACAGCAACCTTGAGCAATTTGCATGTTTTACATAAATCTGTATACCTAAGACAACTTACACAGAATGTGTAAACTGATCTCCGTATATGTGCGGTGATAAGGAACTTTAATAATTAATGCTTTTCATTTTTTTTTTAAATTTATGTATTTATTAAAATCAATGCATAACATGTAATTCACAATATATAAACACAATATTAATGCTTTTCATTTTGTGAATTCAACCTATAATAAAACGAAACAAGTTGCAGTGATATTTTGTAGGGGTGTGTATAAATTTTAAACACATTTTTTTTGCAATTGCAGGTCAAGGTTTAGTACTTAAAATCAAGGAAATGTCAACTTTTATTTATAAATAATCGAAAACATAGTCTTACATTAATCGAGAATAGTATTAATAGAGAGTATAAGCCTAATGTACGCCTATTTTTTTTTTTTTAATTTGATTACTGGAGCCATATTCTAGTCGGATTGAAGTAGCATTAATACACAAAAGTACATATTAGTGGTTGAAAATAATCTGGGCACTAGCATTTTAACAAAACTGAAAAGGTGAATATATATATTATCATTTGATTGCAATATTCATTTATTACAAAACACCTCAAACATGTACAATTAAATTGAAAACGGACTTGTGGTTTTAGGGTGTTCAAATATCGTCGATTTAATCCCTACGGAGAAAATTACACGAATATGTACTCCAAAGGGAACTGTCAACCTGCATGCTTGTTCACAATTTTTACCAGTTTATTAGGAGCAGGCCTACTATCATAGGTGCAAGAAATAAACTTCTTGTTGTTCACAGATAAACAAGTTGGCATTAACATGATTCTTAGTACAAAAGTGTAATTTCTAATTGTAACAATAACAATGAAATGAACTTTATGTCCCACAAAACCCTTAATGGATGTGCATTTAAGTTTATATGTGATTGTTTGTATTAGGTTTGTTTCGTTTGTCACAGGTTACATAATTCAACATGTTCAAGAGACAACACTTCTATAGTTCCGTACAAGCGCACATACACAATTAGTACGCAGTTCAGTTTAAACATTCTTTGTAAAGTTGTCTTTGCGCTGCATAACCCTGTATGCATATTCACATTGCTCAAAGTTGCTTTTTTGAGCAACAAATCTAAAATTGTTCATGACCACATAAGATCATATTATATCAGCAAAAAAAAAAAAAAAAAACTTCAACGGAAAGAACTTTTCTAGGTTACACTGTTGGCTCAAAAGGATGTCTAGCCGCTTATGAATCGCTCTTTATTACTCTGAAATCATATATTAAAGAATAAAATAACGTATTCATTCTGCAAAAAGGCGAAAGATACATTCTAACTATCATGCTTCTCCTGACATGACCATTTTTTAAACTGTGTATCCAGATGAAAGTGTAATTTTCGGCCCTACTTGGTCAGCGATCTTAGATACTTGTATAGTTTTGATGACTAAGACATCGTTTGAGGCAAAGGTTTTCGGACTCCGGAATTGAAGCGTCCTCCTCGGATTAGAGAATTATCATACAACAAACACAAAAATAAACATCACAGGTTTATTTGTAGTTCTATGCATATACAGATCTTGTATAGCGTATATACCATGGGAGGTGCTTCCGATGTCTAAAGGACTTTGGATATTGTTACCCCGGCGTTAGTTCAGCTCGATTCATTCATTTCATTGCATTTATTTATTATTTTTTTCCATCTTCAATTTTGATTAACATACATATATCAAAATAATTACATCATCAAGACAATGCACAAAATAAGAATAATTTTCAGACAATGAAATTTTCAAAATCAAGTATGTTGAAAATAGAGGGGAATGCTTAAAAGCCGGGCTTGTATTTTGCAAACCCCGCAAAAGAGAAAAAAAAACCACAAGTCATTTATAAAATTTATCATAAATGATTCATCAATACAGTTAGCCACGACATTTTAAAAATCTATCACTGCAAAAGAGGAGAGAAGAGAGAGAGAGAGAGAGAGAGAGAGAACAAAAAGACTAACAAAACAAATCAAGAAAAACATACCCCCTCCAAAAGAAAAAAAAAACAGAAACAAAAATACGCACGAAAACAGGACAAAAACAAACACCGCTGGCTTACCATTTAAAAGTAACAGATTTAGAAAGCACGCGGCGTATTCGGGTGCCCCGAAACACGATCTGCATTATCTTGAGTGAAGATAAAAATGAAATGAAATAGTGCTGAAAGAAATTAACCAGAAGTTATGCATGATGATGATTAATGTCAAAAGAAAGAATATTTGATAGGATCTAATTCAAGGAACTTGATAGGATTCAATTCAAGGAATTAAATCCTATCAGGTACCCACTTCCCGCTCAAGAGACGAAATGGCAAATGTAGATTAATGTCTGTGTCTTTCCCTGTCATGCCTGACTGTAATATCTTGTACACTGTTGTAAGGCATTTTGAAATATATTGAGCCTTTATGAAGTGAAACATAATTAACAACAAAAAAATATTGTTTTGCAATGTGGTCTTTGGTGAATAAAAGAGAAAATTGTTATTTTGGATGAATCTATATCTACAAGAAAGTGACTCACTTGATCTTGTCAGTGAGATGTGATCAGTAATTGTAGTCATTGACTTTCAATAAGAAGATAAGAAGGAGATACCAAAAGAAAATTCGGATCTGAAATACTTTCGGAACACTTGGAGTCGTGATAGAAACAATGGAGATAGAAAGAGAGAGAGAAAAAAGAGAGAGAGAGAGAGAGAGAGAGAGAGAGAGATTACATTCTCAATCCATGGTAGGGGAAAAATATCATTATTGATAACAATACTGAAAATTATATATATATATGTATAATTAAAGTGAATAAAACATAAACATCTATTGCCCGTGCATAAGCCAGTAAATAGGCCAGGAGATAAGCTATGTCATTAATCCTGTAACATTAAAGAGATGGTGAGATTTGGGTTTTACCGGTGGGTAAAACCTAGTCGTTCAGATAGAGTCTGAAATGAGTTAACTAAAATTTTACCCATGTTAGATTTAAAAAGGGAACATGCATGTTTGTTAAGTTAAGTTTTGAACAGTACTGAAATTTCTTTATAACCAGTATCGGAATCATTTTACCTAAAAATAGGTGAACATAGTGATCGGTAAATTGGTTCTTCTTACCTGGTTAGGAGTCCTGTTTTAAACTACGGCAGACTCCTTGACAAATAATTCACGTCCTGAAATAATCCCGACTTTTAGGATTTTTACATAGTACACAGACATATGCTCGATTACCGACCAGTTTGAATATTTTGCATTGTATGTAAATTCAGTGTGTCGGAAAACATGGGTCATGCACTTCACCTCGCTCTTCCGGAAGATGGCCACAAAAAAACCCAACCAAACAAACAAAAAAACCCTCACAAACAGTTCCATGTATGCCAGTACAAGTCTGAACTGAAAGACGGGAGAAGGGTTACGTGGCCCCTCACGAATCTTTCCGAGGGAGGGGGGCATAATAGTGAGTGTCTTCCAATCCCACTTTTTAAATAATTACCTTGGCGGAGAGAGTTTTGAAGAAAGGAAATATGCACGGTAAAGAATCCCTTGCCTCCCCCCCCCCCCCCCCCCCATAACTGTTTCCCTAGGAATTTTTGATGCGTCGGATTTCTGCCCAAGCGTCATTGTCCCAGGTTAACTTTTTGGATGTGTCGTGAGACTTTGTTTTTTCGGAATAATCCGACCCATCGTGATGTACTCGTAATAATAATAATAGTAATAATAATTAGACCATTTATATAGCGCAGTCGCTTTGTAAATATACTCTACTGCGCTGTAGTGTAACAGAGCTCCCCACAATGCTACTGCTCAAACAAATTAAACATATGCATGCATATACAATTAACCAAAAACTTCTGAAAAAATATGGGTCTTCAACAAATGTTTGAAGATGGTAACAGTTGGTGCTTTTCGTATTTCCAGTGGTAATTTGTTCCAAACCTTTGGAGCAGCGCAATTGAAAGCACGATCCCCAAGACTTACTTTTGTTCTTAAGTGAGGTAGCTTTAGAAGGCTTACTTCGAACCATCGGGTGATCGCGTCGGGCCGTGTAATCACGTAACCCGACCTTTCGTGAAAACAGTCCCCTGTATTTGCGAAAGGTCGGGTAAATCTGATGTTAAAAAATTTATTTTTAGCTCTTGTGGTTATTGACATAAGGCTAATCTTTTACGGGAACATTCGTGAAAAACCTACCTCCAATTGACGAAGTATCGGGTAAAAATTAATTTAAAACAATTTTCTCGTTAAGAATTCTAAATTGCAGCGATGATGAAGAGCAAATACTATATATTGCCATTCAATCATTGCGCATGCGTATTACGAAAACTCTAAATCCTTTTTAATCATTGATATTCATCCTTTTATGATGCACGTAAATGATATAATTTCATTGTGATAATTAGGTTCCAATCTGTCGAAATTTAACCTATCGATTTAAATGGAACCCCCCCCCCAAAAAAAAAAAAGAAAAAAAAAGAAAAAAAGAACAGATCTACGGGCTGTTTGAAACCAATACGATTGCATTATCAAATTATTGATATAGGCCAGCTACTTATCTCTTTCAATGCATTAACAGATTTTTAAAGGAAATGCCCCGAAAATGCCAAATATTTTTTTCTTTACAACCACTAATAATCGGGGGGGGGGGGTAATCACATGAGATAATAATACGTGGAAAGACTCACGCTAAAGAATTTATCAAGTGTTACTGTTATCCCGAATGATATTATGATGCTATACATTTGTACCCCCCCTTAAAAAAACACGGATAGGCCCATGACCTTGGAATAATTAACTTTGAAAATCTGATCAACCCAAAACATTTATTTATTTTTGTTGTTGTTGCAATTATCTCCTTCACAAACTCTCAATTACTCCATCATCTCCCATTCTCTGCCCCCCTCTCTCTTTCTGACACCCTCGAATTTTCATCAAATAATCTCGCCTGAATTGATTTTTCATCTCTTTCTTCCTGTATCTGTCTATGTTTCTCTTTCCATCTCTTTTGAAGACATCCTTTCCTTCATGCACCCATGGTTGCTTCATTTTCATCCCCCCTACTGATTTCATTGATATACAAATTATAAAAATTGCAACGATTTACATGATCAATATCAAACTACACTTGCAGCCAAAATTACATATAGATTTGCTATGTAATGATTTTTTTTCTGCATGGTGATTACATGTTTATAAGTTCATTCTGATAAAAGGGAAACTAGATCAGCCTTCAATCATCGTTTACAAGTAAAATATATTTCATATTAATCATAACAATGTTTCTAATCATATACTCTGTTAAGAACTTGCGACAAAATGAAAGTAGACTATAGAGTTTTACATCACTATCATTTACATGCTAGTAATTTGAATTACAATGTACCAAGGCCATACTGAATCCTTTTTTACTTTAAAATAATACTTAGATATGTAAATGAATATTTAACAGAGCACTTAATCACATTTTGTGCACAGCTCAGAGAGAACGAGCTGTTCTATATCCCTTTAGAAGTTATGAATAAAATTCATTATAACACAACTGAAAACAGTGATTTTGTAACTTACATACCCATCAATCAATCCAAATTACAGTGTACATAATATTATATGAATTTTCAAATCCTCTAATGAAAGAATAATCTGCTGTAAGAGTTTCAAATAATCCACACATCTGGGGGGGGGGCACTTTCTAAAAAAATAAATACACTCACTTGTTCTGTAACTTTGTCCAATGACATTGTAAACCATTTTGATGATAATTCAAAATTGTGGAATGTATATCAACAAATTTGAATTGAATTGTGGAGCAATTAGTCATGTTATACGAAATGGCGACATTTATTAGAAAGCCCTCTCAGATAATTCATCTTCATTTAGTTTAGGATTCGTGTAATTCAACACCCAAATGAATCTAATTCCTTACCGATTAAAGCTAAATTAAGGTTTGGGTGGTAGGCATATCTTTATGCAGCCCCCTCCCCCTGAAAATCTTCAACCTTTTTCATTCAAAATTTTCCCAAAATTCTACCCAAAGTGTGCACTATATCATTCAATTTGCAATCTCACCCACTTGGTTACTGATCACTCCCTTCCTTGCTTGTTCCTTCAAATAATTACATGATCTTGCACCAACCCTCAACCCCAAGAAATTACCTAAATAACTTATGTAACATGGTGGGTTAAGATATATACTGGAGAATCTTGTGCAAATATTTGGTGGAATTTTTGAAAATTTTCAGTAAAAAAACATGCAAGTCTAAAAATTGCTGAGTTGGGCCACTGCTCCCCTTGCCCCCTACTGCACACAGGGCCATGACACCTCACTCAGTGAGAGGCAGATCTCCAAAGAGGTCCAATGCATTGAAGAGATGAAGCCAAAGTCTTTCAGTCTGTTAATGAAAAAAAGATAAGATTGAAAGTTGACGTGAATTGTGATAAATGCAAAGTACATGTACAAAGTATGAACAGTAGGAACACTACTAGTAATTTTTTAACTTTGCAGACCAAGGTTTACAAATCAATTTAGTTCATTTTATTTCTCAGTTCTCAAAATACAATTGATATTCATAGAAATACATAAGAATACACATATTGTACAGTTCATGTCTCAGCTTAAAATTTGATGATAAAACGAACCAAAACTTGTAAATGATGTGAGAGGAAATCAGAAAACAAAACATAGCTTCTGCTTGTCAGAAAACTGAACAAGTAAAACTTAAGTATTAGGCTTTTAATAACTAACATTCCCTTAAAATCTTAATGCAAACGAAGAAATAAATATCTTAATGCAAGTGTATTTTTGTGAGCAAGAAATGTTGGCAAGATATTTTGATCCTGGTGCCTATTCAAAGAAGAAAAATATTCATCAAGCTTGACTGATAACATTTGCAAAGGAACAAAAAAAAAGGGTCCATGGAAGATGATTCCCCCCCCCCCCCCCAGCCTTATTTCCAAGTTGAGACAGTTATGAATTGAAATGTTACTCAGAAATTCCAGAATGAGTGTATTTGCAACCAAGGCCAATGGCCTTGTAAAAATGCTAAACCCTGGCTGAAATTTGACATGTTGATAGCAAGCTGACCAAATTCATGCAATATTCACTTACCTTCCATAAGTGGAGTTGTAACTAATTCATTCCTTGCAGACATTTTCTTCATTCTCATTCAACAAGCAATCATCCCCTAAATCTCCAAAATTATTGATGTGGCTGCAGACATAAATGCAGCCTCAAGTTTCAACCTAGGTATCTGATGAACAAAGTCAAACCAGATGAATGAATGGGGTGCTCAGAGCCACCTCTCAACAAAGAATTTTTTTAAAGTCTATATAGTCTGTATGTACAATCAGGGAGTAAAAGCATGATGAACTCTTTGTACCAGAAGAAATAAAACCCAGCTAGTGTGCTCAAGTGATATCAGAAGAAAGTAGATATCTAAAGAACAATTGTCATTATTATCCCCTCTGAATTAATTCAGCAGGCAAAGAGTTAAATCATACCCCCTCTCATTATGCTTGCTTATCAGTCTTCGGAATCTGAGCTAAACTGTAAGTTTCATACAGTCAAAGATGCCCCCCAAAAGGCCGCCCCTATACTTTCGAGCCAATGTCAGGCCCCGGCGCGCCGCGTCACACAGCTATATCATGTTACTACGATAACCGATTCGTCAATACACAAACACAGTGCAGCAGTGGGATATACTTTCAATCTCATATCACTGTAAACTTATTTGCATTTCATTTACCAGTACAATCATCGGCAATCCGCCCGAAAGTGTGGGCAAGATGTTGCGTGGTGGCAGGTTGCTTAGCACAATGGAGCGGTAACATGAACTGCCGACGATGAAAAAAATTACTAAGTTTGCGAGTTTTTTGCACATAATGTCATGACATACAACTCAGGACAGTTCTTTGAAAATGTAAAGAAATTAACGCAGATTCGCCACAATGGTAGAACTTATTAATGATAAATTGCATTTTTTTTTGACAAATCAGCGAAATTTAAACTGTACTCACCTCTTAACTTTTCCTAAAAAACCTGACTTTGTGTGGATAGACTGTTAACTTTCATTCAAGCCGTTTTTGTCGTATTTATTTGCACGTAAGGGGACGCGACTATTCGTATATTTGTTGTATTATTTTATGAAGCGTCGGGTAAATTTCACTCTTTGAACCCGACCGTTCGTAGATTTAAGGTGCATATTTCTCAAATGGTAGACCCGACCTTTCGCAAATCAAGTGGGCTGTTTTCACGAAATGTCGGGTTACGCGATTACACGGCCCGACGCGATTACCCGATGGTTCGAAGTAAGCCGTCATAGATGCCCCCCAAAAGGCCGCCCCTATACTTTCGAGCCAATGTCAGGCCCCGGCGCGCTGCGTCGCGGCACAGCACACAGCTACATCATGTAACTACTACGATAACCGATTCGTCAACACACAAACACACTGCAGCAGTGGGATATACGTTCAATCTCATATCACTATAAACTGATTTGCATTTCATTTACAATCATCGGCAATCCGCCCGAATGTCTGGGCAAGACATATGAAGCGTCGGGTAAATTTCACTCTTTGAACCCGACCGTTCGTAGATTTAAAGTGCATATTTCTCAAATGGTAGACCCGACCTTTCACAAATCAAGTGGGCTGTTTTCACGAAATGTCGGGTTACGCGATTACACGATTACACAATTACCCGATGGTTCGAATTAAGCCGCTTTAGAAGCAGCTTATCCTGAGTACTTTGTAAGTTACGTGCATATGAATGTGACTTAAATGATATCAATTCAGACAAGTAATTAGGAGCTTGACCATTCAGTGCTTTGTAAACAAGCAAAAGTAGCTTAAATGTAATTCTCTGACTTATTGGCAACCAATGTAATTGAATCAGAACAGGTGTAATATGGGAAAACTTTGAAGAACCGGATACAAGTCTTGCACATGCATTCAGCTGCAGCTTGTTGATTTGTGAATCTGGTAAACCAAACAATAAGCCATTACAATAATCCAGCCTACTGCTAATAAATGCATGGATAAGGGTTTCTGCGCTTTTCTGGTCCAAGTATCTTCGAATATGGCGTAAGTTCTATAACAAAGATGATCTACTAATGTTGGATATGTGTTTCTCCATGTTTAAACGAGAATCAAGCCATACACCCAGATTTTTCACAAAGTTTGATGGTTTTACTTCTGATTCTCCAACTGTTATGTTGCTAACACTCAGCTTTGCTACTTGCCTGCCTGTCCCGAATATGAGAAACTTTGTTTTTCCATCATTAAGCATTAACTTATGTTGGGACATCCAAAAATGAATATAACTTATACATGATTCTAAGTTTGAAATATTGTCTTATGGTTTTCCTTATCAGTGCTGAAAGAAATGTATAACAGTGTATCGTCAGCATAGCAATGACAAGAGACATTAGGGAAGCGCCTTTGAATGATATTAATCAAGTTACTTGTATAAAGAGTAAAAAGAAGGGGGCCGAGGCGTGACCTTTGAGGCACTCCGTATGAACATCAAAATTCTCAGATATGACATCATCTATTATTATTTTTTGTTGTGTGTTAGTTTCGATCCATGTGAAGACACAGTCGCTCAAACCAAAAGATGTAAGTAGTATGTTCAACAATATCCTATGATCAATAGTGTCAAAAGCGGCACTCAGATCCAACCATACCAAAAGTGTTACTTTTTGATTGTCCATTGCCAATAGAAGATCATTTTTTATTTTGAATAAGGCTGTTTCGGTACTATGAAACTGCCTGTATGCTGACTGCATACATGGAAACAATGCATTATGAGCAATATGTTTTAGAATTTGCTGAGTAACAGCTCCTTCAACAAGTTTTGATATATAATGTAAATTACTAACTGGTCTAAGATTATCAAAACTCGGTTCCATGCCATGCTTCTTAAGCAGTGGCTTCACCAATGCAACCTTCCATTCGGAAGGGAAAAGGCCATTTGAGAGTGACAAGTTAATGATTTTGGTGAAGACTGGGAGTAACCAACTTAATGAATTGTTGTCAAATGTTCAACTGTCCGAGATACTCAGAACCCTCTCATACAAGCGCGACTATGTCTGGAAACCCTAAACCATCCGGTTTATTTTTTCCTCTCAATATTTTTGTCGACCTGCTGTGAAATTCACAATCCTAAACTGTACGGTATCTGTGGAAAATTCTCCTGAGACCTCTGATTCTTTACGATTTCCTTTGGTTTCATTTTTATCGTTGAAAACTTTGTTTCCCTTTCCTGCACACCATCATGATCATTAAGAGGCTTTAGAGTAGTCCTTACGCCTACGTGAATTGAGATACATGTTTGATCGATATGATACAGGTTATAATTCTTCTCAGGAAGACCTGCAAACGAGACATACCAACCTACCAGACCTTTGAAGTTCACCCAAACAATCATTCTTCATAATAATTTTTCATTAAAGAAAAAATAAATCTGTTCATCGATTCTGAATCTGACGGATTTTTGATTGGAGGAATTACCAAAATTGGGTTTTTAAACTAGTTTCGAATCTCATCACAACACACTGTCCTCACTCTCCTTCTTTCCATCCATAATCATCACCATCATCATCGTTGTCGTCGTCGTCAAAATCATCAATATATTCAAAATTATTATCATCATCATTATTATCGTTATCATTATCAACATATTCATCTTCGTCATCACCATAGTCATCATCATTATGACCATCATCATCATCATCATCAACATCATCAACATCATCATCATCATCAGCAGCAGCAGCAGCAGCAGCAGCATCATCCTCCTCCTCATCATCCTCCTCCTCTTCCCCCCATTATCATCATCATCCACATTGTGATCAATATCATTGCCATTATCATGATCATCATCATCATATCATCATCATCCAAATTATCATCATCATCACCATCGTCATTATCATAGTTCTTTACGGGGGGGGGGGGGGGGTTGTAAGACCTAATTTGCCGACAAATTTTTCTGTGGTGACCCCGAATTTGCGGACACTTATGCTGCATCTAAGTCTAACCACCCCTCCCTCACACACACACACACACACACACACACACAAAGTTTAAAGTGATCCTCCTTTCACAATTCTGCACGATGGCTCATTAAGAAAACTTGAACCCTTCAATGAAAAGAACACTCTAAAAACTAAAATCTTGAAATGAATCACCATTTCAAAGGATTGGGGAGTGACTTCCTTTTCAAAATGTTAGATTAACACTTTGAACATGCTGGATTCAACACTATAAACGTTAAAATCCAGCATGTACAAAGTGTTAATATAACATTTTTGAAAATGTAGTACGCCACTCCTCCACCCATTTAGATGGCGATTCAACATTTTAGGAATTTTTTTTTTAGAGTGAAGACGCCTTTCTTCTATATCGCATTACCTTTAATTTGGTTTTATTATCGGAATGCTTCTAATCATGTTGCCAGCAGTGTGGAAGCAGTCATGGTATTATGTGGGATTGGTATACAGAGTAACCATGGAGGTTTAATCACAAAAATTGAAGACTGAGGAGAAACAACCAATGAATAATGATACCGGATATCATGATATGTGATGAACGTATGAAAGATTCGTTTGGTCTGCCATCAGCCGACCATCGATCATTCCTATTACATAAAGTATGAAGGGATGGCAAAGAAAGCGGAAGAGTAAGAGAGAGAGAGAGAGAGAGAGAGAGAGAGAGAGAGAGAGAGAGGTGGTAGAGAGGGAGAAAGAGAGAGATAGTTCTATCATATGGAAAAGGGTATTTTTCCTCGGTCGCTACGCTCGCTCGTTTGATATGAATGGTTTTGAAAAGCAAACGAATTCGGTAAGTGAGATGAGACCGAATAGATAACGTAGATGTTTCATGAGCTCACAGTGTATTTTTCCGAAGGGGTTACTACTTCTACAATCAAAAACAGCGTGTGCTTCCTCGCTCACTTCGCTCGCTCGTAATATTAAAAAACACAGTGGTTTCAGGGGCAGCAACAATGGACCAGCGATGTGACAAAATAGAGTCATATTTGGCGGCGAGGTAACAGGTATCATATATGCCTATAGTGTATTTTGATAAATAAACACTTCTCTCATAACAAGATTTTTTTTTTTTTGCTCGCTCGCTTCGCTCGCTAGCAAAATCATAATAAACAAACCAGCCTGCTTCACATTCTAGCAAACTAGGTGCGTAATTTCCCACAATTGAAATGCTTCACGTTGACATAGGCCTATGTATATCAGTAGCGAGTTCATCTCCGCTTGGTCGTCTTGCCCCCCCCCCCCCCCCATCCGAAAAATGGATCGACGCCTCTGTATCAGTGAAGGAAATACGTTCCTTGATGACTTAACCCTTTTCATCTAGTTTTGATCATTGATCATTGTCTATAGGAGCAGCCGCCAGCAATATTTCATGTTATGACTGTGCAGAGAAGTTCAAACAGGTTTATAAACAAACTGACTGTGTGGTTAATCCAACAACCAGCTTAGAACCAAGGAGATGCCAGGATCATGAACATTTCTGTTCGGTAAGTTTCTCTAGCAATCCTTTTCCTTCTTCTCACCCTGCTCCTCCTCCTCCTCTTCCTCTTCCTCGTCCTCCTTCTCTTCCTCCTCTTCCTCCTCCTTCTCCTCCTCCTTCTCCTCCTCCTTCTCCTTCTCCTTCTCCTCCTTCTTCTTCTCCTCCTCCTCCTCCTCCTCCTCCACTTCCTCCTCCTCCTCCTTCTCTTCCTCCTCTTCCTCCTTCTCCTCCTCCACCTCCTCCTCCTCTCCTACCTCCTCCTTCTCTTCCTCCTCATAACAGCCAAAACAACAACCTAAATGATGATGATGATGTTGACGATAATAATGATAACAATAACAATAACAATAGAAATAATAATGATGAAACATGAATAAGAACAAGAAGGAGAATAAGAATAAGAATAAGGAGCCGGAGAAGGAGAATAACAAGAACTATAAGAATAATAAGTATAATAACTATTGTATTGTAATGTAATAATTGTCATTATTAAAATGTATATACTTTCATTTTTTAGCTGTTGCAATGTCTTCTTTTGATCCACAAATTACAAGCACTTTTTAGTGGATCCCTCCATTTCCACAGAATTTAAGAATATTGTCAATGATTTATTTAATATGTGTACTTACTTACAACGGAAAAAAGGATGAATATGTATATATCATTTCATCTTTTCTGTTATTATACCTATGCCAAACCATTGTATTTTATTTCTTTTCTTTCTGTTGGAAATTGATAAAATTAATACGAATTTGAATTTTGAATTTCAATTCGAAAACAAAACCATCTGGAAACCAGTCAAACTGCTTTGTTTATGGGGTTTCGTAAATATAAGGAATGTTGGCTGAAAGAAAGAGGAAGCTTATAGAGGAAGGATTCCGTAAGGTTTCAGATAGAAAGGGAGGAAGGGGAATAGAACATGTAGAAAGAGAACGAAAAAGAAGGAACAAAAGATGAACATTAATCTCATAAATGGAAAGATGATTATATTTGGTCATCTTTCTATTCTCTTTTTTGTTTTTTAGATGTCTTCCCTTTTCTTTATTTTTCTTTGCCAATCTCCAGGTAGAGTATACCAAAGTGAATCGAATATTTACTCGCTTCGTTCGGAACTGCGCCAGTACATGCAATACCAAATGTGTGACAAGAGGCTTCGGATTGGACGAAGAAGTGTGTACGTTCTGCTGTACAAGGGATGGCTGCAATCTCGGCAATAGAGGGCGGAAACATACTTCATCCATGATTGTATATTCACTGTGTTGTGAAATAGCAATCTTCTTCATAAGTCTATATACTTCTGCACTCAGTTGATCAGTTGCAGTCTTATAGTGGCGTATCAAGGAAAACACAAAAGGAGAAAAAAAGGAGGAAAAAAAAAAGAAGAAAAAGAAAGGAAAACCAAGGAGAAGAAAAAGCAGAATTTGGTTTTGCTGAAGACGAGCCATATTATAGACTTAAAAATTTTATGAAGTTCATTATGTTTGTGTTTTCAAAGGAAGAGAAGATGGGGGGGGGGGGGATTTTTCTGACTGTACATTGACGATGGATGGCAGACGTAGTAATTAAGTTCCACGTGGCCATTATCATTCTTAATACTTAGAAAAAGGGGTGAATGAATAAATAGAATAAATACATTCATTAACCCACGCCAAAATCAATCCTTTAAAAAAATCTCCTTTGAAATGTAAGGGCAAGTTTGCAACTTGGAATCGACCTATCATATTTGCATGCTCATCACTCCACTTTATATTCAGAATTTATGTTCCCTTTCTTAAATATCTATCTGAATGATATCATTGCCTATGATTAATCCCCGATGTTATTATTTTTTAGCCCTATATTTACCGGGATTTGGTTTTAATATTCAGGGTTTTGTGTATCATTTGTTGTGTAAGTTGGTAAAGAGGTTGAAAAGAATAAAAGGAGAGATAAACGGATGACAATACAGAACATGATATGGTACATGGTTTTATCTTCTCAAGGGATTTCAATCTATTTCCATCAGGTAAAGTACAGCCAAAGTTAATAATTAAGAATATTTATTCCTTTGAAATCATTCTTCGTGACATTAAATTTTCATTATGGATGATGCATACTGAAATATGAGCAAAATAGCAGTGGCGGCACCAAGGGGGGGGGGGGGGGGGGATGGGGGGCATTTGCCCCCCACTCAGAAGCTTTGCCCCCCCCCCCAGTTGCCCCCCCAGAAATTTTGAGGACTGAAAGGAAAAATTATACATTAATTTGTAAATAAGTAGATGTTGTCATAAGCATCATATTCAAGCTGTGAAGTGCTCTAAAATACCATTTTCCGCTCTTCAAAACTTCGATTGAAAACCAAAAAAAGTGGTTATTTTTGGCTCGCTCGCTTCGCTCGCTCGTCATATTTTCAAATTTCTTCCCTAAAATGCAATTAAAAACAAGAAAAGTAGCCATTTTTGGCTCGCTCGCTTCGCTCGCTCGTCATATTTCAGAATATTTATTCGAAAATGCGATTAAAAACCAAAAAAAAAAAACGATTATTTTTTGTTCACTTGCTCGCAAAATTGATATTAAAATGTGTGTAAGAGGAAAAAAAAATAGTCAAAAAATTCAATTATCCCCCCCCCACTCCTCAAAGTGGATTTACGCCGGCGACTAAAACTCGCGCTTCACGCTCGATTTTTCCATACACGCAAAAAAAATTGACTGCCCCTTCCCCCAACATTTTCTTTTGCCCTCCATTTGCCCCCCCCCCCCCCCCCACTTTAACAATCCTGGTGCCGCCACTGCAAAATGGTGACACTAGACGATCATTGTGGTATTGAAAAATGTCATCTCATCAGAATCATGGGTTATAGTAGAGTGTAGTGGTAAATTGCATGCCCACGGCACACTACTCCATTTTTCTGCATGCCATTCGATTTTGCAAAATTTCGCCGTAGCATTTTGAACATTCAAACACGTACAATCTTACTGATCGAAGTTCTGAATAGGCTTACGAATACTATAAAAAACTCCAAATTCAGGTTATTGTGATCCTCTTTGTAATTAGAAAAAACGACGTCCACTCTGAATCGTAGTGACGTCATATCTTGCGATTGGCTACGATGTGAAGCCGACAGTTGAAAGTATTCCTATCATTAAGACGCACTTCAAGTGGGATGATTTTACTTGTTTAAACATTCGTTTTTAATGCAGAATAGGACTATACTTATCAAAATCGAGTCACATTCGGATCGTATTGTGCGCGGTGTCCTATTAGCATCAGTAGAATAATCATAACTCATTTAAGATAAGATACACAAGATGGTATACAAAATGGAAATAGAAAATATTAGTTATCTCCTGCATTTGAATTTGCAGGCTCAAAATACAAATTTTATATTCGTGCAGTTCAATAATAACACTTGTTTTTGAGTAATCTGAGAAAAATACAGTTACATACTAACATTTCAAGCGTTAAAGAAAATTGTTTTTATTTGAGCTTCATTGATATGTACGTCTACATATTGTTCTTCTTTCATAGAGACATAAAGATGAATATAGTTATGAATATAAATCAACATTATATAAACACAAAGTAGATAATGTTAAGGTAACAAAAGGACATTAGACATAAGTATAGCAGAACATAGTTATAGTATTTGTTGCTGTTGATTAAGAATATCATTTTAACAAAGTTTGACATGTACATATGATTCATACGATCGTGATGATGGTACGCGAAATGGTAAAACTGAAATAGAAATCTCCTGCAATTTAATATGCAAGCTCAAAATTATATTCCTAGCATTCAATAATATACACTTGTTTTTATTAGTATGAATTATGTATTTAAAATGCATTTGCAAGTTTATCAAGTTTATAATGACACATTTCAAACGTTGAAAGACATGCATGAGATGCATTTTTTTTTTTACTCTACGATGAAATATATACATGTATTTATGAGTCGAATGCCTTTAACGTGTTAGAGAGACATTAATGCGATGATTAATGATACCATAAACACTGTCAAAATTATCCACTTGCATTATAACGAATTTAATCATATATCGTTAAACGAAATTTATGAAACTTGTTGATGTTATGGGTTGGATACATTTTTCGGAATTTATAGCTAACGACAATAATATCATAAATGTGTCATATGTCTATTTTCTTATTTCTGATTGAAAGTCATTTTTCAGTATTGCTGACTTAACAGTGATTTATTACAATATATTTAAAAGTATAGAAATACAGAATTATACATGTGCCTCGTCAGGACACGGAGAAAACCTCAGAAAATTCTTCGACCATGTCGACAAGCAAAAAAGGAAAAAGTCATCAAGTTTAAAAGGGTGGGGCTACACAAACCTACACCACATCCCACGTCTAGCTTTCACTAATCAAAACCGTTTGCAATTATAGCAGGAGCAAAATTAATTTCTGATCACTTTCACGATGTTTCAATACCTGAATACAATTAATGATGAGTTCTAAAACTCTATCCCACACCTATACCACATCCCGACATTAGCCCTAGATCTTTCAAGAATCAAAACCGTTTGCAATTAACGTCGGAGCAAATGAATTTGTGATCACTGAAGACAGAGTGATGCCACTCGTACACTTCCACGATGTTTCAAGACCTGAAATACGATTATTGACGAGTTCTAAAACTCTATCCCGCATCCAGCACGAGTGGCACCATCCTACCCCAATAAGACACTCTAAATTTATAATTAAACAGGTACGATGCTTTTTAAAACTAAAATCCGTTATTGACATGATTGATAATTCATGCAGAGCTGGCTATTCCACAACAAGATTATCTCCAGAGTAAAGGCAACGGAAGTAGACGGACACGTGACAAACAATTTACCGTCTTTCAGCATGTTCAATGCTCCTCAACACCATTTGCAGAGTCCTCCTTCCCTGAAGACGAAAAGCTCTAGAATGATCTACCCCAACAATACGCGGACATCAAAACTGTTAAAGGAGAATGCAACCCAAGCATCAATGTGCTCTTAATGAATAAAGAAGAATAAACAATGAAAGTTTGAGCAAAATTTGACGATCTGTTCATGAGTTATGAATTTTGTTTTTCAAGTTTCAGTAAATCCCTGTTAAGAGGATCCTTAAATTGTCAATTGTGCCAGCATCTGTGATGTCATCGTGGACAACTCTCTATTCATTTTTGTACATAGTTTTTCCCCCAAAAAAATGATTTATATGAAATTTCACGTCAGGAATCAACTTAATTCTTTCCATTATGCTTGCAGAATTGATACAGCCATGTCATACTCAAACAATAAATCAAAAGAATTTTTATTTCTCTTGAAAATAAAGAACATTTTGAATTCTGTGTACAAAATGAATGGAGAGTTGTCCACGATGCCATCACAGATGCTGGCAAAGTTGCCAATTTAAGGATCCCCATAGTGAGGATATACTTAAAATTTCAAAGTTCATAACATTTGTCTGATTTACCTCAAACTTTCACTGTTTATTCTTTTTGTTTTTCTTCATTCACTGGAAGCACACTGCTGTCTGGGTTGCATTCTCCTTTAAATCCAGTACATGTATTCAAATCTGCAGCTCAACCATTGATTCAAATAGCACAATAGAACTGAAATCTTAACACAACACTCTCGTCGAGCCCCAAGCTATACTTCCAATTATAGTTCCTAAAGGACCATTCGGAAGTGCTCAACACCAAGTACATGCTATGACTAAGGTCCACATAAGCGTTACCAATTATTCATAGTAAACTCTCGTAAGGAGGACAATTCGGTGGTCTGTGCAATTTGGTTTCTGAAAACTTACATCTCATTGGAAAATGCAATAATGAACCAATTGTCTAGTTGTGACAAAATGATTCAAGGAGATCTTAGAACTATGGCGCATACAACGTCGTAGTTTTTTCTTTTTAATCTGGGGAGAAGTTCAAATGACTTAATGATTTTGAAGTGACATGTTTTTTTATGGATGGAAAATTCTTGTGACCTATAAATGCATTACAAAGATAAACGTATAATTTGATTCAAAAGAGTGATGTAAACGATGGACACTTTTCTCTTTTTCAAACGAAGGAGATGGATGGAGTTTCGACAAACCATCTCCTTCCACCATGCTTATCTTTCCTTGTGACGTATACTCCTACCCTTTGCTTCACAATGTGACTTTTCGTTTAGATGATGTTCTTGAAAGTAGTTGAGTGATATTTGTGGTTTTCCAGACTTGGAGACGCTCGATGTCTTCGCCCGTAGATTGAAGTCTGCAGGAACTCTTGATAAAGTTCTTAAACGGGATAACTTGCTTTGTATCTCACGATCAATCTCTGCTCGTCTCGCTCGTCGTCTGGGCGACATCGATTCAGAGTTCGTACCCTTACCGCGATGGTCCTTCCTTGACGAGATAGCGCGCGTCCCATCGGCATCAGAGATATTCACATTTCGATTTCGTTTCACAAAGCAATCAGTCGTATCTAAATCCATATTTCGCGAAATGGTGCAAGAAGATGGTCGCTTAGGAGATGTGTTTTCAGAGGATGTCATGGGTTGGTTAGATGTTGATTGGTCAGTGATGTCTGTACGGCTGGTTGTAAGTATCCTTGGGGATGCACTTTGACATCTGCGATCCATCTCAATCTTCCAACAATTCAAGCGTTCTTGAATACGATCATCTTCCGATTTAGCCGACATTGCTGGATTGTTCATTTTTGATCTACCGCTCTGATCCAAATGAGAACGATTTACAAGTGTTCTCTGATCCATTAGGAGTTTCTTATGATCTTTCTTAACACATCTTCGTTCCATGCTTAGAAGATAGAGAGACCTGGCTCGCTCACGATCGATTTCTCTCAGTCGATTTTTGAGTAATTTCTGTTCTCCACAGTTCTTACTATGTGCTACGACCCAGCTCTCGAATCTAGGCTCACTCAAGGAACCACCACGGGATGGACTGTTGTACCTTTGAAAATTAGCCATGGTTACCTTCAAGTTTCCTGGACTCAGAAGTGTAGGCCTACTATCCTCCAAGTCACGGTCTTGCAGAAAGCCTTGTATATGGATTTTTTTTCCAAATACAAGCGTCCAGAAACTTGATAGATATTTTTCAGTATTCACTCTCCTATTTTTCAGAATTTCGATCCATCACAGACAACTTTCAGGCCACTGTGATCGCTTCGTAATGCGAAATGTCGGTCTTCACAACTCAGAATATTTCAAGCGAGTCAGTCAGACTGTCAGATGAAAATATAAGGTCTTCCGCTGTTGCATCACAACACGGAATTATAGTGTCAGACTTAGTCGCATTATGCTTGATGCGCCGGTCTAGTGAATACTTTCCATACTTTCTCTTGAAATATTGGGGTGCTGTCTTCCTTTTCGTTTGCTTTAGAACTAAAAAATTAGAATTGCAACACAGCAGTTTGGTCCTTGATATAACATCCTGTACATGAAGCGTTATCTAACATGTAGATCCATATGCCGCAGTAACGTTGCCATGCGTACTGTATTTGGAATGCTTAACCACTGAACCAGCGTCCACAACAAGTGGTATGGGTATCGTTGCATTCTCTGTAAATACCACAACATCTTTGTGTCATAATGCCCCCCTGAACTTTGATTAAAATGAAAACGGCGAGTATATGGTCCTTTATAAAAACTCATCCACGGATCGGCAGCTTTTATGAAAAGTTTAGGTTCTATTGTTTGAATATGAATCACCGCACCGGCACGGCTTAAGTGACGTAAAGGAGAGAAACACTGGTACTTCTTTATCCCTATAGCTCATGTTCAATGATAAAGACTGATCTGATTATACTTAGTCCAAAGATTTAATTCAACTCTTGGTAATCTCTTGGCATAAGCCTGATTAAAGGATAACCTATTCTGTCTAATGCATTACAAAAAAACCCCAGGAGTTATGAGCCAACGAACTGGACCAATAGAGTCAAATGAAATACAGGGGGGGGGGGGGGGGGGAGGGGGATAAAAAGAGGGAAGTTCAGTCAAAATTTCTTGAAGTGAGTAACAGTACAATTAAAGGCTTTTCCAAGTCGTAAAAAGGAGCCTACTCTGTGCCTCGAGAAGCATCTCCTTATATTTCATTTTGACTGTTATAAAAGAATCTCCATTATTAGTGATATTGTTTCTCTATAAAACGAGAACATGCATACAAAAAGGGGATCAATTACTTTTCAAAATCGTAAAAAAGCCTTGTCCCAAACTATTGTAGGCCCAATGTTTGCAGATTATAATGACATATTTCATAGCCATGACTGGTATAAGCAGTACAACTGGTACTGAAGCTGACTTTGAATGAAATGTCTTTTCGACTTTTTGATGGTGTTTTCAATAATTTCATAATTTTTTAAAATGAAATATTGATAATTTGCACGCGCAGCCCCAGGCTGTGGAATAACTTTCTGTTATAGAAGCTATAAAATCTCCAACTGCAGACATATTTTAATAAAAACTTCAAACACATCTCTTTATTAACTTCTCACTATTGTTCAGGCATATCAGGAATTTAGCGCAGGAGAATATATTCACGGGTTCTGCGCTTAATAAATTGAGGTTATTACTATTACTTCCCCCACCCTGTATTGTACATCTATTAACCTTCCCCTATATTCTATTTTATTTCATCAGCATTATTCTACTTTTATTTAAACAATCTGCCTTTCTTATTCTTGCAAAGTTGCAGGTTTGTTGTTGTTGTTTTTTGCAATGTTGGTCTGTGTTCAAAAAACTGTTTTACAAGCTTTTTTACAGACCACCTCGTTTCCACATTTGTAATGTCTTGTAATTGTCATGAATGTATTGTTTTCACTCTAGTGGAAAGAAATAAATAAATTTGAATTTGAATTATCACTTTCATTATCATTATCATTATTATTATTAATCATCAAATTTGAAAATGAGACATAAAAAGCACAGAGGTGTTTTATCATTGTGAATACAAGGCTTCGAGATTCGAAAATGTGATAACAGATTTACAAGTATGGAGTGGGCATCATCATCTTCAAGCACATGCGCATATCATGGGAAGTCTTTTGCAAGAAAGCGGGACAATTAGGTATTATAATGTTTTCAAGGCCATCATTATAGTCAATATCATCCCCCTCATAATTGCCTTCACATTCAAATAAATCTCCTCCTACTTCTTTTCCTAGGTTCATAAGATGGAGGCAGTCAGCTTCATAGAATACTTGAACTTCAATCACCGTGAGCTTTGAAATTAACGAAACGTAGAGAAACGTAACGTCATGAAATCATCATCACCATCGTCATCATCATCACTAATCAACATCATTATCATCATCCTCATCCTCATCGTCATCAGTAACATCAACATAATCATCATTATCATCTTGATCACCATGATCACCATCATAATCACCATCATCGTCGTCGTCGTCACCATCATCATCATCATCACGAATCAACATCATTATCATCATCCTCATCGTCATCAGCAACATCAACATCATCATAATTATCATCATCATCATCATGATCATCATCATCATCATCATCCGCATCTTTATCACCAATGTTCATCTAAATATGTAACGATACAAACAGGGATGTCATTACAAAACAAACATAATGAAGGGATCAGCAATGTAAAACTTTTTCTCGTTTGAAGGTGCTTAACATAATGAACTACTCACTCACAAAAATTATAATCGCTATCTATCTATTTGCAGTTTTATTTACAAAGGGTAGCATTGTCAGTTACAGTACTACTTTCCACAACTGTCCTGTCCGCATAATATGCAATAAGCACGATAAGTAAATAATCGAATGACAAATTACAGAAAATTTATACACTGTAGATAATCATTTTGCATATACACAGAAAAATCTAGCATAATAAGGATAAGTTGAAAAATATTTTTTTTACAATTTAAACAGAACATAAGAAAAACAAAAAGCATATCAAACTTGAGAAAATGGAAATAATCAAAAGTAATCTTGAAGTTATATGATTGTTTAAATCGAACATTAAAGTCAGTCACTTAAAAATATTTACTAAATTAGCAATATTTTTTTGTAATCATTGTATCCAAACGATTCGTTTATGATATATAGATCAATATGTATTTTATCCCTTTTTTTCTATTTTGTTTTAAATGACAGCTAGAAAAATATTATAACTCAGTAAACTATAATTAGTGTAATACCATCGGTTTTCTCGCAAAACAGCACTGTGCAAAAAATGACAGCTTTTTAAAGCAATTACACGCAAATAATCAATGGCGTTCATAGAGACTGAAGACTGAACATTCAAAGTTGTGCATAATTAACAACAATAATGACAGTTTTAATAAGTGAAAATAAACAGAGCTTCAATCTTCCTGCTCTCATTTGTGCTCAAGTTTAATTTGTGACTGACGTCACAATTAAACACTTTCCAATATAATCAGAGTTTATTATATTACAGTAATCTGCAAAATATAGAATATAATCAATGGAAAAACAACAGTTTACAATTCATTAAAATTTGACTGGAAAGATGTACAAAATCTTAATTCACAGCCTAACTGTTGATTTGAAATCGCAGACCTTGTTAAACTCACTTCAGTGAAACCTTAAGGCCTACATGCTTTGTTCATGATTTTCTTCTTTTTCAAAAGGTACAAAACACTCCCTCTCCTTTTATACACTGAACTGACTCTGAACTAATACGTATTGGGCGTGCCTTACTCTTCCTAGATATACACGTACCAGTACCTGGTAATGCATAAGAAATATATTGGCACCATCTGGTAAGAAAGAAAATACTAATATGTATATATTTTTCAGTCATGTCAATAGAGGGAGGTATAACATACTAGTATGACTCACTGGTAATGTTATACATGCAGTCTTTATTGTATTGGCAACTAATGACAATCAGTGGTACATATTCTGATATTTCAATATTGTATTTCTTGCGTACATAGGGAGATAAACTTACTGGTAAAGATTAGAGTCTAAACGGGTCATAGTGAGATTTTATTAGGGTTTTATATGATGATATAAAAAGAAACCTCATATACTGTAGCTCAGACCAGGTTTACGGATAGTTAGTCGCAGCTACTGTAGAGATCAAGTTCAATTCTATTTCTACAACAACTCAATTTTCAATTCAGTTCAATTCGAAGAAACATTGTTTTTTGCACTTGACTTACGTGAGTTAACAATCATTTTTTTTTCAATAGTGTACATTTTATACATAGTAACATAATATTACAATAACATAAATGAAGGAAGAAGGCGAGATCCCTACGGTACGGTTTACACTATGTTTTCAGGTAATCAAACAATGGTGAGAAGGTTCAGTCCCAGCCAGCAGTTTTCAAATTAGTATGAGTTTGCCCAACCCAGTTTCAGTGGGTTACAACATGGCGCACTTTCATTTGTATTGTGCTTGCCTAACAATGCGCCATGTTGTGCCCTACTGGAGCCGAGTTATCTCTGTAATAAACAGAAAGGGATCTGGTAATGATATACACGCCGTCTTCTTGGTAATGATAACTTGTAACAATCGGTGTTACATAATAATTTTTTTATTTCATTATTGTATTTCTTGCGTTCATATGGAGAGAAACTTACTGGTAAAGATCAGAGTGGAAGAGGGTCGTATAGTGAGATTTTATGAGGGGTTCATAATAAAAAGAAACCTCGTTACTATATCATGCTATATACTGTAGCTTAGATCAAGTTTATTGAGAGTCTAAGTCGCAGTTACTGTACAGTTCAAGTTCAATTTGATTTTTTACAACAATGAATAATACATGTACATGTGAGCATAGAAGGCAAGTAAACTGAAAAGAGTACATCAAAACACATACATGTATACACTTAGTGATCAACGAATTTCAGTGAAATGGACGATGATAAAGCAAATAAAATAGAATGTAGGAAAACTATCTACATCGATGTGGAGGGAGCGAACAGAAAGACACCATAGAAAGAAAAAAAAGGCTTTAAAAAACATCTCTTAATGATAATTAGAAGTGTAAAAACTTCTGTAATTTTGTTTTATTTCTTATTGTTAACGATGACCTTAAAATAAAGAAGTAATAACTTACATGCACACACACTGTGTGGTTGACTGCGATGGATATTACATTCTTAATATCTCGCCTCTTCTAAACTTTATGAAAACTCTCTCTCTCTCTCTCTCTCTCAGCTTCTCTCCCTCTTCACTTTTTTCTCTCTCTCCCTCTTTATCTATCCATCTGTCTATGTCTCTTCATGTCTCTTTCGGAAATCTGTTTCTTCTCTTCTCTCTCACTCTCTCTATCTCTCTCTTTCTCTCTCTGTTCAGTTCAGTTGAAAGTGACATTTATCTACAAAAAAATAAAACAAACAAAAAAATACAATATACAAAATATCAAGTTTACACCGAAATATCATGGAAGGCAACAAGTCAAAAAGCATGGAGCTTGTGGCGTGTTAGCCAGAAAATCACTATCACAAATGCTGATTCATGTTTACGATAACACTCTCAATGAATGGGTATAGTGTACAGCAACACCAACAAAGACATAGAAATAACCTAAGGACAGCTGATATTTGTACCTGATATTCAAATTCTTTTGCTAATTTGTATAAACAGAGATCTAGAAGGGCACCTATTCTTCTTTGAGAGAGTAACTGTTGAGCATATTCTGTTTTAAATTGAGATTGGAACGAGTTAAGGACGTGGAATGTCTGTCATCACTAGTCAAAGCATTCCACAGTTAGGGTCCTGTATATGGTATGTTAAATTGGAATGAAAGGGTTCTGTGTCTTTCTTCAAGCAAAAAAAAAAATAATAATTAGAAATAAAAAATAAAAAAATAACCACAACCAACAAAGAAAATCGAATTTTTCCAATAGTTAAAGCAGCCCAAACTTGAATGTAAATAACAACGAAATATTTTCTCATTTCCGAATAATCCAATGGGAAAAAATGAATTTCAGGATGACTGAACATAATTCACCGACATATTTTCTGATAATTTAAATCTCATCATTTAACTTTAAATTCTCTACCCCATTCCCTTTCATGTTAGCTTTAGACTTACATGAAAATTATAATTTACTCATTTAACGACCAAGAGGAAGCCAACAAATTATCTTCATAGAGGTGATGGTATGGTATGTCCTTATACTGGTGTGATGTTTAGTTTGAATATATAGAGTCTGTCTTTGGTGCAGAAAGCGATCTCTCCTGATCGAAACACCTGTAGATAGTACCACTCTCTCTCAGGCTTCTCAATCTTGTAATCAGAGATGAGAGTCTGGATGTGTTTCAACTCGTTGGTGTACTCATCGATACTGACCAACCCATTTTTTAGCTTGACCCAAGCGATCAGGATTGATTTACTCTGAGTCACAGCAGCGAATGGGTATCTGTCTGATTTCTCTACCATGTGCTCTACTGTGCCATTTTTGTCAATTATTTTCATTTTATTATTGTGCATAATGATTAATAAGTCATTATAACTAGTGATTTGCTGAGGTTCATATCCATCGCATGGTATCTCCTTAATTGCCTTCCCACCTGCTGGTGAGAATACTTGGATCTTCTTAGGTTTCCTGTAGCTGACATAGATCAGATCATTACTGTCTACAGTAAGACCGCCGTTCCCACCTTCATCGAAACTCAGAGTCTCGTATGTTGCATCCAGCTTCTCCCACTCCCGTGTGTACAGATTGATGGCGTTACCCGTTTTAAGTACAACATACCGATCATCAGTGAGGAACCCTAGTCTCCAGATGTTGACATCCTTGAGGACTGTCTTCTGCAGCTGACCATCAGCAGAGAAGATATCAATTCCTCCATCGTGGTATCCCACTGCCATCCTACCATCAGGTGTAGCAGTTATACCATTCATCTGGTCTTTCTTTGAGAGTTCTACATTACATTCCAATTCACATTTTACGAACCTGACTTCACCTATGTTCAACTGATCACCTTGATGGTTGGGTGTGAATATCAGTTGCTCTGCACGATCAGCTACATCAGTAGCAAGCTTCTTCTCTGGATCATCCCTGTCTAGTACATTCTTCAATTCACCAGACAGTGAATCACGAATAGCAACGATATCACCTTCTAATGGGGCCTTCAAACTATTACCCGCTAACGCACTCGCACTCTCAATACTCGTAATCAACCTCTCATCAGCAACTTTCATATCGTCCAATCTTTTACATATTTTCACTTCCTGGGCTTCCAAGAGTTTGTCTATTGATGCTTTTCTCTCATTTAATTTCTTGATTGATTCTTGATAAGCCTCGTTGATTCTAGCCTTTCTGCCAGCAACGTGATCAGAGACACGCTTTTTCTGAGTCTCGATATACGTCACGTCTTTCTTGCTGGTTGTGCTTTTTGACTTGGCTCGGGCTTGTAGAGATTCAATTTCTGTCTTGATAGAAACATTGTATTCCTCAACATCTTGCACAGTATGGCCTTTCTTCTCGTGATTCAGCATCCTGCATCTCAGACAGATCAACTTCTTACAAGTAATACATACATCAGTACAGACATGTTTTTGTCTGTCTGATTTGTGTTCTTGACAGTAGACCTCCTTTTCGAGGACCACTCTACCCTCTCTGATATCTTTTACACTTACTACTTTATGTTTGAGATTAGGTTTCCAAGTGTTATGATGCTTAAGACATGTGTTACACATATATTGACTACATTCACAACAGAAATGTACAGCTTCTGAGTTTATTTCGCACATTTCGCAGAATTGCTTGCTACTTTTCACATCATCAATTAGAGATTTAAGAGGAACATTTGTTTTTAGGTTCAAGACATTCCCATCATTAACATCTGTTCTGCTTCGACAGATTGGACATGTTAAAGAGTTTAGCGATGATGTCTTCAGAATATCAGTGAGACATTTCTTACAGAACGTATGTGTACATGGTAACTGCTTAGGATCACTAAGTAGCTCTAAACAACCAGGGCACTGCAAATTGCGTGAAACTTTGCGTTCAAACGAGGCCATAATACGATACTCTAATATACAACGTGTAGAGCGTGTATGACCCTCTTAAGCAACATAGACCAACGAACAAAGGGCATGAAGGCAAACTGAAATTATTCTATCATATAGAAGTCAAAATGTATATTAAATGGATTGAGTAAAATCAGCTATGTACGTGAGAAAACTCTCTGTCTCTCTCCCTTTTCTCTCTCTGCTCTTTCTCTCTCCCTCTCTTTAACATGTTTAAAGAAGTTGTTATCATCCGTGCTTGAAGGCAGATGTTGAGAAAATCAAATAGAAACGGATTATAAGATTTATACTGTTACGATATGGTTCTTCTAATGGCTAGGCCTATTTGCTGAAGAAACTGAAATGATGAGAGTAGTGGTTCTGCTTCTTGAAGTTAATCACAATGCACACGTCATCTCCTGTTCATCAAAATTGATAACAAGTGAAGAAGCGGTTGACAAAAATCAAGGAATCTCGTTTCTTTTGATCAGTACACGTAAGCCAATTTTCACTGAAATTGTAAAGAAAAAATATTGAAACAAATAGTGAATAAAGTTATAAAGAAAAATAAGAATATATAAAGAAAGTGGTTAGATGAAGGGATGTAAGCTTGGTGAGGTGGATGAGAGAGAGACAGACAGAGAGGCAGAGAGAGAGAAAGACATAAGAAACAAAGAAACAGAGAAAGATAAGAGAGAGAAATAGGGAGAGAGACTAAGAAAAGAGAATGATACAGAAAAAAAAACAGAGAAGAGAGGATGGAGGAGAGACGTAGAGGCAAATGAAGAGGGAATAAAATGACTAAATTAGCATAAAAAAGGACTTCGCTTTAAATGAATGCCAGCATCAGTCATGTCTGGGGCTTTAACATAAAGTATAACAACAACCAATTTTGCTTCATTTTCATTAAATCATTCATTCATTTATGAATGTAACCTCAGAAAATAAAAGCTTTGAACTCATAATTAGTGAAGAATGAATTGTAGGTAAATATCTCAACGCATTTTCCCAATTTATCTCACCAACCATGCTGCATAGGCATTACAAATTTCGAAATCTAAAAAAGTAAATCAGTTCTATAATTTTATTGATAATAAAGTATGCACACTAATTTATTCAATCTGACTTACAACGCAACCAAAAATTGCTTTCAAGACAATTCGAAATTAAAAAAAAAAAGATTGCCTTACTCATGCAATTTGTGAAAGGCCCTAGAGTTTCCAAAGTTTTTCTACATTCAAAACTGTTTCTGTCAAAGTAATCACGATTATCCTTTATCTAATCCTCGATAGTATTACCTTTGATGAGAGATACTGATTGAGAAAAAGATGCTACGATGTCAGTGAAGAAAGACCCAGTGGAAAATAATCTGTGCCATCGATTCAACCGGATCTGAAAGTAAACATGGTTAAAGAGAGATTCATAACGTCATTTCGTAAATGCTAGTAAACGTAGGGAGAAAAATGGCTATGACATATAAAAATCTCATTCAATGACTTAGAATGCAATTGCAATAATTTTTTTATATTTACTTCTCTATATCCTCCATTTTCTTTAAAATGGACTTGTCCCCAATGTTTCCTTTTTCTTTAATTCATCATTATGCCATTATGGGCATTAGGGTGCATGAAACTATATAGGGGGATGGTATAGTAGTCTCGTCACAAGGAGGTTTCGGAAGAGGTTCCATTTACATGATACATTCAAATCCTTCAGAGAGGACGTAAAGCTGAAGAATCAGTGGTTTGTTATTTCCATTTTAAAAGCCCTTGAACATTTCATCAAAATGGAAAACGACTCTATAGAAATTCTACGTATCATTATTATCATTATCATTCTAAGTTGGTGTTATTTGCCAATAGTATAAAAGTAAAAGTATTTTGTTTTAGGAGCACTAACGGTCATAATAATGATGAAAATTAAGTTGTAATATATAATAATAATGTTTATGCTTATTTTTATATTTCATTAACTCATTCACACGCAAAGGGGGTATTATGCACAACCAGTGATAATAATAATAATGATGATGATAACAAAAACAATGATAATATAAGACGTCTATATCTCATGGCAACAAATAAAACAAAGAACTCAAACTTAGGTAGAAGTTTCGAACATGGGGAGTAAAGTCTTTTTAGCAAGCTAAATTTGAGACTTGGCCAAAAGAAATATATTCATTTCATTTATTTCCACAGTAACAACAAAAATAATCATTTTACAAAAGCTATGTAAGCATTAGTTAAATCAACAATTAAGAATATTGTAATAGTTTATACAAATATATATATATATATATATATATACTGAAAGAAATGAAAATGGGAGAATAATAATTGCGTAGCTCCGTCAATGTTCCCCAGAGCTGTCATCCATTTTGAATCACGGGTTGAAAAAATGCCTCCGCCGGGAATCGAACCCGGGTCACTGGCTTAGAACGCCAATGCCTTACCACTAGACCACAGAGGCGGGCCAGCAGTTAGGCGTGACCGAATCCAATTGACCGACAGACAGATTTCCAACCCTTTTCGATCCTTTATTTTGGTGCAGATGAGTTAATGAACAATGAGAAGCCGCATGCCGCAGTGTTTATTATTTACAAGGGAGTTGCCAAAGTTGTTTGGATTTGTCAAATTTCTTTCAATATATATATATATATATATATATATATATATATATATATATATGTATATATATATATAAAGAATATTGTAATAGTTAATATTGGTCCGGTATACAGGTATATGTATCATATAAATTGTAAAAGGAAGAATAATTACGAACTGTATTGTGGGGAAAACCTTGGAAAGCGGAGCTGGTATTGGGTATGTTGTCAGGACGGAATCGTATCGGGGGAGTTTTCCTCCCGGGGGAGTTGTCCTAGAACCTGTTTCTTTGTATACATTTTCATTAATCAATGTTTATGTTGGGGAACCGGTTCTAGGACAACTCCCCCGGGAGGAAAACTCCCCCGATACGATTCCGTCCTGACAACATACCCTGTAGCACAGTTCCCCTGGAGGACAACTCTCCTGAGGGAAACTCTCCCCTGAGGACACCTTTCTGGAGATGACCGCTCCCCAAGGACAACTCCCCCAGTCTCCGGGGGGAGTTGTCCTCTTGGGGGAGTTGTCCTGATACGAAAGAAACAAACAAGATAGACGATACAGTACCACACAAAATGAGACAAGTACTAATACATCGAAACAACAAAAGCACAAGGATGGGACACTGAATATCCTCATACAGGAATATCATAGCATAACATTATAGCTATGCGATGATAATAGGCCTGGGCAATTCCACGATTACGTTACAATGAAAGAAATTTTCATACCTATTGATACAGTTAATTCAATATCTATTTCATTTCAGGTCCCAATCTTGTTACAACATATTCACTCACCCCATGTCTAAAATACAAAAAGCAATTGCACAATGCGGAGCTGTAATAAGAACTTTTAACCTTGGTTAGAAACTTTACAAAAAAGGGACACAAGAAGAACAAAAGAATACCTCCTTGCTGTAGCGTAGCTCAAACTCAGAGACATATCAGTTTTTCCTCTCACGTGATGACCCATACGTTTAACAGTTTACCTCTTTATTTTTTTTAAGTAGACCTCAAAATCTTGGTTAGTCACGTTACGGTTAGTCACATAACATCTTGTCCATGCACTACATATTTCAGATTTTTATACATTTTCCGCAACTTATCTTTGAATATTTATGACCTTCAGATTATCCAACCGAAAGATATGCAAAAGCAACAACAGTCTTTTAGCCAAGTCTAAAAAAAACTGTGAGTAGTCCCATATATCTAATTTTTTGTATGGTTCGGATTTTCCTATAATGAGAAAAAAGAAAAAAATAGAAAAAGAGAGAGAGAGAGAGAAAAGGAAAAAATGGCGAACATGAAACCACTTTGCATTTACAATTTCTATATGAATTTTAAATTAAAAAATTGACCTGAATTTGTGATAGAGAAAAAAAAAAGTTTGGGGCGATGTTCACTTAATTATGAAGTTCAGATCCCTAGTTCGCAAACACACTGTATGCTTTAGAGATTTGTTGATTGTATGGGCGAATCTTATATCAAAGCAAGGGTTATGATGCACAGGCTAGGCGCGTCAGAAGCAGTTTGGGATGGGGGGGGGGGGGAGGCAAACATCCTATATATTCAGACGCACCTTTACACACCACACAACTCACAGGGGCAGTAGGGTCTCTTTTAGAGTAAGGGGGCACCGCCGAAAATTTCCAATTGTTAATTTATTCTATGCTCACATTGCTGTTGTGAAATGATTTATCTTTGATGTTATTGTGGAAGTAAACGAAATGAAATGAAATAATTAGGCCTATATGATTGAATATGTTTCTTTCGCCCATTCTCAATTTAGCTTGCACAAAATAAAGCTTGTTCAAAGATTTTCTTTTTTTCATTCTCATTTTATCCCCCGTAATTGTTAACATTTTAACAGTTTTGCAATGCATCTTACAGTGCGTGATCTAGTATATCAAGAAAAGATCATGGTTCTAAACTTCATTTCTACTATGAATTGTCATTTAAGCCAGTCCCAAAATTTAGTTTGCATGGAGAAAACTTAGAACGACAGATTTCTAGGTTTGTTTTCTATTTTATTCCCCATAGTGGTATAATGTTTTTTTTAGTATTTTCGTGATGCTTAATGATAGAACATGCGACGATGTTAGACGAATGTAACTAAACACTCGCGGTGCGCTGCATCAGCTGCACAACAGATGAATGCACGGCTAGCCTATGGGGGGGGGGGGCTATAAAAACGCAACATGCACCGGCGCACGGTGCCAGGTAAAAATGTCAGAGGAAAAAATGTCAGAGGTAAAAATGTCAGAGGTAAAAATGTCAGAGGTAAAAATGTCAGAGGTAAAAATGTCAGGGTTAAAAATGTCAGAGGTAAAACTGTCAGAGGTAAAACTTTCAGAGGTAAAAATGTCAGAGGTAAAAATGTCAGAGGTTGAAAATGTCAGAGGTAAAAATGTCAGAAGAAAAATGTCAGAGGTAAAAATGTCACAGGTAAAAAATTAATGTCAGAGGTATGCCAGATTTGGAAATGTTTAAGTGACATGTTTCAGGTACGAATACTGAATTATAGAAATTATGGGGAGTGGGATATATTCAAATATTTTCTGTAAACATACTGCGTCTATACTTGAATGCCCTTGTCTTGGCCATTTGGAAATAACGGTTATGGTGTTGGCGGGGTGAACGTTCTGGTATGCGCGCGTTGCCCTCGTTTTCACCGCGGGGACGGGCATTGTAAAAACGATGGTGGGGGAAAAAAATGGGTTGGTAACACGAGTAGCTGACCACACACATTCCACATGACTGCGCGATTTTAAGAGGCCAACAAATGGGAAATCATGGGGAAAACGAATTTGCAAAAGGATTGTTTACTTGTACACTATAATCCGTCCGTTATGCGAGCCCGTCGGACTAATGCGACAAAAGTTCGGACAGCACGAAGTTTACCGAACTCAACCTAATCATACACTTCAGGTTCTCACATTTCTCAACAACTCTAAGTGTTTAGACTCTTAACGGGTCTCATCGTGTTCACTCGAAGAAACGTCTTGTATAATGCTCTAACATTTCAAAATACAAAATATAGTTTACTTCTGGTTTGTTAGTCTAGCCATTAAACTCAATTGCCTTTCCCCGACACGTCGTCGCCGCGGATTACTTAACAACCTTAGGCTCTCCCAGGGAGCTGGCCATGTAATTGTTTTTCCATATGACTAGCTGTTTATTAGCTTTTTCATTGCGCGAAATTTGAAACACGTAATAAATCACAGTTGTTTAGAATGGATTATCCCTTTTCTTGAAACTCGAGCGGCCGACTGGATTCCCCCTCTCTCATCCGAGATCACCTTGCCTTTCCCCATGATTTCTCATTTTCTAGCCCCTTTAATATGTACATTCCTCTTCATAAGCTCCCTCCCCACCCCCTACTTCAATAAAGCGTGGTATACGTGAACGAATGCTTCAATATTATTGTCCTTATACGTAAGGAAGAATAGGAAGTAAGCGAAATTGAATCGTTAATTCGATCTATTTCTCGACTTTTTGTATTATTTCATCCGATACGCTGCGGAATTTACAACTTTTAAAAAGAATTATTCAATTAAGCGTGGTATACGTGAACGAATGCTTCAATATTATTGTCCTTATACGTAAGGAAGAATAGGAAGTAAGCGAAATTGATCGAATCGTTAATTCGATCTATTTCTCGACCTTTTGTATTATGTCATCCGATACGCTGCGGAATTCACAACTTTTAAAGAGAATTATTCAATTAGATAATTGTGTTAGCATATGCAAAACATCAAACTTGGATATCCCTTCTTAAGTTCATCTACCATTCTGTCATTCCACTTAAGATCTTAAATCATTTAGATATCATCCTGTAACTTAATTAATCTCACAAAGAAAATAATGAACATCATCCCATGCTACACTTCTTACCCAAATTTACTTATTTACTTATTTACGATTTACTTATCGCTTGCTGAAATTGTCATAAATATGTTTCATTTTTACCTCTGACTTTTTTTTCCTCTGACATTTTTACCTCTGACATTTTTACCTCTGACATTTTTACCTCTGACATTTTTACCTCTGATATTTTTACCTCTGACATTTTTACCTCTGATATTTTTACCTCTGATATTTTTACCTCTGACATTTTTTCCTCTGACATTTTTACCTCTGACATTTTTACCTCTGACATTTTTTCCTCTAGCATTTTTACCTCTGACATTTTTACACCGAACCCCGGCGCGCCGCGGCGTAAATCCGTTTTGAGGAGTGTGTAGGAGGGGGTGATCAATTTTTTCCCCGTGAACTCACACTTAAGTATACAACACACACCCTCATTCACCCACACAGACCCCCACAGACATATATTGCGAGCGAGCGAAAAATATCCACTTTTGTGGTTTTTAAGAGTATTTCAGATAAAAAATTCCACGATATGACCGCCATTCATGACATTCTTTAAAAAAATCACCAACTCATTAATAACAATATCAATTTTTCCTTAAAATGAGAGAGGATATTTTTACACGCTATCCCCCCCCCCCCCCCTCCTCTCGAAAAAGTGTGGGGGATATATTATCCCCCCCCCCCCCATCCTCCGGGATTTACGCCAATGATATTATGGGTTCGGTCACTCCATTTTCCTGCAGTAAAAGGTGTTTTTAATCCAGTCCCACAATTTAGCTTGGATGGAGGAAACTTAGAACGACGGATTTCTGGAATTCTTTTTTCATTCCCTATCTACATTTAAGCATTCTTTAAAAAGTTAAACCAAGAATCTGAGCCGAAAAAGTATCGATTTCAAGAACGGGAGTGAAGTCAGTCGCTCAGTCACTTATTCACTACACGAAAGAGAGCATGTGAGACCGATCTCAAGTTTATCTAAGTCTTTTTAATTTCCAATAGTTGGTCAAGCTAGTCATGCTAATATGCTGAGAGAAAATAATGATAAAATCAGTTACACAATTTTGGCTGCGTAAAGACAGGGTATTATAATATTGGCATAGCTTCAGATAAAAACATTAGAGACTAAATTCACTTTAGATCGGTATATTCCACCTTATGTTTCCTTCACTAAAATAATGACAATAATCCAGCACCATGCCCTTATAGTGAACTTAGATTTCGTTTCAAATTCAAATGCTATTCAATTTGTAAAATAATTTGCCATTCCCCCCAAACTTAGGAAATTTTTGTGCTTGCTTTCTTAATCGTGAAATAAAAACGTCTCAGTTAGATTTGGGCAATTCCACAGGATGGTCCAAAATAGTGTAACGAGGGTAGCCAACTTCTAAAGTTTTGATGCTGCATTTACTACTCGAATATATACATGTATGTCCTGTGTTGTGAATAAGACTCATTTACCTTTAAACACCTGTAGTCAGAGAACAGGAGATTAAGAGGTAATTCAATATTTCTCCAGATATGACGTGAGTAACCATGGAATTGTCCATTTCATAAAGATTTATTATGTTTTTGCATCCTCTATCATATCCTCTAACAAATCAATCAATCAATCATTGCAAAAGTAACTTACTTGTAGAAGGAATCAAAAGTAGTCAGGCAGATATGTCTCTCAGGAAAGATGCTCCGTCAGAAAATATCTCTGTTCTGTCACTAGTCTGGATCTGGAAGAACAAAAATGGAAATTTCAGTAATTTCAAGGTACATCGTGATACCACGGTAGAAGGTCTAATAATTGCAAAATAGTCAATTCAATTATTGTGTCGCTAGAAATTTGGTCATAGTTTGCAACAAGTCATAATATAACTTTGAAAGAGAATCTTACCAAATAGATTATAGGTCTACTGGTGTATGCTTGGGATCTGTCTGAAAGTTGTAAAGCGCAGTTTTATTTACGATCCGATTTCACAAACTGTCCGGAATCGGGTTGTTTGGATGTAAGCAGGTAAATATGTCACAGCAAGTTACTTCCTTGTCTGTTTGTAAGGCCAAGCCTACTAGGAATCAACCAATCACATTAAGGACGTTTCACAGTTATGTTTCTGCGCATCCCTACCGCGCAGGTTAAAACGTCACGCGCACAGCTGCTGTGCTTGTCAGCTGATCATTGCTCGCAGTGGCCAGAATGCAACACCGAGCCCATTGATTATAATTTATAAAGCCTGTCTAAAGCTTTAGTAAAGATTCGCAGGGCTCTCACTTCACTTATTTGTGTTGACCATAATTATTAGGAATAGTAATTCAACTTGCTATGTCATTATCACAAGGCAACAGAATTGTCAAATAAAGGAGCATGGCATGCATGGCATGAACACCTGATGAACCACTGGAGAGTGTATCACCGTTTATCTAATAACCCTTAGTGTAGGATTTCGTACGACTATTTGTTCAGATTCAGTAGCGTAACAGCTGGGGGGCAGGGGGAAGGGGCAGAGTGCCTCCCCCCCCCCCCCCCCCGAAGGATTTCAGCGGGAAAATCCACCGAACCACTGGGAAAAAATGAAAGGGAGGGAAAAGAAGAAAAAGGAAGGAGAAAGGGAAAGGAAGAAGAAAAGAAAAGAAAGAAGGAAGGAAAAGAAAGGAGAAAGGGAAAGAAAGGAGAAAAGGAAAGGAAGAAGGAGAAAGGGAAAGGAAGAAGGAGAAAGGGAAAGAAAAAAGGAGAAAGGGGAGAAAGAAGAAGAAGAGAGAGAGAGAGGGAAAAGAAGGAAAGGGGGAAAAAGAAGAAAGCAAAGGGAAACGAAAGAAATGAGGGAAAATTTAATACCGAAACCCACTCCTTGGAAACCCCGCAGTGGCTTTCCCTGAAGACCCCCATCAGGGGCCCTAAGCCAAAACCCTGGGCCCCACAAGCAACTCGCGGTGCGGGCTCACCTCCGCATATTCTATTTCTAGACTGAGTTACCGGGAAATTTTCGACTCTGCTCCCCCCCCCCCCCTCCCCCCGATAACAGGCAGAGAATGTAAGAGACCGGGAACTGACAACGAACAATTCAAAGAAACGTCAGAGCTTGCGCGCTTCGCGAGGGATTCCCTTCACCCTCCCCTCTAGGGAGCACTACATTGGCGTAAATTTCGGAGGTGGGGAATCTATCACCCCCACTTGGGGGAGAGGGGGGATGGTGTGTACAAATTCCCCCCCCCCCCCCCCCCCCCCATGCTGACACTCTTTTTAAGGAAGAAAACATATTTTAAGTAATCAATTAGTAAAACTCTGAATACCTATCATAAACAACCATCATATTTTAGAATTTCTATTTGAAAATGCTATTGAAAATAAAAAAAGTAGTTATTTTTGGCTCGCTCGCTTCGCTCTCTCAACAAAATCTAAGAATTTCCATCCGAAAATGCGATCAAAAGCGAGAAAATTGGTTATTCTTGACTCGCTCGCTTTGCTCGCTCGCAAAATGGATATCAAAGTGTGGGTGAGAGGGAAAAATTGTTTTAAAAGTTTTTCATTCCCCACTCCTCGAATTGGATTTACGCCGGTGGAGCACTAACGTCCTCCTAAAATGCAGTCGTAGCTACGCAACAGATTCTAGACATAGACTAGTTATGGGGAAATTTTGGGCTCTGCCCCCCCCCCCCCCCCCCCCACCGATAACAGGTACCTGTCACGCCCCTGTTCAGACTGATATCTCTCTTCATTGTTATATTTCAAAAAGAGCTAAAATCTTCTTCTTCTTCTTCTTCTTCTTCTTCTTCTTCTTCTTCTTCTTCTTCTTCTTCTTCTTCTTCTTTTTCTCCAAAACAAGGTGTGACTCATCCATAGAAATTAAAAAAAATTTCAATGTCTCCCTATTCTCTTCTGGCTGCATGTTTATCATTTTATTTTTTAAACATGTTACAGAGTTGAGTTCTGGTCGTTTATAAAACCTTGTGACAAAAAACTATTTTCGTTGTTTATAGTAATTGAAAAAGACAATACATAGATCTACATGATCTAGTGTCAAGTGTGCAGGATTTGGAAAGATCAAAATCATATTAAAGGAGTTAATTGTACAAAACAACATACACTGCAAGAGGAATTAGTACATGGGACAACACACATGTTTGACATGATTTTTCCCGGAATAGTTTATTTTTCTTCACATTTTGAGTATGAGGACATTGAAAAGCTAGCACTCTCTTTAGAGAAGTTTTTACTATTGTATTCTTTTAAAGTGGTATAAAATTCATGAAGAAAGGAAGAGAAAGCTCTCAAAATGGGGATTATAAGATATTGCTCCAAAGATCTGACACTACTTCGAGTGGCATTTAAATAAAAATTGGATGATTCTTAAACAATGAAGAAATCTTTGCAAACACTTTTTAAATTTCTACGTATGATTCTCAGCCTATCGTTATTTTACTATCATCATGGTCATTGTATTTTTTCATATTGTTTTGTTATTAAAGACTGCAATTTTATTATCTTTAAAAAAGGCGCTGTTATCTCGGTTATAACTGGAAATACGTTTCATAATACACTGTAAAAACATTGGGTAAACTTTTAAACAGCACGAGGGTGATTAAGTTCAACCAACACGAGGGTGATTAAGTTCAACCAACTTTGGACGATATTTTTTACCAATACGAGAAGCATATTGTGCAGTTAGGGTAAAAATAAGAAGTAATTACTTTAGAATGGGCAAAATTTCCATCAAATTGGATAAAAATAAATACCTAAAGTTGGTTAGACACATGATTACCCTCATGGCACATTTTTACCCAATATTTTTAGAGTGTACATGATAGATTCTCCTTACTCACCTCTTGTTTACTTGTCTGAATTTCAAATTAAAATGGAAGCTGGTGTGTTGGTGTAGGAGACGGGGGCTCATGATGAAAAATAAGAAAGTGCGCAATATAGTGAGATGATTTGCCCCCCTCAATGCCATTTTCAGCTTGAATTATTAGTAGATTATATCCGTCCTTATACATGTTATATGGGTCCACAATGGTGGCACGAATTAATGTAAGTGCTTTAATTGGCCCCTTGGAACTTGCAGCCATATTGAATCGGTTCTTATAAAAGGCAGGAATGTTGTCTCTGTGTTCATCAGATACCACGTAAGAAGTACTCAAGGCATTCTGACGAAAAAACGTTTCTGAAGAAGGTCTTGAGTTGTTCTTGCGAATTAACTGGCGTTCGTAAAAAAGCCGTAAGAAACTATGCCTCATCTACGAATCTCTACGAACTCCTGAATACGTACGAACAGGGAGATACGTACGAACGCGTCGTTCGTAGGAACCTTTGTGACCGTAGCTGAAATCATACTAATCATCATAATCATCTTGATCATCATAATCATCATTATCATCATCGTACTCATCATTATCATAATCATCATTACCATTATCATCACCACCACCACCAACACCACCATCATCATGATATTCATCATCTTCATCATCATATCATCATCATTATGAACTATAATCGTCATAAACATCATCATCATCCTCAACATCATCAACAATATCATCACCATCATAATGATAATGATTAACATAATGAAAAATATATCTCACTATAATCATAATCTCAATATCATATCTAATGACACAGAGACAAATATAACTCATTGAACGATGATTAGAGTCATACGATCTCGTTTCGTTTATTAATTTCATTGATGTATAAGACAAAAGAAATTATATGGTGACACATGTATTTAATTGCATTGCTAAGAAATTGCTGGAGAAATACATACATGGATAGCAGAAGAGCGGGGGGGGGGTGTTCAAAATACTTCTTATTTTTTTGGTTATGTGTGTGCGTGAGGATGTGTTTGTGGGTGTTTTGTTGTGTCATTCACATTTGTAATAAATCACAAAGGTCAGATACATTTTCAACATAGGAAAAACGTTATCAGCAACAAAATACATACATATGCTGTATACATGTATATATAAGTTGAGTGTGTGTGGGTGTGGGTGTGTGTTATGCATGCGTGGAAGGATTGTATGTGTGTTTGGTGTCATGTATACCACATCTAGCATTGTTCTGGGTGACAGGTATAAATACCACCGTTATTAGGGAAAAATATGTCCTTAGCAACCAAATTTAACTTGTTCTTTGTTTTTGGCTGTTAATCCTTAACGCCCAAAATTCAGACGTGGGAACATTGCATTCATGCTTCATATACCTCTTTGGGACATAACTAGCACAAAATTAGGTACTTCCCAGAGGTGAACCACGGAACTTAAAAAATAAGCCCTAAATCATGCCTCGGCCTATGGCCTATAAATGTTATTAATACCGACAAACTGGCCATTAAGGAACCACTCTGCTCGGACTCATTATCTTATTCGGTAAGACAACTACCCACCCAATCTATGTCATCCGGATGGAGCAGGGGTGGTGGTGGAAATATTTAACGTCCACCATTTCTAAATCCACAATCAATTATGAATCTGTTCCCACGCTCAGCGCGTATCACGTGCAAGCATTGTCATTTACGAGCTTGCTATTTTTATTCACGCGCTTGGTCTTTGTTATTCATCACGCTTTAGTTATTGAAGTGGGAACAACCAAGCTGTAAGTAGGTCAGGAAACTGCTGTAAATCATATTAATGCTTTTGGCATTTATGTATTAACGGTTTAGCACGTACAAACTAAACAGAATTTTATTCTTCCTGCTCTGATCTGTGCTCAAGTATTGACTGACGTAACAATAAAAAAAAAACTTTTGTAAAGTTGCAGTAATCTGCAAAGTATAGGATAAATCAGTGGAAAAAAACAACAGTTTCATTCATTACAATCTGAATGGAAAGATAGACAAAATCTTCATTTACAGACTAAAATGAAATTTGCAAACCATATTAAACTCATTTCAGTAAAACATTTAGGGCTCTGCATGCTTTCAGTGAAACTTTATACATGTTTTATTCATCATGATTTCTTCCTTTTCAAAAGTTATAAAATACTCCCTCTCATCTTACAATGAAATAACTCTGAACTAATATGTCTTAGGTGTGCCTTTACTCTTCCTAGATATAAACATACCTGATAATGATATTAATGTTTGTCATGCTGAATCTATGTGGCTTGACCTTCATGCAGGTGACAAAACTTTCAAAGTAAGGATACTTTACAAAAAATCTAACACAGATTTGAGAGAATTTAAGGAGAGTCTGAATGATACCTTATATAAATTGAAGCTAGATAGGCATCGATGTATTATAATGGGTGATTTTAATATTGATTTGCTGAGTAATACAATACATGTAGATGATTTTAAGACTAACATGCAATCTTTTGGTTTAGAACAAATCATAACTTATCCGACTCGAAAAACAGAATTTACTGAAACATTAATTGATCACATATACCTCAATTTCAATGATGGTAATAATTATGCTGGTATTTTAATAACTGACGTGTCAGACCACTTCCCAGTGTGTGTATTGCTTGAACATTGTTCTGGTAAGGATAGCTCAGTTCAAAAGATGACAACTAGAAATTACAAGTATTATGAGAAAGAAAGGTTTCATGATGACCTTGCTAGAGCACCTTGGCAGGAAATATATGAGCTGATGGATGCTAGTCTGGCTTATGATAAGTTTATTGATATTTTTGGAAGTTTATGTGATAAACATGCCCCATTGGTGGAAAGGACCCAAAAGACAAGTACAATTAGACCTTGGATTACAAAATCTATCTTAAAATCCATTAAACACAAGCATAAACTTTATTCCAAAGTACTTTTAAGTTGTGATAAAAAGGTCATGTGGCTATGACAACATTCCTATTAATCTCCTAGCTGACAGTGCTTATTATGTATTTCATCCTCTTTCTTACATTTTCAACTTGTCCTTACAATTGGGTTCCTTTCCAAGCTCAATGAAGATAGCTAGAGTTAGTCCTGTGTACAAAAAAGGAACAAAACTCGATCCAGGCAATTATCGACCCATTTCATTTTTACCAATCATCAGTAAAATATTTGAGAGATTAGTGAATACAAGGCTGCTCAAATTTCTTGAGAAGTATGAGTTGTTATTCAAAGATCAATATGGATTTAGAGAGAAGCATAGTACAAAACTGTCATTACTAAGTCTTGTAAATCAGTTAGTTCAGTTCCAAGATGATGGTCGGGTTACAGTTGGCATCTTTGTTGATTTTGCAAAGGCATTTGACACGATAAATTATGACATCCTTTTAGGCAAATTACAGAATTATGGTATACGAGATCTTCAGTTGAATTGGGTCCGTGACTATCTAGCTAACCGTTATCAGTTTGTACAACATAATGGATCAAAATCTCCGTTATCGCCAATAGTTTGTGGTGTACTACAGGGATCTGTTTTAGGTCCCACGTTGTTTTTGATATATATCAATGACTTGCCTCGATCATCGGATTACTTCAATTTTAGATTATTTGCTGATGACTCTAATATATTTCATTCTTTTCCACCTGGCCAATCGAAGATTGATTTGCTGGAAATATCTGAAATTTGATGAGCATTTGTCAGTGGTGTGATGTAAACCAAATAACCATTAATGTAAAAAAGACTTACTTTATGATCATAAAGCCGAGAAGGAAAGAAATAAATGTTATTGGATCTGTGCAGCTTAAGGATGCCCCAGTGGGTGAAGTGAATACTTCGCTTTTCGTTGGAATATATATTGACAGGTATTTGAATTGGAGCGAACATGTAACCTTTGTAATATACTTCGTAAGAAAGTAGGAATTTTATTCAGACTAAGATATTATGTACCGAAAAAAGTACTTCTATTATTGTATCATGCATCCGTGCAGTCACATATATCATATGGTCTTGAAGTATGGGGATCTGCGCCTGCCAATTCGATAAACAGAATTTTGATGTTACAAAAGATGGCATTGAGAGCAATGACTTTTGGTAACAGAATGACCCCCTCGTCACCTCTATTTCATTTTTGGGTGTTTTAGATGTTTTCAAGCTGTACCAGTATTTTTGATTGCGACTTTTATTTTTAGATTGATAAGCAGGCAATTACCACACACTTAGTGAATGAATATATTATCTTCGAAAATTGTTATGATACGAGACAAAAAAGAAGCAAGTTTCTTATTCCAAAAGTGAAGACAGAGCATGTTTTAAGCTCAGTTGCATTCACGGGGTCAAAATTCTGGAATGCATTACCACTGGAGTTGAAAAACCTCAATAATATAAAACATTTTAGCTATTGGTTTAGGAAATACATATTATGTGATTATGTTTAGATTTAGTTGTTTACTATATTTATGCCAACTATACTCTAGCATTGTACAGTTGTTAATGCAGGTAGTCTGTAGTTTTCACTCTGTTAGCTTTTGATGAATCCTGTACTTGATATGTATTGTCATATTTTATTTCATTCACACTTTCATGTATATATACATGTAAAAATTATTACACTCATTGTGTAAAAGGGGTCCTTTGCCTCACTAGCTATTCTGCTATTTCTGTAGGGTCGTTTTGCCAACTTCTACATTTATATTTTTATTGTTACTCATGTTGTACTGTAACCTTTTTATTTTTGGTAATAAAGTTATTCAATTCAATTTAATTCAATAAAAAGCATAGTATTTTGGAGTCATCTGGTAAGAAAGAAGATACTAATACGTAAATACATGTATACTTTTTCTTCAGTCATATAGGCAGAGGGAGCTACTGGCTACCAAATATTTATAATGAGAGTGGAAACGTTCCCTTTGGCGTGAAATTTTGCGATGAAATTAACATGATTAATGTACAATCTGCACCGGCGCCAATTATAGTAAGGATTCAATTTCACTCCATTTCAGTAGCGTTGTGAATGTGTATACCGTATAGACAGAAGTATTGATGACCATACGAGCAGATCACAAAATATTTCATGGAGACTGGTGTTGATCAGAATTAAGAAGGATGAAAGGGAACATGAGACTGAGAATTTTATACTCAATTATTCGTGGCTTCGTTAAAAGCTTAATTTGCCAAGAATAATCGGAGTACCGGCATTGTATATCTCCACTGGAACTTTTTGTTTTGTTGTTTGCGCGCAGGAAACATGATAATATTTTCAAAAAACATTTCACATCAAATTATCGACGAGGATAGAGACAGATTGGAGGACTCTTATATAAAAAGCACGGTCGGACAAGGACTGAATGGATTACTCATCTAACACGATTTCTCAAAATTAACTGGAAGGATTATCATGAAAAACAATCAGTGTTATTCTTAACCTGAAAATGATTACTGGGATGCTGATAGGAACCATTTGTCAAACACTATCAAATTAAAACTAGTTGAGGAAAAACATTCTATACAGATACTAGCTGCTATCCATGCATGACAACGAATAACATTATTGATGGACATTTCAAATAAACATTAATGAAGGCTAACAGATCAGAGTCGTCAAGATCATGCCAGTTCCCTTCCCTGGTAATACCCTTCTTTATAACTTTGAACATAAGCGACGCAGTTTTGGTGGGAAAATGTATTATTTCTGTTCGTATCAAGATGTCGTCTGCTATTTCCTGTTATCTTTGATCTTCTTCACAAGCTGCACATCAGGTAAGAATAATTCTGTTTAATACAGTATATAATCATCCGGTACAATAAGACGAGATTATTTTTATTATTCAAACAGGATTTTTTAAAAAGCAATCAGCAAATGCTGTTTTACACTGTTCTGTCCTGTGGTAATATAGGGTGAATATACAGAAAAGAATAGAGAGTGTGTGATGACCAAGTACAGAGAAATAAAATATTTACTAAACCAGAGAAAAACCATATTATGTCGAGGAATAGTGAATGAGAAACTCAAGAAAAACGTTTAAAACAGAATCTGATAAAAATAATACAAAATATTTTAAAGCAGATAAAATTAGAAAGCTATGTGAGAAAAGCAGTGAGATGATGTTGCCAGAACAGAGTATATTTACTAATGCAAAAATTTGTTTATTTCATTACAAAACTTAACGTTGACATGGTTTAAGAGCAAAGGGATCGGCACAAGGTTCCCGAATACTTATTTGAAATAACATTGCTGCCACATCAGGGGATGAAATATCACAATTTGAAAATATCTGTTCAAAGAATCTTATATGAAAAGGGAAGTTATAACTTTAGGATACAATTATGAAGGTACACAAGGATTATATGAACATAAATCCGATTCAAACAGAATTTCAGATTTAAATCATCGTGAATTTTTGCATACTTGCTTTTAAAATTTCATAAAGTGCATAACATCAAATAGGAAGGCTCTTTGTATTCATTTTGGATCTATTTAATGAGCAAACGTTCACCTACGTATTCGCGCAAAATAGTAGATAACCGTTTCAATTAATGAAATCGAGAGTAAGAACAAATTATAAAATATTCAAGATGTTTCAGAGTTGCAGGTGACTTTATTCAATTAAAATCATTCCTTTTTTCTCAAGGTAACTGAGATAAACACGATGTGAGACAGTAAGAGAATGGTTGTAGATATAAGTGAACGCAGGCAGTAATAACAACTAGAATATAGCCCAGTATTCAGTTATATGAATATCTATGTGATTTTTCGTTTGGCTTCTTTTCGTATCATCCAAGTAACAAATATAATTTTGTTCTAGGAATACGAAAATTGACTTTTTCATGATTCGATCACACAAGCCTGTGAATAATTAAAGGTTTAAAGTACGGTTCTACAAAATTGAGCAACGGGTATTCAATTAGAATATAAAATTATTACATAGTAAATTCATGTCGAGTTTAGCAAAGACCTCATTTTGACCACCTTCCGTTTGAATTCTCATGAATACTTGGCATTGTGATTTTGATGTATTGAAAAATATTATGATTTCAAAAGATTACAATTAATTCATTCTGGGCATTATAGACAGGCGACTGCTTTCTTATAACTGCAAATTGATAAATTTCCACTCCAGAGTTTTAGATGTAGGGAAAATTACAGCTTCACGTTGCATGAACTGACAGTGGTAGAAAATTAAATTGATGCACTCGCTCAAAAAAAATGAGTTGAGCTATTGATCCCGAATGCCATAATTGCTATAATTAAATTTCGAACGGCGAATGCCATTGTTTACGTTGACCTTAAAGGTATATTTTTCACTATTTTAATAATAATTGTGTTTCGGGAGCGAAAAAGCGAAAGTGTAGGTTCACACATGAGCATGACGAGTTTGCCAAATCTAAAGCGATTCCAGAAAAATTATTCATGAATGTATTGAAGAGTTATTCAAACTCAATATGAACGGAGTAAAAAAAAACTCCGAAATTTTGGTCCTTTTTCATTATGGATTGCGTCGTGCAAGTATGATGTTTCAGGGAAAATGATAGTCAATTAACTTCACATTTACGTTCATTTTAAATGAGTTCATTTATAATGATACTTTTAAAAAGGGATGTGTGAGAAATGTATGTAGAACAAAGGCCTAATGAACAGGTATGATGCATTGGACCTAAGAAAAGAAGAATCTCAACTTTGTGAGCTAAGGTGTTATTTGAGAATGGTTAAAACCTTCATGCATTTTCTAAAATTCCTTCAATGTTGCCAAATAAATAATGATCTTAAATGTTGCTCTCTGTCCACAGTAGAAAATCTGTCGGAAGAGATACATCGTTCTCTCACTCCCTCACACCAGCACACACGCACACACACACACACACACACCCCTCCCACACACACAAAGTTTAAAGTCATCCTCCTTTCACAATTCTGCACAATGGCTCATTAAGAAAACTTGAACCCTTCAATGAAAAGAACACTCTAAAAACTAAAATCTTGAAATGAATCACCATTTCAAAGGATTGGGGAGTGACTTCCTTTTCAAAATGTTAGATTAACACTTTGAACATGCTGGATCCAACACTATAAACGTTAAAATCCAGCATGTACAAAGTGTTAATATAACATTTTTGAAAATGTAGTACGCCACTACTCCAACCACATGGTGGTTCAATATTTTAGGGGTTTTTTTTTTTTAGAGTGAAGACACCTTTCTTCTATATCGCATTACCTTTAATTTGGTTTTATTATCGCAATGCTTCCAATCATGTTTGCCAGTAGTGTGTAAGCAGTCATGGTATTATGTGGGATTGGTATACACAGTAACCATGGAGGTTCAATCGCACAAATTGAAGACTGAGGAGAAACGACCAATGAATAATGATACCGCATATCATGATAATATGTGATGAACGTATGAAAGATTCGTTTGGTCTGCGATCAGCCGACCATCGATCATTCCTGTTACATAAAATATGAAGGGATGGCAGAGAAAGCGGGAGAGTGTGTGTGTGTGTGTGTGAGAGAGAGAGAGAGAGAGAGAGAGAGAGAGGGAGAGAGGTGGTAGAGAGGGAGAGATAATTCTATCATATGGAAAAGGGTATATTTTTCCTCGCTCGCTACGCTCGCTCGTTTGATATGAATGGTTTTGAAAAGCAAACGAATTCGGTAAGCGAGATGAGACCGAATAGATAACGTAGATGTTTCATGAGCTCACAGTGTATTTTGCCGAAGGGGTTACTACTTCTACAATCAAAAACAGTGTGTGCTTCCTCGCTCGCTTCGCTCGCTCGTAATATTAAAAAACACAGTGGTTTCGGGGGCAGCAACGATGGACCAGCGATGTGACAAAATAGGGTCATATTTGGCGGCGAGGTAACAGGTATCATATATGCCTATAGTGTATTTTGATAACTAAACACTTCTCTCATAACAAGAATTTTATTTTTTTTGCTCGCATCGCTTCGCTCGCTAGCAAAATCATAATAAACAAACCAGCCTGGTTCACATTCTAGCAAGCTAAGTGCGTAATTTCCCCAAATTGAAATGCTTCACGTTGACATATTAGGCCTATTTATATCAGTAGCGAGTTCATCTCCGCTTGGTCGTCTTGCCCCCCCCCCCCCCCCCATCCGAAAAATGGATCGACGCCTCTGTATCAGTGAAGGAAATACGTTCCTTGATGATTTAACCCTTTTCATCTATTTTTGATCATTGATCATTGTCTATAGGAGCAGCCGCCAGCAATATTTCATGTTATGACTGTGCAGAGAAGTTCAAACAGGTTTATAAACAAACTGACTGTGTGGTTAATCCAACAACCAGCTTAGAGCCAAGGAGATGCCAGGATCATGAACATTTCTGTTCGGTAAGTTTCTCTAGTAATCCTTTTCCTTCTCCTCACCCTGCTCCTCCTCCTTCTCTTCCTCTCTTCCTCCTCGTCCTCAACCTCCTTCTCCTCCTCCTCCTCCTCTCCTACCCCTCCTTCTCTTCCTCCTCATAACAGCAAAAACAACAACAGAAATGATAATTGTAATGATGATGATGTTGACGATAATGATTACAATAACAATAACAATAGATAAAATAATGATAAAACATGAATAAGAATAAGAATGAGAATAAGAATAAGAATAAGAATAAGGAGCCGGAGAAGGAGAATAACAAGAACTATAAGAATAATATAAGAATAATAATAATAATAACTATTGTATTGTAATGTAATAATTGTCATTATTAAAATGTATATAATTTTATTTTTTATCTGTTGCAATGTCTTCTTTTGATCCACAAATTACAAGCACTGCTTTTTAGTGGATCCCTCCATTTCCACAGAATTCAAGAATATTGTTAGTGATTTATTTATGTGTACTTACTTACCACGGAAAAAAGGATGAATTCGTATATATTATTTCATCTTTTCTTCTTTTCTAACTACCTATGCAAAACCATCGTATTTTATTTCTTTTCTTTCCGTTGGAAATTGATAAATACGAATTTGAATTTTTAATTTGAATTCGAAAACAAAACCATCTGGAAACCAGTCAAACTACTTTGTTTATGGGGTTTCGTAAATATTAGGAATGTTGGCTGAAAGAAAGAGGAAGCTTATAGAGGAAGGATTCCTTAAGGTTTCAAATAAAAAGGGAGGGAGGGGAATAGAAAGAGAGCGAAAAATAAGGAACAAAAGATGAACATTAATCTCATAAAAGGAAAGATGATTATATTTGGTCATCTATCTATTCTCTTTTTAGTTTTTTTTTTTAGATGTCTTCCCTTTTCTTTATTTTTCTTTGCCAATCACCAGGTAGAGTATACCAAAGTGAATCGAATATTTACTCGCTTCGTTCGGAACTGCGCCAGTACATGCAATACCAAATGTGTGACAAGAGGCTTCGGATTGGACGAAGAAGTGTGTACGTTCTGCTGTACAAGGGATGGCTGCAATCTCGGCAATAGAGGGCGGAAACAAACTTCATCCAAGATTGTATATTCACTGTGTTGTGAAATAGCAATCTTCTTCATAAGTCTATATACTTCTGCACTCATTTGATCAGTTGCAGTCAGATAGTGGCGTATCAAAGAAAACACAAAAGGAGAAAAAAGCAGAAACAAAAAGAAGAAAAAGAAATGAAAACCAAGGAGAAGAAAAGGCAGAATTTGGTTTGGCTGACGACGAGCCATAGACTCAATAATTTTATGAAGTTCATTCTGTCAGTGTTTTCAAAGGAAGAGAAGATGGAGGGGGGGGGGGGATTTTCTGACTGTACATTGACGATTGATGGCAGACGTTGTAATTAAGTTCCACGTGACCATTATCATTCTTAATATTTAGAAAAATGAATAAATAAAATAAATACATTCATTAACCCACTCCAAAATCTATCCTTTAAAAAAACATCTCCTTTGAAATGTAAGGGCAGGTTTGCAACTTGGAATCGACCTATCATATTTGCATGCTCATCACTCCACTTTATATTCAGAATTTATTTTCCCTTTCTTAAATATCTATCTGAATGATACCATTGCCTGTGATTAATCCCCGATGTAATTGATTTGTTCAGCCCTATATTTACCGGGATTTGGTTTTAATATTCAGGGTTTTGTGTATCATTTGTTGTGCAAGTTGGTAAAGAGGTTGAAAAGAATAAAAGGATAGATAAACGGATGACAATAAAAAACATGATAGGTACATGGTTTTATGTTCTCAAGGGATTTCAATCTATTTCCATCAGGTAAAGTACAGCCAAAGTTAATAATTAAGAATATTTATTCCTTTGAAATCATTCTTCGTGACATTAGATTTTCATTATGGATGATGCATATTGAAATATTAGCAAAATAGTGACACTAGACGATCATTGTGGTATTGAAAAATGTCATCTCATCAGAATCATAGGTTATAGTAGAGTGTAGTGGTAAATTGCATGCCCACCGCACACTACTCCATTTTTCTGCATTCCATTCGATTTTGCAAAATTTCGCCGTAGCATTTTGAACATTCAAACACGTACGATCTTACTGATCGAAGTTCTGAATAGCCTTACGAATACTATCAAAAACTCCAAATTCAGGTTATTGTGATCCTCCTTGTAGTTAGAAAAACGACGTCCACTCTGAATCGTAGTGACGTCATATCTTGCGATTGGCTACGATGTGAAACCGACAATTGAAAGTATTCCTATCATTAAGACGCACTTCAAGTGGGATGATTTTACTTGTTTAAACATTCGTTTTTAATGCAGAATAGGACTATTCTTATCAAAATCGAGTCACATTCAGAACGTATTGTGCGCGGTGTCCTATTAGCATCAGAAGAATAATCATAACTCATTTAAAATAAGATACACAAGATAGTATACGAAATGGAAATAGAAAATAAAAGTTATCTCCTGCATTTGAATCTGCAAGCTCAAAATACAAATTTTATATTCGCGCAGTTCAATAATAGCACTTGTTTTTAAGTAATCTGAGAAAAATACAGTTACATACTAACATTTCTAGCGTTGAAAAAAATTGTATTTATTTGAGCTTCATTGATATGTACATCTGCATGTTTTGTTCTTTCGTAGAGACATAAACATGAGTATAGTTATAAATATGAATCAACATTATATAAACACAAAGTAGATAACCTTAAAGGGGGTACCCAATGCTGAAACAATGTTAGCTCATTTAAAAGAGCATGATTTTATTAGCAGAAAATCATCTGCCTGAAATTTTTTTAAAAGTCGTGTTGCCAAATGTGGTAAGATTTCAGGATATTTTTGACCCCTCAGCTGTGACCCAGTTTCAACTGGGTACCCACTTTTACGTCAAAATGATGTCAAAGTGGGTACCTTGTCGCGCACTTATAGCAAAATGCGCGCAAGGTATAATACATAATAATAATAATATTGTACAGTCTAGCACGCAGCACAACTACTATGCGCGAAGCTGGGTACCCACTTTTACGTCATACCTTATACTCAATTTTTTTGGTCAGCTCTTGACTTTTATGAGAAAATTAGCCAAAATGCATTGATTTCGATTGAAAATCATCATATTTTTAATGTAATTTTTCTTAGAATTCTATTCTCGATCATATATATAAAAAAAAAAAATTACCATTGTGTAATCACTTTAAGTAAACTAAAGGACATTAGACGTAAGTAAAGCAGAACATAGTTATAGTATTTGTTGCTGTTGATTAAGAATATCATTTTAACAAAGTTTGACATATAGGATTCATACGATCGTGATGATGGTATGCAAAATGGAAAAACTGAAATAGAAATCTGCAATTTAATATGCAAGCTCAAAATTATATTGCTAGCATTCAATAATATACACTTGTTTTTATTAGTATAAATTATGTTTAAAAAATGCATTTGCAAGTTTATCAAGTTTATAATGACACATTTCAAACGTTGAAAAACAATGAATGTATAAGATGCATTTTTTTACTCTACGATGAAACATATACATGTAATTATGAGTCGAATGTTAGAGAGACATAAATGCGATGATTAATGATACCATAAACACTGTCAAAATTATCCTCTTGCATTATAACGAATTTAATCATAATATCGTTAAACGAAATTTATGAAACTTGTTGATGTTATGGGTTGAATACATTTTTCGGAATTTATAGCTAATGACAATAATATCATAAATGTGTCGTATGTCTATTTTCTTATTTCTGATTGAAAGTCATTTTCAGTAACGCTGACTTAACAGTGATTTATTACAATATATTTAAAAGAAATACGGAATTATACATGTGCCTCGCCAGGATACGGAGAAAACCTCAGAAAATTCTTCGACCATGTCGACAAGCAAAAAAGGAAAAAGTCATCAAGTTTAAAAGGGTGGGGCTACACAAACCTACACGACATCCTACGTCTAGCTTTCACTAATCAAAACCGTTTGCAATTATAGCAGGAGCAAAATTAATTTCTGATCACTTTCACGATATTTCAAGCCCTGAATACGATTAATGACGAGTTCTAAAACTCTATCCCACATCTATACCACATCCCGACATTAGCCCTATAGATCTTTCAAGAATCAAAACCGTTTGCAATTATCGTCGGAGCAAATGAGTTGGTGATCACTGAAGACAGAGTGATGCCACTCGTACACTTCCACGATGCTTCAAGACCTGAATACGATTAATGACGAGTTCTAAAACTCCAGCACGAGTGGCACCATCCTACCCCAATAAGACACTCTAAATTTAGAATGAAGCAGGTACGATGCTTTTTAAAACTAAAATCTGTTATTGACATGATTGATAATTCATGCAGAGCTGGCTATTCCACAACAAGATTATCTCCAGAGTAAAGGCACCGGAAGTAGACGGACACGTGACAAACAATTTACCGTCTTTCAGCCTTTCAGCATGTTCAATGCTCATCAACACCATTTGCAGAATCCTCCTTCCCTGAAGACGTAAAGCTCTAGAATGATCTTCCCCAACAATACGCGGACATTAAAGGAGAATGCAACCCAAGCATCAATGTGCTCTTAATGAATAAAGAAGAGTAAACAGTGAAAGTTTGAGCAAAATTTGACGATCTGTTCTTGAGTTATGAATTTTATTTTTAAAGTTTCAGTAAATCCATGTTAAGAGGATCCTTAAATAGTCGATTGTGCCAGCATCTGTGATGTCATCGTGGACAACTCTCTATTAATTTTTTACATAGTTTAAAAAAAAAAAAAGATTTATATGAAATTTCACGTCAGGAATCAACATAATTATTTCCAATATGCTTGCAGAATTGATACAGCCATGTCATACTCAAACAATAAATCAAAAGAATTTTTATTTCTCTTGAAAATAAAGAACATTTTGAATTCTGTGTACAAAATGAATGGAGAGTTGACCACGATGCCATCACAGATGCTGGCAAGGTTGCCAATTTAAGGATCCCCATAGTGAGGATTTACTTAAACTTTCAAAGTTCATGACATTTGTCTGATTTACCTCAAACTTTCACTGTTTATTCATTTTTTGTTTTTCTTCATTCACTGGAAGCACTGGGTTGCATTCTTCTCTAAATCCATATCTGCAGCCCAACCATTGATTCAAATAGCACAATAGAACCGAAATCTCAACACAACACTCTCGTCAAGCCCCAAGTTATACTTCCAGTCATAGTTCCTAAAGAACCATTTGGAAGTGCTCAACACCAAGTACATGCTATGACTAAGGTCCACATAAGCGTTACCAATTATTCATAGTAAACTCTAGTAAGGAGGATAATTATGTGGTCTGTACAATTTGGTTTCTGAAAACTTACATCTCATCGGAAAATGCAATAATGAACCAATTGTCTAGTTGTGGCAAAATAATTCAAGGAGATTTTAAAACTATGGCGCATACAACGTCGTAGTATTTTTTAATCTGCGGAGAAGTTCAAATGACTTAATGATTTTGAAGTGACATGGTTTTTTTTTTTTTTGGATGGAAAATTCGTGGGAGCTCTAAATGCATTACCAAGATAAACGTATAATTTGATTCAAAAGAGTGATGTAAACGATGGACACTTTTCTCTTTTTCAAACGAAGGAGATGGATGATTAGTTTCGACAAACCATCTCCTTCCACCATGCTTATCATTCCTTTTGACCTATATTCCTACCCTTTGCTTTACAATGTGACTTTTCGTTTAGATGATGTTCTTGAAAGTAGTTGAGTGATATTTGTGGTTTTCCAGACTTGGAGACGCTCGATGTCTTGGCCCGAAGATTGAAGTCTGCAGGAACTCTAGATAAAGTTCTTAAACGGGATACCTTGCTTTGAACCACACGATCAATCTCTGCTCGTCTCGCTCGTCGTCTGGGCGACATCGATTCAGAGTTCGTACCCTTACTGTAGTGGTCCTTCCTTGACGAGATAGCGCGCGTTCCGTCGGCATCAGATATATTTACATTACGATTTCGTTTCACAAAGCAATCAGTCGTATCTAATTCCATATTTCTCGAAATGGTGCAAGAAGATGGTCGCTTAGGAGATGTGTTTTCTGAGGATGTCATGGGTTGGTTAGATGTTGATTGGTCAGTGATGTCTGTACGGCTGGTTGTAAGTATCCTTGGGGATGCACTTTGACATCTACGAGCCATCTCAATCTTCCAGCTATTCACGCGTTCTTGAATAAGATCATTTTCAGATTTAGCCGACATTGCTGGATTGTTCATTTTTGATCTACCGCTCTCATCAAAATGAGAACGATTTACAAGTGTTCTCTGATCCATTAGGAGTTTATTGTGATCTTTCTTGACACATCTTCGTTCCATGCTTAGAAGATAAAGAGATCTGGCTCGCTCACGATCAATTTCTCTCAGTCGATTTTTGAGTAATTTCTGTTCTCCACAGTTCTTACTATGTGCTACGACCCAGCTCTCGAATCTAGGCTCGCTCAAGGAACCACCACGGGATGGACTGCTGTACCTTTGAAAATTAGCCATGGTTACCTTCAACTTTTCTGAACTCAGAAGTGTAGGCCTACTATCCTACAAGTCACGGTCTTGCAGAAAGCCTTGTATATGGATTTTTTTTCCAAATACAAGCGTCCAGAAACTTGATAGATATTTTTCAGTATTCACTCTCCTATTTTTCAGAATTTCGATCGATCACAGACAACTTTTAGGCCACTGTGATCGCTTCGTTATGCAAAATATCGGTCTTCACAACTCAGAATATTTCAAGCGAGTCAGTCAGATGAAAATACAAGGTGTTCCGCAGTCGCATTACAACACAGAATTATAGTGTCAGACTTAGTCGCATATGCCTGATGACTTTCCATACTCTCTCTTGAAATTCTGGGGCGCTGTCTTCCTTTTCGTTTGCTTTAGAACTAAAAAATTAGAATTGCATCACAGCAGTTTGGTCCTTGATATGACATCCTGTACATGAAGCGTTATCTAACATGTATATCCACATGCCGCAGTAACGTTGCCATGCGTACTGTATTTGGAATGCTTAACCACTGAACCAGCGTCCACAACAAGTGGTATGGGTATCGTTGCATTCTCTGTAAATACCACAACATCTTTGTGTCATAATGCCCCCCTGAACTTTGAATAAAATGAAAATGGCGAGTATATGGTCCTTTATAAAAACTCATCCACGGATCGGCAGCTTTTATGAAAAGTTTAGGTTCTATTGTTTGAACATGAATCACCGCACCGGCACGGCTTAAGTGACGTAAAGGAAAGAAACACTGGTACTTCTTTATCCCTATGGCTCATGTTCAATGATAAAGACTGATCTGATTATACTTGGTCCAAAGATTTAATTCAACTCTTGGTAATCTCTTGGTATAAGCCTGATTAAAGGATAACCTATTCTGTCTAATGCATTACAAAAAAAACCCCAGAAGTTATAAGAGCCAACGAATTGGACCCATAGAGTCAAATGAAAAGGGGGAGGGGGATAAAAAGAGGGAAGTTCAACCAAAATTTCTTCTTTTTTTTTACAACGACATAAAAAAAGCCAATATGCTTAAAATCATCTGAAAAAAAATCGAGGTGTACGCAGGAGGGACTGAAGAGACAGATAATAATATTGCTCTTCAGTCAAATGGTTTTAACATTTTCAAGGGAATATAAATGAAGTGAGTAACAGTGCAAGTATATAGGCTTTTCCAAGTCGTGAAAATGCGCCGACTCTATGCTTCGAGAAGCATCTCCTTATATTTCATTTTGACTCTTATAAAAGAATCTCCATTATTAGTGATATTGTTTCTCTATAAAACGAGAACATGCATACAAAAAGGGGATCAATTCCTTTTCAAAATCTTTAAAAAAGCATTGTCCCAAACTAATGTAGGCCCAATGTTTACAAATTATAATGACCTATTTCATAACCGTGACTGGTATAAGCAGTACGACTGGTACTGAAGCTGACTTTGAATTAAATGTCTTTTCGACTTTTTGATGGTGTTTTCAATAATTTCATAATTTTGCATTATGAAATATTGATAATTTGCACGCGCAGCCCCAAGCTGTGGAATAACTTTCTGTTATCATGGTTATAGAAACTATAAAATCTCCAACTGCAGACATATTTTAATAACATCTTAAAACACATCTCTTTATTAACTTCTCACTATTGTTTAGGCATATCAGGAATTTAGCGCAAAAGAACATATCCACGGGTTCTGCGCTTGATAAATTGAGGTTATTACTATTACTCCTCCCCCCTGTATTGTACATCTATTAACCTTCCCCTATATTCTATTTTATTTCATCAGCATTATTCTACTTCTATTAAAACAATCTGCCTTTATTATTCTTAATAAAATGAATCAATAATTAATTGAATAGATTGAATTATCATTTTCATTATCATTATCATTATTATTATTAAGTTGCAGCAATTTTTTTTGCAATGGTGATCTGTGTTCAAAAAGCTGTTTTACAAGCTTTCTTACAGACCACCTCGTTTGCACATTTTTAATGTCTTGTAATAATTGTTCATGAATGTATTGTTTTCACTCTAGTGGAAAGAAATAAATAGATTTGAATTTGAATTATCATTTTCATTATCATTATCATTAACATTATCATTATCATTATTAATCATCAAATTTGAAAATGAGACGTAAAAAGCACATAGATGTTTTATCATTGTGAATACAAGGCTTCGAGATTCGAAAATGTGATATTTCAATAGGTTTTTAATGGGTCAATTATGGAGTGGGCATCATCATCTTCAAGCACATACGCATATCATGGGAAGTCTTTTGCCAGAAAGCAGGACAATTAGGTATTATAATGTTTTCAAGGCCATCATTATAGTCAATATCATCGCCCTCATAATTGCCTTCACATTCAAATAAATCTCCTCCTACTTCTTTTCTTAGGTTCATAAGATGGAGGCAGTCAGCTTCATAGAATACTTGAACTTCAATCACCGTGAGCTTTGAAATTAAAGAAACGTAGAGAAACGTAACGTCATGAAATCATCATCACCATCGTCATCATCATCACTAATCAACATCATCATCATCATCCTCATCCTCATCGTCATCAGTAACATCAACATAATCATCATTATCATCATCACCATCATCGTCGTCGTCGTCACCATCATCATCATCATCATCATCATCACGAATCAACATCATTATCATCATCCTCGTCGTCATCAGCAACATCAACATCATCATAATTATCATCATCATCATCATGATCATCATCATCATCATCATCCGCATCTTTATCACCAATGTTCATCTAAATATGTAACGATACAATTAGGGATGTCATTACAGAACAAACATAATGAAGGGATCAACAATGTAAAACTTTTTCTCGTTTGAAGGTGCTTAACATAATGAAGTACTCACTCACAAAAATTATAATCGCATATCTATCTATCTATTTGCAGTTTTATTTACACAGGCTAGCATTGTCAGTTACAGAACTACTTTCCACAACTGTCCTGTCCACATAATATGCAATAAGCACGATAAGTAAATAATCGAATGAAAAATTACAGAAAATTTATACACTGTAGATAATCATTAGCACAAACATTAATCTATTTTGCATATATACAGAAAAATCTTGCATAATAAGGATAAGTTGAAAATATTTTTTTACAATTTAAACAACCGAACATAAGAAAAACAAGAAGCATATCAAACTTGGGAAAATGGAAATAATTAAAAGTAATCTCGAAGCTATAGGATTGTTTAAATCGAACATTAAAGTCAGTCACTTAAAAATATTTACTAAATTAGCATTATTTTTTGTAATCATTGTATCCAAACGATTCGGTGATGATAATATAGATCAATATGTATTCTATCCCTTTTTTCTGTTTTTTAATGACAGCTAGAGAAATATTATAACTCAGTAAACTTTGATTAGTGTAATACGATTGGTTTTCTCGCAAAACAGCACTGTGCAAAAAATGACAGCTTATAAAGCCATTACAGGTAAAAAATCAATGGCGTTCATAGAGACTGAAGACTGAACATTCACATTTGAACATAATTAACAACAATAATGACAGTTTTAATATGTAAAAATAAACAGAACTTCAGTCTTCTGATATGTGCTCAAGTAATGACTGACGTCACAATAAAACACTTTTCAATAACTGTTGATTTGAAATCGCAAACCTTGTTTAACTCACTTCAGTGAAACCTTCAGGCCTACATGCTCTGTTCATGATTTTCTTCTTTTTCAAATGGTACAAAACACTCCCCCTCCTTTTATACATTGAACTGACTCTGAACTAATACGTATTGGGCGTGCCTTACTCTTCCTAGATATACACGTACCTGTACCTGGTAATGCATAAGAAATATATCGGCACCATCTGGTAAGAAAGAAAATTCTAATATGTATATATTTTTCAGTCATGTCAATAGAGGGAGGTATCGCTGGTAATGGTATACATGCAGTCTTTATTGTATTGGCAACTAATGGCAATCAGTGGTACATATTCTGATATTTCAATATTGTATTTCTTGCGTACATAGGGAGATAAACTTACTGGTAAAGATTAGAGTCTAATCGGGTCGTAGTGAGATATTATTAGGGCTTTCTATGATGATATAAAAAGAAACCTCATATACTGTAGCTTAGACCAGGTTTACGGATAGTTAGTCGCAGCTACTGTAGAGATCAAGTTCAATTCTATTTCTACAATTCAACTTTCAATTCAGTTCAATTCGAAGAAACATTGTTTGTTGCACTTGACTTACGTGAGTTAACAATCATTTTTTGTCAATAGTGTACATTTTATACATAGTAACATAATATATTACAATAACATAAATCAAGGAAGAAGGCGAGATCCCTACCGTACGGTTTACACTATGTTTTCAGGTAATCAAACAATGGTGAGAAGGTTCAGTCCCAGCCAGCAGTTTTCAAATTAGTATGAGTTTGGCCAACCCAGTTTCAGTGGGTTACAATATGGCGCACTTTCTATTTGTATTGTGCTTGCCTAACAATGCGCCATGTTGTGCCCTACTGGAGCCGAGTTATCTCTGTAATAAACAGAAAGGGATCTGGTAATGATATACACGCCGTCTTTTTGGTAATGATAGCTTGTGGCAATCGGTATTACATAATTATTTATTTCATTATTGTATTTCTTAGGGAGAGAAACTTACTGGTAAAGATCAGAGCGGAAGACGGAGGGTCGTATAGTGAGATTTTATGAAGGCTTTATAATAAAAAAAAAGAAACCTCGTTACTATATCGTGCTATATACTGTAGTTTAGATCAAGTTTATGGATAGTCTAAGTCGCAGCTACTGTACAGTTCAAGTTCAATTCGATTTCCACAACAATGAATAATACATGTACATGTGAGCATAGAAGGCAAGTAAACTGAAAATATTACATCAAAATAAATACATATATACACAAGTGATCAACGAATTTCAGTGAAATGGACGATAATAAAGCAAATCAAAAAGAATATACGAAGACAATCTGCATTTATGTGGAGGGAGCGAACAGAAAGACACCATAGAAAGAAAAAAGGCTTTAAAAACATCTCTTAATGAAAATGAGAAGTTTAAAAAATTCTGTAATTTTGTTTTATTTCTTATTGTTAACGATGACCTTAATAAAAAGAAATAATAACTTACATGCAATGGATCAATCATGATTGTTGCGACCGTATACGCTCCATTAAATGATAACATGATGTATTCCTGACATGGCTATGGAGATTATCTCTGCTTTCACACTGTGTGGTTGACTGCGATGGATATTACATTCTTAATATCTCGCCTCTTCTAAACTTTATGAAAACTCTCTCTCTCTCTTGCAGCCTCTCTCCCTCTTCACTTCTTTTTCTCTCTCTCCCTCTTTATCTATCCATCTGTTTCTTTCGAAAATCTGTTTCTTCCCTTCTCTCTCTCTCTATCTCTCTCTTTCTCTCTCTGTTCAGTTCAGTTGAAAGTGACATTTATCTACCAAAAAAATCAAACAAAAAAATACAATATACAAAATATCAAGTCTACATCAAAATATCATGAAAGGCAACAAGTCAAAAAGCATGGAGCTTGTGGCGTGTGAGCCAGAAAATCACTATCACGAATATTGATACATGTTTACGTAAACAATCTTAATGAATGGGTATAGTGTACAGCAACACCAACAAAGACATAGAAATAACCTAAGGACAGCTGATGTTTGTATCTAGAAGGGCACCTATTCTTCTTTGAGAAAGTAAATGTTGAGCAAAATCTGTTTTAAATTGAGATTGGAACGAGTTAAGGACGTGGAATGACTGTCTAGTCAAAGCATTCCACAGTTAGGGTCCTGTATATCGTATGTTAAATTGGAATGAAAGGGTTCTGTGTCTTTCTTCAAGCAAACATTAAAAAACATAATAAAAAATAAAAAAAATAAAAAAAATAAAAAATAACCACCACCAACAAAGAAAATCAAATTTTTCCAATAGCTAAGAGCAGCCCAAACTTGAATATAAATAACAACGAAATATTTTCTCATTTCCGAATAATCCAATGGGAAAAAAAAAGAATTTCAGGATGACCTAACATAATTCACAGACATATTTTCTGATAATTTAAATCTTATCATTTAACTTTAAATTTTCTACCCCATTCCCTTTCATGTTTGCTTTAGACTTACATTTATATTATTGTATTATTTTTGTAAGCCAGATAGGGGTCTATACAACACAAGCTTTGCTTCTTTAAATAGACTCCTCCACTGATTTATTTTTCTTAATTTATCTTACATTAATACTTACAAACAGTAAAATGTATTATTTTTCTTATGCAAATTTATTTTAAATATTGTTATTCCAAGAATAAGTATATGTATGTTTATTTAATTGTGTTACTTGCTTTATGTGGAAACTAAAACTTCAATTTGAATTTGAAAAATCAACATGAAAATGATAATTTACTAATTTAACGACCAAGAGGAATCCAACAAATTATCTTCATAGAGGTGATGGTATGGTATGTCCGCATGTATTGATTTTTGAAAGAGAAAGCTTCTAGTCATCTCATTACCGGAATGATGTATAAATGTGATTGACCATAACTGACATCATCAAAGGTATCAGCCTTATACTGGTGTGATGGTTAGTTTGAATATATAGAGTCTATCAGTAGTGCAGAAAGCGATCTCTCCTGATCGGAACACCTGTAGATAGCACCACCCTCTCTCAGAGTTCTCAATCTTGTAATCAGAGATGAGAGTCTGGATATGTTTGAGGTCATTGGTGTACTCATCGATACTGACCAACCCATCATCATTGACCCAAGCGATCAGGATTGATTTACTCTGAGTCACAGCAGCGAATGGGTATATGCCTGATTTCTCTACCATGTGCTCTACCGTGCCATTTTTGTCAATTATTTTTACTTTATAATTGTGCATAACGATTAATAAGTCCTTATAACTAGTGATTTGCTCAGGTTCATATCCATCGCATGGTATCTCCCTGAACGCCTTCCCACCTGCTGGTGAGAATACCTGGATCTTCTCAGCTTTCCTGTAGCTGACATAGATCAGATCATTACTGTCTACAGTAAGATCGCAGTACCCACCTTCATCGAAACTCAGAGTCTCAAATGCTGCATCCAGCTTCTCCCACTCCCGTGTGTACAGTGTGATATTGTTACTGCCATTAAATACAACATACCGACCATCAGAGAGGAATCCTACTTCATCGATGCCGACATCCTTGAGAATTGTCTGCTGCAGCTGACCATCAGCAGAGAAGATATCAATTCCTCCATCGCTGTATCCCACTGCCATCTGACCATCAGGTGTAGCAGTTATACCATTCATCTGGTCTTTCTTTGAGAGTTCTACATTACATTCCAATTCACATTTTACGAACCTGACTTCACCAATGTTCAAGTGATCACCTTGATGGTTGGGTGTGAATATCAGTTGCTCTGCACGATCAGCTAAATCAGTAGCAAGCTTTTTCTTTGGATCATCCCTATCTAGTACATTCTTCAATTCACCAGACAGTGAAGCACGAATAACAACGATATCGCCTTCTAATGGGGCCTTCAAACTATTACCCGCTAACACACTTGCACTCTCAATACTCGTAATCAACCTCTCATCAGCAACTATCATATGGTCCAATCTTTTACATATTTTCACTTCCTGGGCTTCCAACAGTTTGTCTATTGATGCTTTTCTCTTATTTAATTTCTTGATTGATTCTTGATAAACCTCATTGATTCTAGCCTTTCTGCTAGCAACGTGATCAGAGACACGCTCCTTCTGATTCACGATACACGTCACGTCTTTCTTGATGGTTGTGCTTTTTGACTTGGCTCGGGCTTGTAGAGATTCAATTTCTGTCTTGATAGAAACATTGTACTCCGCAACATCTTGCACAGTATGGCCTTTCTTCTCGTGATTCAGCATCCTGCATCTCAGACAGATCAACTTCTTACAAGTGATACATACATCAGTACAGACATGTTTTTGTCTGTCTGATTTGTGTTCTTGACAGTAGACCTCCTTTTCGAGGACCACTCTACCTTCTCTGATATCTTTTACACTTACTACTTTATGTTTGAGATTAGGTTTCCAAGTGTTATGATGCTTAAGGCATGTGTTACACATATATTTACTACATTCACAACAGAAATGTACAGCTTCTGAGTTTGTTTCGCACATTTCACAGAATTGCTTGCTACTTTTCACATCATCAACTAGAGATTTAAGAGGAACATTTGTTTTTAGGTTCAAGACATTTCCATCCGTAACATCTGTTTTGCCTCGACAGATTGGACATGTTAAAGAATTTAGCGATGATGTCTTCAGAATATTATTGAGACATTTCTTACAGAATGTATGTGTACATGATAACTGCTTAGGATCACTGAGTAGCTCTAAACAAACAGGGCACTGTAAATTTCGTGATATTTTGTGTTCAAACGACGCCATTACACTCTAATATCAATATGCAACGTGTAGAACGTGTATGACCCTCTCAAGCAACATAGAACAAAGGTCATCAAGGCAAACTGAAATTTTTCTATCATATAGAAGTCAAAATGTATATTAAATGGATTGAGTAAATTCAACTATGTCAACTATCAACTCTCTCCCTTTTCTCTCTCTGCTCTTTCTCTCTCCCTCTATTTAACATGTTTACAGAAGTTGTTATCATCCGTGCTTGAAGGCAGATGTTGAGAAAATCAAATAGAAACGGATTATAAGATTGATACTGTTACGATATGGTTCTTCTAATGGCTAGGCCTATCTGCTGAAGAAACTGAAATGATGATAGTAGTGGTTCGGCTTCTTGAAGTTAATCACAATGCACACGTCATCTCTTGTTCATTAAAACTGATAACAAGTGAAGAAGCGGTTGACAAAAATCAAGGAATCTCGTTTCTTCTGATCAGTACACGTAAGCCAATTTTCACTGAAATTGTAAAGAAAAAATATTAAAACAAATAGTGAATAAAGTTATAAAGAAAAATAAGTAAATATAAAGAAAGGGTTTAGATGAAGGGCTGTAACTTTGGGAAAGTGTATGAGAGAGAGAAAGAGAGAGAGAGAGAGAAAGACATACAGAAACAGAGAAACAGAGAAAGATAGGGAGAGAGAGAGAGACAAAGAAAGAATAAGAGAGATAGAGAAAAACAGAGAAGTGAGGAAGGAGGAGAGACGTAGAGGCAAATTAGGAGGGAATAGAATGACTAACTTAGCATCAAAAAGGACTTCGCTTTAAATGAATGCCAGCATCAGTCATGTCTGGGGCTTTAACATAAAGTATAACAACAACCAATTTTGCTTCATTTTCATTAAATCATTCACTCATTTACGAATGTAACCTCAGAAAATAGTAGCTTTGAACTCATAATTAGTGAAGAATGAATTGTAGGTAAATATCTCAACGCATTTTCCCAATTTATCTCACCGACCACGCTGCATAGGCATTACAAATTTCGAAATCTAAAAAAGTAAATCAGTTCTATAGTTTTATTGATAATAAAGTATGCACACTAATTTATTCAATCTGACTTCCAACGCAATTAAAAGAAGCTTTCAGAACAATTCGAGAAAAATAGAAGGCCCGATTCAGCGTTATAAATGTTAAATTCGTATACATGAGTATACGAATAGTTTATTCAATCTGACTTCCAACGCAACCAAAGATAGCTTTCAAGACAATTCGAAATTAAAAAAAAAAAAAAAAGATTGCCTTACTCATGCAATTTGTGAAAGGCCCTACAGTTTCCAAAGTTTTTCCACATTCAAAACTGTTTCTATCAAGGTAATCACGACTATCCTTAATCTAATACTTGATAGCATTACCTTTGATGAGAGATACTGACTGAGAAAAATATGCTACGATGTCAGTGAAGAAAGACCCAGGGGAAAATAATCTATACCATCGAATCAATCGGATCTGAAAGTAAACATGGTTAAAGAGAGATTCATAACATCATTTTATAAATGCTAGTAAACGTAGGGAGAAAAATGGCAATCTCATTCAATGACTTAGAATGCAATTGCCATATTTTTTTATATTTGCTTCTCTATATCCTCCATTTTCTTTAAAACAGACTTGTCCCCGAGGTTTCCTTTTCTGTAATTCATCATTATGCCATTATGGGCATTAGGGTG